>VXAL01017332.1:230164-277583 GCA_013399475.1 Chauna torquata
AGCCCAAACCCTCAAATATGAAGAAAAAAAATACAAGGTCGTTAGAAATTCTCTAAACAGATCTCTTTATAACTAATTTCTTTTGCCTATAATTATTGTCCCCTATAAGTGTCTGATTGCTGTAATTACAGGGTAGTTGTGCTTTGTGGTTTCCTGTCAGCCAAACCAAAAAATTTCTCTTTTGAACATGCAAGAAACTAAAATCCAATGAATTCACAATCCATTCTCCTCCATTTTTGTTAGTTACAATGGTGTTTTCTTACTTACTTTGATGTGTTACAGCTTGACAATAAATATCTCCTTTATGTTACTGCTGGATTTCTCAGTTTGTCTTTTGTGACAGAGCCGTGTTATTTTATGCCTATAGAAGATCTGTAGCTTCCTTGGCAAGTGTGTGGGCCCTGTGGTACACCAAGAGGGGTGGGAGAAAGGGCAAAACCAGTTGAAGTTACAAATATTGCTTTTATAACTATGCCATATGAAGTATCAGTCATCTAAGTGTATATCTGTTATGGATTTTGTTCTCTAAAATTAGAGCTAACACCTTGAATTGCTGACTGGTATTCCTTTCCATTTTTTAAAGTGAAAGGTAGAGAGAAGATACCTCCATCCCTTGGATGCCATCCTACTCACTGTCTCTGTACACCTAGGACAAGTATTGATCCAGGAAATCTACCATCTGAGATCTTGAGGGAGCTGCATCAATAAGTAGAATATGGGCAGAAGGTCGGTCCTAGGAATACAAAATGGACAACGAGCATAATGGCCTGGTCCCTTGGGGGAGCTGTGACACCATAGGAGATGTTGTTCGAGGAAGTGCTGCTTACATTTCAATTGTTCTTTAGGTTATCTGGCACAGAGCTTGGCCAGTGTTATAAATCCACATCAGAGAAAACATAGCTTTGGAAAAAACAGATGAATTGAAAGATGTCTTATGATTTGCTGTTAGCAAGGCAAGCTACTCTCTGTCGCAGCTAGTGACCTGTCCTCTCTCTGTTAAGTCAAAATAATTATCTTGCCTATTGAGTTTTATTGGGTATTTTAACTTTGAGAGAGTTCATTTTGGTTTTACTGCTTGAGTGCTGGAATAGAGCTATGTCCATAAAACCAGCAGTTCAGTCTGTTTCCCATAATTCTGTTTTTTCAACAGACTTTCTCCTGGAAATTTGCTTATCACATGCTTGCTATCACCTACCCTGGAAGTTATTCTTGGAACTATACAGATTGAGCTAGTCTGAGGAGTATGATTGTTCAGCCTTCCTGTCTCATAAAGGATTTATTGTCTTTAGGCCAGTTAAACTGCCAGGAACCTTGAATATACTTTAAACATGGCAGAAACCTCAATCAAAGCCAGTTCCACTTTGCCTACATAAGTCAGAGCATTCCAGCATGCCAAGCTTCAGAAATGAGTCACTGTCCAGAGCTTAGGACTTTCATTCAGCAACTTTAAGCAAAAAGTGCAAACCGTCGTCTTTCTCACTTAGGAAAAGACGAGAGAATTTGTCTTTCTTCCTTCATTAAAGTTATTAATGTTGACCAGTCTTCAAACAACAGTAGTCTAAGCAAAATTCGTAGATTGGTGATAAATTGATGGATGTTTGTCTCATGGCACTCTATGAAGGGAAGGAATGACTCAAACTCTTACTTTTTTCAGTGCCACATTGGAATAGCAGATTCTATTTATGGGCCTTAATTAATATAAAATTGTTAAGCCAGAGCAGCCAGATCAAGATAATTCATGCTATTCTGTGCAGTAAATGTTGGTCATTTTTGGCCTTACCCAACAATAGTGCACCCTCTGAAAATACTGTGATGAAAATATTCTGTTTTTTCACTTTCCTTTTTTTTTTTTAACGCTTTCATGTAGAAATCTGAAGAGTAATTATTTTTGTTGGAAAGAAAGACTCTGCACATCATAAAACTTACAATTATTTTTCCATTGCTGTTGCTTTTTAGGTGACTGTCAGTAGATTTGTTCTTGGACTAGAAATAGGACTTCAGGCCCCTTTACTGATTGCCTACTGATTTGCTTTACTCAGACAGACTTAGCTCAAACTAGTGTTGCAGTGTTGCAAGGACCATCACAGGAAATAGGTATTTTCTTGTTGTGCTGTCAGTATGAAAATGAAAAAAACTGGTATCTTTTGGATGGTCCAGTAGTAATAGCTACCCATACCTAGAAACCTTCTGTAGTCTGGACAAGCTCCTCTGGGTGTAGAGTGTGTCAGCAGCATGACTGATATGCTGAGCCTCTTTGAGAGGATGCCTGTCAAATTATTGTTATGCTGCCTCCTGCCAGGTGATCATGGAGATGCTGCCATGAGCTCAAGGGAGAGCCTGTTGTTGGTCTTCTGAGCCAGAAATGAGGCATTGTTGTAAGATGAAGCAGTCAGTGGGAGAAGACAGCTTGCAGACAAGTGGGTGAATGATACTTTATTAATGATAACACCAAAGGATTCAGAATTATCTTCAGTTTACTGCTTGTGTTTTACAGCTGAGGGGGGTGATGCTCTCATAGAAAGGACTTCATGTAGTGCCTTGTGGGGAATGCTTACATTTGTCTTGTGTGGCATCATATTTTCTCCCCTGAGAAAATCTGACTGACTGACTGTTCAGGTAGTGATGGATTTTAGGTTTACTCACTCTTGCTTAGCTGCAGTACTATTCTGAAATTAGGTTATTTAAAAAAAAGAAAAGAAAAAGAAAAAGAAAATAAAAAAGACTTAACCATGTCTGCAACTTCTTTACCATCATATTTACTTTATTTAAAACTCTTCACCTGGGATCTCTGAGTCAGCCTGAATGGATCGCCTGTATTACTGGAGAGAGTAGAGAGAGAAATTGCTAAAGGCAGTCGGGTGCAGTCTGTAAGCCCCAGACCACCTGGGCAAGCACTCACATATGAACTCACCCTAAATTCCAGGGAATTTTTATGTGCAAAAACCTAATTTCACTCTAAATTCTCTTGGCTTTGATAGACTACTTTGCAAACCACCCATGCTTCTTTATAATCTATTTAAAGTCAGTGCCTAAGCTCTCATTTCCTTGCAAGGATACGGTTGTTTTTTGTTTTGTTTCCAGAATCTGCACTGATTGTCAGGTTAGGAAATTCTGCACTTCCAAAAGCAACATCTTACTGCTATGCTGGCTATCGGTTCTTATCTCTTTTAGGTGTTGTAAAAGTTTTTTCTTACTGGGTGGCATTCCTGTTGCAATGCGAATGACAGCAATGTTTTGCACGTATTTGGTTTTGTGTCAGTCCTTATTTCTCTATGTGAGAAAATTCCCAGGAGTATTTAACGTACGCGTGTGGATAAATCTCCTGCATGCCCCATAAAGTAGTTTACTACAGGCCAATATAAAGCAGTCATTAGAGGGTGATGTTTAAACTTCTGAGATTAACACAGTCTCTTAATTGCACTTATTTTTATAATGTGCAATTTAGCAACTGAGCTGTGAAAAGTTATGGCATAGCAAGGACTCCTTAAAAACATTGGTCCCAACAGTGCTTTCAGTTGCTTCACTGTATATTCAGAGCAATTCCATTCTCTTAGTTAAAAGAAAGAAGGAAAATCTGAGAGCTGCTCAGCTGGTACATGATACATACATCTGAAATGCACTGTCAGATGTTAGCATGGCACATTCTGCACTCCAGCTGAAAGCAAGGAGTTTGTGCCTGTTTTCTCTGGAGTCAGACAGGGACAATACTGTTTTCTGCATGCAGAACATTTTGTCATGTGCCATTTTGCTAGGAGAGTTTTGCAATGGTGTTTTTGCCTGGATGAGGAAAGTTTCAGCCTCTCTGAAAACCAGATGCTTTCTTCTGTGGCCACCACGAATCTAGATAGCTGTGAGATCATTCCCTGCTAACTTACCACTTCCAGCTAAACTATGCCATGAGGCTATTTCAGAATACTTCTCCCCCCTCCCGCCCCCTTATGAGGTCTTCCATGTAAATATACTGAATTGACCAACAAAGTTTTGACCGTGACTGTCTTTGTTTTGCAAAGTTCTCTTGTAAGCAGGCACCATGCTGGCTTCCCTGAATAGCACCATCAGTGCAATTGAAAGGGAGCAACAAAGGCATAGGAAATGAAATGTGCTATTCAATTTCCTATTCATGTAAGTGATAGTTTATCATACTGATCATTAGGTTCATGTAGTTAGGATCAGTGATGACTCTTAAGCCTTTTATTGCCTTTTTTATGAACTGCAATAAAACATTGCCTCACCTGAACACTGACTCAGTGTTGAGGCGTTCTCCAAACTTAGTGTTATATTGGTTATTAACTCGTCATTACATATAGCAAAGAATCTCTCCACGCTACAATGCAGCCGTGATGCATCTTTACCAGTTCCTCATTCCCCCTGCAAACTATTCCTCTTTAAGGCTACACGAGATTCCCAGAATTAAACATTTTAAGTAATCTGTAAATGTATTTTTATAATGATATCTATTTTCCTGATAACATTTCTTTTCACTGGATGACAGAATGCTGTACAAAGGAACTAGCAGGACACAAATGGTATAAGTGTGAAGGTCACATATAGAGAAGTTAAATGACCCCGCTCAGATCATCCTTTGAAGCAGCATCAGAATCAAGAATAAAATACATCTTTCTTTTGCTCCAGTTTTGTGTCATAACAGCTAAGCAGTATATCAGCATATCCCTGCAATGAAAAATGCCCACTTGTATTTAAGGGAATTCAGCACCATGTGCTGGATCTGTAGCCCTATCTAATGTCCTCTGAGTTAATGTGGAAGAAGTTTCTTCATTGTCTTTTTTGGAACTGAATACAAGTCAAAGCTACTGGACTTGTAATTAGGGCTTGTCCATCAGCCTTCTGTGTGCCTAATGTCTCAATTTTCCCATCTGAATATGGGCAGCTATTCACATGATCATCTGATACCTAGTGGATTGCTAGGGTGAACAGTCCATTTCTTAGAGCTTTAGTGCTTGTGCACCTATTGCCTACACTGGACTTTGGAGAGGAAACATGGTAATTGCACAAGCAGATGGTTATTGCATATGCACAGCTGTGATGTGCACGTTTAAGTACCTACTTGTGAGTAGAAATGGGGAGTTTAACACCTGGGTTCTCAAGGTTTGACACTTGTTTGGATCATTTGGCATATCATGTTTTGAAATGTTTTTTTCATAGGCAATGACTGTTACCTGAATATGTGTAGAGAATTTGTGCGTGTGTGATAGGATGTTTTAATGAAGAAAGCTACTATCGCTATGGTAATGTCTAAAGATAGATCTGTTAATGAACTCTGGACTTCCTAAATCAGCGATCAGAAATTAGTGGCCAGTTTTCTTCAGTCCAGCCAGGGCTTATTTTTAAAAATGACATGTATTGCAAAGTAACCTTAAAGAATCAGTTCATCTAATTAGTTCATCTTATAAGAACATCTTATAGTAAAAGAAAAGGTGGTATTTTAGCATGTCTCTTGCTAAGGCATTGCAGTAACAATTACATGTAAATTCAGTTTAGTGGGAATAAAATGAAGCCAAAACAACATTTCAACTGAAAGTGGTCATAAAAAAAACTTTTATGTAACAGTTATGGGAGGAGGAAGCTGGGGATCTGTAATGGAGACTGAGAAGTCATGTTTCGTCTGTGGAAGTGAAAATGAACAGAGCCAGCATAGTTCTGATTTGGTGTCCGTGTTGAACTGGCAGATTTGGAGTGCAGCTCCTAAGCTGGAGTAATTCAGCTCCAGCGATACACGTGAGTCTGCCCCAGGAAGTTTCTGTGCTCTAGTGGCATCTCCAGCTGTTCTGTGTTGATGTCTACAGCCACTAAAGGCATAGATCCAAGGGGAAAACACACCACACATTCACTTATGCCATCTTTTGGAGATGCAAAACAGAGAACAGGTAGAGAGAAGGCCAAATGAGGATAGGCGCGTTTTTCTCTGCAAACTCAGCTTCAACTGCCTACGTCTTTCTCTGTTCCTGAACACTGGAATGTTTCCTTATGCCTCCACCTTGCAAGTGTTAATACTGCTGTTCCACTCTGCTTAGCTCAGTGATAATCACAAGTGTGTGTTTGTAGAATTGACCTGGACAGAAAAAGACTGACAGACAATTACATTTTCTAGCTGTTTTTTTCTCTGACTGTTGTTTTCTGGGTACAGACAAGTGATGTGACCTTCATCAGCTAATATGAGGGAAAAGGTATAAAGTAGAGTATATATTTTAAATGAACAGTATTACATGTGCTCTTACAGTTTTGCTACAGAAGATGATGTTGGGCCACGTCCTTAAGTACTAAAATCTGGGGTAATTCTACTGAGGTGAATGGTAGTATATCAGTTTGGATATGGTCTGAGAAGGTAAGGTTCTGACAGTATAAATTGGCAGGTTTGGGTTTTCACTCCCTTGTAGTGACAAGAAATTGGATCTTTATTTATCTGTACAGTTCCAATGAAAATCAACTCTTTCATTGTCACATAGTATTAATTAGCAGTTCTGCTACAGGTTTTCTTCCTTATGGTTGAGAAAGCTTAAGCACACACCCGCACACAAAATAAAGAAATCACCATTCATATGTGCCAACCCACCTCTGCATGTGAAATAGCAGTACCTGGTGCCAGGAGCGTTTTCCAAAAGTAAGACTTGTCTTTTATGTGCACACATGTATCATTCACTTGGCTCTGCTCACAGAGGTTGTGGGTTTTGCACGGTGGTCCAGAATGATAAGTTGCTGATGGGAGCTTGTTAAATCTGTAGAGGAAAAGAATGTCTTCTAAAAGTTTCTTATCTTGGTAGATAGTGTAAGGGGAACATGTTGAGGCATGTCTTTTTCTGTTTGCTTTCATCAAAAGTGGGAATTCTTTTGTTAAATACAAAATATGGAAATTTCCTTTTTTCCCTCGCAAGTATGTTTTGGTAACTGAAGCACTTTCACACTTGGAGAGACTGGCCTCTTTTGCAAGGGAAAACCAAAGCATTCCAGTGCAGCTAATATTGCAGCTCCTCTGGTGTCTTAAGTTCAAGCCACAGCAGGGGGTGCAGACACCTGATGGGGATGCAGTAACTTTCTGGATCTTTTCTTTGGAAGAAATAATAAGGTGAGTCACAATTAACCCATTCTGCTAAATTAGGAAGGCTCTTGGAGATGAGAAAAGGCTGAAGTCTTGTAAGTGAGGTTGCAGTACAGAGAGGCAGCGGTATTGCCTTGGGGTGTTCTGAAGTCTCTATGTAGAATGGGCAGCCCGGTCCTTGCTGTCAGTGCAGTTATACTGGACTTTCCTTTGTGGAAATGAAGCTCTTTTGTCATCACTCTCTAGTTTCAAAGAGCTAACGCTTTCTTGAGTGACTGTAAATACAGAGACGATTTACTGAGAAGGTATCTAGATCCTCACTTTGGAGGAAATGTGGTGGCCCACATAAAAAGGGGACTCTGCCCTTGTGAACAGCAGTGAAAGCTCGTGGCATGGTTTATTCTAGGCTTGACTCTGATCTGACTTGGAGCCATACTGTAAGCTTAGTTGACTACCCACTTCCATGGGTAGGGCATCTTTCCTTGGCTGAAATGCTTGAAAAACTGATTTTGTGCCTGTGTTGTTGTTTTGGTGGTGGTTTGTTTGCCTTTTGCTAAAATAGTTAGACTTGGTTTATGAATTAAATTGAGCCATTGCTTCCCCATGGACTCTGCTTTTGGCTTAGGCCTCTTAATTCTAGCAGTTTGTCCTGCAGAACAGATGAGGTCTTCTTTTCTCATGTCCTTTCAGGCCCAATCCATGAGTTTGTTTTCACCATTGCAGGAAGCATAAATTTGCTTGCCCTTTTACAACCTTCTCTTGTACATCTTCCCCTTAGATGTCCAACCCTGACATAATTATCTTGCTCTGGCACATCAGTGTGCTTGGCCCATGTGTCCTGTGTCATGGACTGCACAACTCCCTACAAAAAAAATGGTTCTCCAGTGCAAGTATCAGTCCACTGGTGTGGCACAAAAGATTTTGTTCCTTTTATGTGATTAATGTGGAAGGAGTGTTTTTAAGTACACTGAGTATGTGTAGGATCCTGAACAAGTACTTTAAAAAAAATCCGTGGACATAAATGTAGCAGCAAAGTTATATGAAAACGTATACCGCTGCCAAACAGATTACATCTGGTTTTCTCCACCATCCAGTGTGACAGAGTTTAGGAAGCAGATTGTCTGCTCTTCCAGACAAACAGCCAGAGAAGTAAAAGCATTGCTCAGGATGTTTTGAGATAATGGGAGACCGAAGCCAGGCCTGAGGACAACAGATTCTTCTGGCATCCCAAAAAGGACAAAATTATAGTTGTGAGGAAACAATCCAGCCTGCCCGCAGACTGGCCGTATTTCCAGGTCACCTCTCAGTGTTCTTGAAGACACAGTGCTGGTAGGGCAGAGGAGCGAGGAGCGAAAGCTGGGTGGCTCCGGGCCTTCTTCAGTAAATCCCAAGGGGAGTTCAGTGGTGCGTTTCAGCTCCCAAAGCTTCCCCTTGTGGTGTGCGCTGTCTTGGTGAGGTGGAGCGTCCCGTCCGCCTGCCCTGCCTGGGGAGGCTGCTGGGGCCCACAGCTGCCTGAGAAAGGGGTTGGGCGCTGCTTTCTGTGCCTGCCGCCTCCCTGGAGCTCAGAGCCCCCGTGGAAATGGGCTTATGAGAGTCTTGTAAGAGCGGGAATATGTGCAGCCTTCGTAAAGTGAAGCTCTTTGTCAGGGCAGGCACCCGATACTGCTTTTTTTTTTTTTTTTTAAATTAAGCGTCCCCCATCTGTACGCATCAGAGCAAGCACATGCTAAAATTTCTAACTGTGAATACAACCTGCTGTGCTGCTTTGCCAAGCAACTGCATTCCTCACCCTTTTTCCCAACTGTTTGTATATTTGCAGTGGTATCACTTGCACGTCATGCACAGCAGACCTGTAGTGAAGTTACTCAGAATTGCTTTCTGCTGGAAACAGTTACCTCTTATGCAAAAAGTTAAAGGAAACAAACAAGCAAAACACTCGACTGGTGTCAAGAAATGCTTGGGATGATGTTTAGAAATGTTTAGAGGTTTAGAAAAAAATACATTAAAAAACTTGAAATGTAAGAAGTGCACGTCACCAGTTATCTTACGTGTATAACCTGCAGTTTTTATTAAAGATAAATAGTATTGAAGCCATTTTGGTGAAAGAACATTTTGTAGTTTGTCACAGCATGACTTGCAGTGGAGAATGCTCTGGGACCATAAAGTACGGTCTTACCAGCTGGGCTGTCGTTCGGAAGTGAGCAATGTTTCTAACCCAGATGAAACCCCCAGGTCGTTTCTTCCTATTCCTCAAGGACTGTTGGGTGGATTAACAGTCTAACCTTTGAGGAACAGGCTGAAAGCCTCTGTGTCCGTCGTGTCAGGGATAAGAATGAGGGCTAGCTCATCCACACCTTATTTTAAGGATTCTTGTTGGTTTTTACTGTTAGTCCTTTTTCTGGCACATTTTATTTGGCCGCCTGGGAAATCTGTCCTTTAGCAAGCAGAGAAGTATGTGTTTTCTCTGGTACGTCGGAAAAAAAGGTTACGTCTGGTCCGTTGCAGAAGCAGCTACATGCTGGTGAGGTGGGAGGGCTGGAAATTTCACGTTCTGTTGCTCGCTGTCTGTCTCTTGTAGTCAAGCTCTTGTCGAGAAGCCCCTAGACCGTCAGATAGACACTGAGCGATGATTGATGGACACTCGCCTGGCAGAGCAGAGAACAACGGGGAGCTAAAACCCGGGGAGCGGACCTGCAGCCAGCTGCCAGCGCTGCCCTTCCCTTGCCGGACATCTGCGGCCCCGGTGACAAACCGCTGCTGAGTGTAGCTACCATGGGCCACGGCTCCTCGGCAAGTCCCCCGAAAAGAAGTACCTAAGGGGTGAGCAGATCTCTGTGAAAAGCTGCCTGTCATCCAAAACACAGGCCAGGTGGCATTTGTTCTAGTGAGTGGTACCTGAAGGACAGTTGTTATTCCATCACTCTTCAGCTGATGCTTTTTACAAAAGCTGGTGCTGTCCAACGAAGAAATGGCCTGTGTGGGAAAATTAAGCAAGCCGTGTGAATTGGTTTAATGGAATGTTCTAATGCGTTTGTGTCTCCTTATAATGAAGCTAAAATGCATTCACAAATTTATTTTCATGTGTGGATTTAATGGCCTAGCAAGATTTAACTGATTTTTCAGTGCTAGAAAATGTTGTCTCTAGGAAAATACTTCCCCGGGGTGAGGTCAGTGTCCTCTTGCAGTCAAATTTCAAAAGAATGAATTGAAGAGCTTTTGTGAGTAGTTAGCTTGGTTACAAGGTGGGGTGGTTAATACAATACTGAACAAATCATGGAGATGTGGAAGTTAATTACATCTTCTGCATGGAACAGAGAAAGCAGGAGTGCCCCAAAGACCATCTGGGGTTTAAAACTGAGCTCAGCTTCCTATTAGAAGGAACTAACTGATGGCCATTACCGGTACTCTCCGAGGTATGTATTTATTGGCATGTATGGCAATATTTATTATTCTTTCTAAATATATATTTTATTATAGTTCTTACTACATTTCTGCTGAAAATGTACAAAGCACTCTGTACTTAGTATTGCATGAAATCTGGGGCCCTCTACGCTAAGCAGACCTGTGGCAAATCCTCTGCCAGAACAGCCCCCTTCGGAAAGAGAGAGAATCTAGAATGATCTAAATAAGACTCCCCCACTGATGTGGCACTTGCTGGGTTAAAGCACAGGAAACTGTGAATTTTGGGCTCTGTCCTGTGTGACCATTTGCACTATCTCCTTATCAATGTACGTGGCCTGGCTCTGAGAGATTGGAGTGGATGGCGCCTGGATACACGAGGTACAATTTAGAGCTCCCAGCTGCTTGAAAGGGACTGGATGGTGATTTGTGACCTCTCTGGTGATCGGCAAGATAAAGCTCTGCAGTAGGCATGTCCTCTGTCCTGCCACTGATCCTGGCCAGACCCAGCTGGGCTCCCGGGCACACCTTGGAGACAGAGATAGAGCTGACGAAGGCTGTGACCTGAGCCCTCCCCGAAGGCCGGTTGTCTCAAATCCAGATTCAAGTCTCGCAGCCTGGGTCTGTCTGTAGTAGATGGAGGGAAAAATGAATGTGCTGCTGTCAAAAGATGTTTTACAGGGAATTTAAATAGCAGGCTGTTGGGTAAAACAGAGGCTGGGATTGCTGCCTGAGATTATGTCGCTGCCACCCCGCAGGGGGAAGGTCCATGGGACACGAAACAGCCATGGGGATAAAGTAGGCCAAATTGGGAAGAAGTACAACTGTGTTTGCCCTGGGACAGGGCTTTTTAACTTAAGCACATCAAAGTGTAAACATAGCTGTTTTACTTCTGGACCTGAGGTGGCTGGAGCAAAACCATCCCGAGAGTCTCCGTGCTGCGCTTCCCAGCGCTCCGTCCAGGATCAGCTGCCGCCTGCTCCCACGCCAGCACGGATGTGCCCTGGAGCCGCGTTTGCAGCCTGCCACCGACCGGTACTACCTGCTCTCCAGAGAGCTGCGGCGTGGCTGCGATGCTGGGAATGCTCAGCACCTCGGGAGGAATTTGGGACTGGGTTAATTTGATTATTCTCTTTCTTATTTATTGCCTTCGAAATCCACTTAGTGGTGGTGAGGAGGTGCCTTGTCCCTGTAATAGCTGATGGCAGTTGGCCAGCAGAAGTCTCTGCCTGGCAGGAGTGGGGATGGAGACCTGGGTCAGAGGAGGTTTGGCTTCAATACACTGGGCAAAAGAGAGAGAAACCTAAACTGGGTTTAAAGCTGACAGCTGTATTCTTGATGGACAAACACCTGGAAGAGTCAGGCCAGGAGCTGTAGTGTAGTAAGTTAGAAAAGTCTGTGGAATTGGGACGAAACATGAGAACTGTTGTCCTCACCCTTGTCTGTGTCCGACTGAACTGTCAGGTGAGATCTAAGTCAATGACAGGAGTCCCACCGGCTTCCTAACCCGACGGTTCAGACCACGTAACTCATCACAGCGCAGGTTTGAGCGCTGGCAGCCAGGCCCTGTGGTGGGACGTGGCGTGCAGCCACCGTGCCAAGCAGCACAGCTTGCAACCAGCAAACTCGGTCCATGCGTGGCCTGAGTTTGAGCCCAAGTGAGGTAACTGCTTGTGCCCCATTGTTTTACAGTCTTCCTTCTGACCTCGTCATTATCATCTTTTATGGCATCCCATGAGCTATTGAAAGCATCAGAGGAGGAAATTAAGGGCCGTATACTGTCCAGGCTCTGTGGTTGTATGTCCCCCGACGAGTTATTCTCTCCTGGACGTGCCCGCAAGTGGCTTCAATTAATGTTGCACAGGGCAGTGAAGACTAAAAGAAAAAGGAAAGAAAAGCTAAAATGCTATCCAGTATTTCCCTCTCTCTTTCCCATGATGTCTTTCTCCCTGTAAACCTCTACATTCCGCTTCCACTACAGATTTAGACTTCTTGTCTTTCATTTTCTGGCTGTGTCCCACACAGCTGCTACTCTTCTTACCTCCTGACTGCGTTTGGTGAAAGGTTCCCAGCTGCAGCCATCAGTCTGCTCCCCACTGCGCTTGGAGTTACCACCAACTCCCTCCTTGCTCTCTGCATTTCAGAGCCTCTGAAGAGCTGACCTGGGGCCAGGACAGGACGCAGGCTTCAGACAGCATCTTTTCTAAAACCCCGAAGTGTTTGGACTGAGTCGTCTTTGACTGGGAGGGCTCTTGTGTGAAGCTGTCCCAGCAGTCACTTGGCCACCCAAATAATATTTTAGGCTCCATCATCTTTTGTGTTCTTAAGTTATGGGCCACAAGGAAAGCACTGTGTGCTTGGAGGACAGGAGAGTGGGATGGGAGAGGAAAGGAGGAGGAAGGAATTAATCCTGAAAGTACATTGCAGGCTGCATTTATCTGATTGTCTCTATTCCATCAATCTTCTGTTATACGGCTCATCTCCTTGGGGCGTGTTTGAAGAGGGGGAATTTACTGCACTGTAAGCAGGGCACCGATTCACAGAGTAGGGGCATGCGATGTCTCCTAGGAGAAAGCAGGGAACCGGAAAGGACGGGTGCTGGCGGAGAGGGCAGAACGCAAGCTGGCGAATCACTCCGCAGAGGAGTAAGCCTGCGGCACGTCACCCACTCCCCGGCCACCCGTGGGGACGCTTTTGGTGGGGAGCAACCTGCCTCACCCACCAGCGGCTCTCGCGCACCATTGCACGTGCCTGTAGCAGAAGTGAGGAAGGACCAGCAGGTGGGCAACAAATTCCCACCCTGGCTTACCGTAGGCATCTTTCACCTTGGATTATAAACCTTCCCAGGAGACCGTCCGTGCTGGCCGGGCCTCCTGGGTGAGAGTGCAGCACGGACTCACGGTGCACCCGGACCCGTCCTCTCCGCTCGGGGGGAGCAGATGAAACACCTCCCCGCAGACAGTTACTGTAGGTGTTCTCCCCGGCTGAGAAACGTTTGGGAAACACTTGTAATGCTTTTTCTCAGGTGTTGCAGAGAGGATTTGTTTTGTAAATAGCAAAGCTGTTAATTGCCTTGACTTTAATAAGACCAAGCTGAAAAGGTGTTAAGAAGTTTCTGTTGGGCTATGCTGGCTACGAGCCACTGCCCGGGCGTCGTAGTGGGAAGGTGGCAAAGTTGCCGTGAAAGTACCTTTGCTCTGTAGAGAGGAAAGGTAGCAGGCACCAGTTTAGCCAAAGGCCCAGGGTAACGTGTGATTTTTAACTTGAGTTGCCAGGCAGTTCTGTTTCAGTGGATTCGTTTTCCGTCTCATGATGTGGACTAGAGTGTCCTCGCTGCAGTGCAGCCATGAAGGGCGGTTTTCTCCCTCTGCTTCTCTCCCAGGCATTGCTAAAGTGAAGCTCCCTTGTTCGTGGTGGGAAGCACAGGTGCTTAGCAGCTTTGAAAATCAGGCTGGGGAGGTTTAGGGATCTAACTTTAAGCACCTCACTTTAAAAAGTGTTGCTTAAGCTTAGAATTGGTTTTAAAGTCACTAACTGGTTGCAAAAACTTTCTCTATACACTCCAGCAAGCCAGACACCCAAATTCCCTATCTTTCCCCGAAAACCTCTGTTAATAAATCCTGCAGAAGGCATCGCACAGATGCTTTTTCATCCTCCTCTATGGGAATGGCATTAGCAGGGGCTAACCAGGGGCTGATTAAGGCCCTTTAACTTTGTCATGCTAAGGGTTGGTTTTGCAAGTCGAAAAGGACCTGTGACTTGTTTTTCAAGACTTTAGGGAATTGCTGGCACTCACTGGTTTTGCTGCACCAGATGCAGCGTGACCGGGAATCTACACTGCATATGAAAAGGTCACTTACCCTGCTGAAGAGAGGAGAATCTAACACTTGTCAGCTTGAGTGATGGAGACTCGGCATTGAGAGCCATAATATTCATGTTGGAGAATTGCCAAGCCCATGCGGAAGTGTTAAAGATGGATGGCCTGGGGATATACTCCTGACACTTTAATACGGGGGGAGGATACAGCACAAACATCTCATACAGAATTATAATCCATGAAAGGGCACTGGCAGCATAATTTAAAGGTAATCCACCCTGCCAAGAGTTTAACAGCTGAAGCGAAGCAGGCTTGAATAGAGGAGGGCTGCTGCGAGCAGTGGCTGGGCTTCCCGAGCGGGGTGCAGCGGGAGGAGAGCATCCTGCAGCGGGGCTGGGGAGCGAGCAGCTCCCGGCCGAAACGTGGCCGCCTCCGAGATGCTTCGCAGGGACCCTCTGTGCCAGTGGTCTGTCAGCACGCAGCCTTGCTGGCTCCATTTCCCTCTCATACTTGTCAATGTATCAAGCAGATGCTGTCCTGTTACCCTGTAGTCAACAGCGAAGCACTCTGTGAATTAAATAAACTTGATTGTCATCTTGCTCACGGTCGCCTTACAGCAACGTGACCTGCCGAGGGCACGGGGACAGGCCAGGAGTTGCTCACTGCGGTTTCGTCAGCCTCCGAGCGCCAGCAGCCGTGCCAGCCTGCGGGGCAGGGGCTGGCGAGGTCCGTACGGTGAAGGCGTGAACTTTTCGTCGGAGCTGTCCCTGCGCTGTCCTCTGGGAGAGGGCAAAAAGGCGGCGGCACGGCTCTGATTTCTGCACTGGGTGACATCCCCTGCCCGTACAGCTCGACGAACGCCGACACCGTTTGCCTCCCTGTGCTGGAGGCTCCCGTGAAGCTGCGCCGTGCCCAAGTGTCCCCATGGGGTGCCCGGTGGGGTGACACCCCACGATGCCGCGTCCCACGCAGCCCCCAAAGGGGAGAGGCAGAGGCTGCAGCCCTCTGGGGACAGGCATCAGGATTTTGTTGTGAGTTCATACAGCATCTGCGGCACCTGGTCCAGATTAAGATTTTTACTTTTTCATTGTAATTGGAGTCATTATTATTACTGTGGGACAGCAGCCAGATTCCTCCTCAAGGGTTTATATAGCCAGGTCATCCTTTTTTCCAAGCAAGAAGTGACTTACAGGTGGTTGAGATTAGTGTCCCAGATTTGAGTTGACTTCAGGTAATCACGAGTAAATACATTCAGGTTTAAAGGCATCATCAGTCCCTTGGAGTGCTCGTTGGTTGTGGTTAGAGAGCAAGCTTTTGCAAGCTAGCAGATGACAGGACTTTGCTTTACTTTGTGTAAAGCATTATATATTTTGAAAACTGGTATGGAGGATTTTGCAGTTCCAGTAAAATCACTGCTGAAATGGTGAAACCAGCCCGGACCGTGCCCTGTCGGCAGCCTGGGGCTTCCTACCCTGTGCCCCCGTGCACACGGTGAGTGTGTGGTCACCGAGAACGAGTAACGGTGCTCAGGGGTGCAGCGGCTCCCTGGCAGTGCGTGATGGATTAGGAGGATCCTGAATTTCTGTTGTTTTGTCGTGAATGTAGTGAGAATTGATGACTATTGTATCCAAGCAACAAGGGGAGGAAGAGGGAGCTTCAGCTTCTCAAGGACTGTGATACCTCTGTCAAGGTGCAGCTCGAAGTCGTAGTGTTGTCTTTTGTGTTTGTTCAGACTCAGTGTTAGCTCCGCAAACCACAAAAAGAGAGGAAATTGATATCATGGGATGGCACTTAACTTTCTCCCGAGTTCTCCTCAATTTGCGCGTGGTCTTTGGCTTTTGCATAAGATAAGCTCATTGCCTTGGATAGTCTGGATGCCAGAAATGTAAGTGGGCTAAAAAAGCACTTAAGTTCAGGGAAGAAGACTTCATCTCCAGCATTTAAATGCAACGTACAAATGCGAGTGCCGGCTCGGCAAGCCGCTGGCTGTGGGCTGCAGGAGAGAGCAGCTCGCGGGGAGCTCCCGTCCGCCAGGCTTGACCTGGGCGATTTATTAACCCTGATCCCGCTATGCAATAAGGCAGTTTCTGTACGTGCTTGGCAGTTACCCTGGTGAAATAACATCTTCCTGCCTCTGGGCACCCGCAGCAGCGCCGTGCTGTGCCCGGTGCCACCTCAGCCCGGGGCCGTGCGCGGTGCCCGGGGCAGGCACTGCGAAATGGAGCCCGTGTGGCTGTGCCAGCCAGCGGGCGCGTTGGAGGAAAGGGGCTTTTTTTGCTTGCTTTTGTCATTTCCAGGTCGGCCTAAATTTTGGTAGGTTGCAAATGAATGCTGTTGGGGCAACACTGAAAAAACGTAGGTGGGTTTTTTTTAGCTTTGATAGTGTGGCCTGTTAGTTATGGAAGTTTTGGAAACAGCCACTCTGAAGGCAGCAAAGAAGCCCCCCCGGAATGGGTGGCAGGCTGCTGTAGCCCTTCCCCCCTGAAAGAACTCATCCCTTGCAGTAATAAATGCGTGCGCGCCACTTCTGCTTCCCGACGTGTGCGTTTTACACCTTGGGCTTCCTGCCTTGGCTCACGCCCGTGTCGGCGGCCGTGTTTGCGCTGGAGGCCATCGGGGTGTCGGCACACAATGGCATCAAAGCGCTGGCAGCGCGGGCGCAACGTGCCGGCAGAGCCAACTCCCCCCGGGGCGATGCCGAGACCACCGGGTGAAAGCCGGAGGGGAGCGGGACCCGCTGGGGACGGCAGCGGCCCCCTCCTGCCCTCCCCGCCGCCGCACCCGAGCAGCAGGGAACCAGCAGACGCATTCGCAGCTGTCCCCAAGTTTTCTCTCCTGCCCCGAGTTTAAAGGGCTCCTCTCGTGCCTGGAAGAGCTGTGCAGCAAGTGCCGACGCTTTCCACATCAAAGCGGGGCAGCCTCGCGTTGTCTGGGGGACGCGAGGCCACAGACAAACTAAAGAGGCATCGGGAGCTTCAGAATCGGCTCTGGCCGGTGTGACCCTGCGTGCTCAGCACCTGGAAAATGTTAGATATTGCGGCGATAGGTATTAAAGCAAACCCTCCGGGGATTTAAGGCGGTGGCTGAGTTTCACTGAGGTCTGGGAGGGAAAAGCCTTCTCGCTGACTTCAGTGACTTCTGGATTAATGATGGGAATCTTGGAAGTGCTGGGCTTTGCATAGAAATGGGCAGTTTTACACCTGGAGTCACGCTGATAGGAAGCCTGAAAGGAAAAAGCCAATCTTTTTCATGATGGTGTTTATTGCAAAATACAGTCCAAAATCTAACTCTTTTGGGATGCCTTCAAAATATATAGAGAAAACAGATTGTGCTAAGCAATAATACAACTCATTAATAAACAGTATTAGGCATAAAGAATTCTGAATTCTCGTTTGCTAAGCTTTTTTTTTTAGTTTTTTTAAAGTAAAGAATTGTAAGCTGCTTAATTTCATCTGGTACAAATACATGAAGCTACTGTCCATTCGGGGCAGGGGTTCTGGTACCAAAACACAAAATTAAAAAAACAAAACAAAACTGTAAACAGTGTCTGTAAACCTGTCGAAGCCCTCAAAAAGCTGCAGCTGTTCTAATAGAAATCACAATGCTACGAAAACCCCTCTCACATCAGAAAGTGCATAAGTCTTCCACCAGGAGTATTTACAAGCACCACCTGCACAGGGGCATCACGGGGGCCCCGGGCTGCGGTGCCCGCAGCGGTGATGGAGCTGCCCGGTGGGACCAGTTTTGTCCGCAGCACCCATCCCATCCTCGCTCGCCACTGCTGGCCGCTGCTTGGCCTTGGCTGACCGCTGGCGGTGGTGCAATGAGCTGAAGCCACCAAAAAAGTGAAATTCTTCCCTCTGTCAGATGCACGAATAAAGTGACTCCCGAAAAGAAAGAAGCTGCTAGTAAATGTTGAGGAGAAACCGTGAAACCAGGAGGACTGTGGTCCCTCAGCGCCCGCGCCTTGTGCTTCGTGGTCTCACAGCATTAATCTGCAGAAGGCCCGGTCTCATCACCCACTCGGACCTCCAACCCCCCCTTAGATCCCCGCTGCGCCCTGGGGAAGGCTCCT
Source organism: Chauna torquata (assembly GCA_013399475.1). NCBI lineage: Eukaryota > Metazoa > Chordata > Aves > Anseriformes > Anhimidae > Chauna > Chauna torquata. The sequence goes on from VXAL01017332.1 coordinate 248,510, forward strand.
TCCCAAACTCAGCTACGGCGATGGCCACCAAAGGTGGAGAAACCCAAAGATCCACCTCGCGAGCCTGGGCATGGCGGCGGAGGGCCTTCCTCTATCTCTTGTGGCCCTTGTTTCTCCTCTTGATGTGGTTGGTGGCGGCAGCGTCGCGGCGGGCGCAGTAGTGCTTGGCCACCAGCTGCCGGCACTGCTCGCACCGCACGGTGCAGCACCAGTGGAACTTGCAGTTGCAGCTGGTGACCACCTCCGTCCTCCTCTCCTCCACTTTGAGGCCACACTCGGTGCAGAGCCGCCGGCAGCTCCTCTTCTCCCACTGCGAGAGGTTCTTGCCCGTCTGCAGGCACTCGCGGCCCTCGGTGCCGTGGTGGCCCAGGCTGGCGTTCCTCGTGCAGTAGTCAGGGGAGTCCTCCAGGAAGACAAGCTCTGTGGCGTGGACGTGGTGGAAGGTCTCTGCTGTGGCTCCTCGGCTGTCAGCGCTGTTGCCGGCTCTCATCCGCCTCTTGTCCATCTCCAGCTTGTGGGCTTGGTCGTATTTCATCTTCAGGTAGTTCCCAATCTCTCGAAACTCGGCGAGCTGGAGCCAGCACGTCTGGATGCTGCAGCTGCCTGACACCCCGTGGCACTTGCAGGCTCGCTTCATCGTAGCTTTCACAGCCTGGGTGGAAAAGGTGGAGAAGTCAGAAGCGGCAGATCATTGCTGTTTAAATCCCCAAAACAGGATATACAGCACTTCTGCTTCAGGGGACAGTAGGTCAAATGTGGCTGGTGCCGGACAGGACCTAGGTCCTTCCAAGACATGAACTCATGCTTTCATTTCAGTTCCAGGCAAACATCTGTCCTCATCACTAATTAAAGGACCAAGATAACGGGTGGTCACAAGCTATTGTCCCCGGCCCTCCCAGGAGCTGTTTCTCCAGGCCAGGATAAAGGCGTGCTTGCAGGGTCATGCCCTGCTGGCACATCCCAGTCTGCGGCTCACCTCGCTCATTGGCGTATCAACCCATCACCTCGCACAGAGATCTCATTCAAAATGTGTGAAACAGTGCTCCAGCGTAATGATACCGAACCTCTAGCATCTCCTCCAGGCCAAGCACTTCACAGATATTATCTACCCGTCTCCCTCTGGTATTTATAAGGTCCCAATCACTGGTATCTATGTGAGATTACGCCTCGACACACCCTGTGAGATAGGTATGTTAAGTGTTGCTGTCCTTGTTTTTACAGACAAGGAGGTCTAGGCAGAGCTGGCAGCCTCTGTGCCTCTGTGGGCCGGGTACCGCGCTCTTCCTTGCACTCGGCTTCCCCTGCTGAGTAGCTTGGAAATGCCCGTTGCAGGAACATGGGCTGGTACTTGTGCTGTGTTACAGACCAGGTGACGTGAGTACAAAACTGGTGCATTTCTGAATAAACGATGTTCGTAGTTAAATGCGCTGTACAAAGCTGCGGATGCTATAAGTGGAAATGAATCTTACTGCAGTTCCTCATGTTTGGGTGTAGGGGCAGATTCTGCCTGTGTTTTTTTTCCCCAAGCAAAGAGTGCAGGGCCTGGACTGTCACAGACAGCTGGAGAAGGGGATCTGAGCAGTCAACCAGGCTGTCTGATGTTGTTTTCAGTATAGACTATTATTTTTATTATTGTTATTACTTCTATTACTATTATTATCTTTAATGTTTGACTTACAAGTCTCCCAACTTCATTGTTGTGCAGGTTGATCAGGGCGCGGGTATCGTGTCCTGTTTCCAAAGCATCCACAAAGAGCTTGGAAATCCTCTCCCCAAACTCCACGTTGTCGCTGCAGCCTCCCCAGACCCAGCCTCGGCCACCTGCAAGACAGATGCGCGGTAAGTGCAGAACTGCCCCGGCGGGCTGAATCCTGCCCCAGGACTTGCACTGAAATGGGGACTGGGATGACACCAGCCCGTCTTGTTGCTGGGTCAGAGATGGCTGGAGCACAGCCGCGGCAGGCAGCGTGCCGGCAGCTCACCCACGCGCCCGTTCCTGGAGTCGTCGCAGCCGCAGCTCTCGAAGTCGCCCATGCTGCAGTTCCTGGTCAGGGTGTACATGACGCCAGCGGAGCTGATGGCGTGCACGAAGGATGTCTCCCTGGTAGCTGGGGGAGAGTGGAAAAAAGCTGCCACATGCAAACATATGCACTGGTCCTGTATTTTTGGGGAAAGAAGCTCTGTTGTGAAGCCTTCAACATTGCAAAGCTGCAAGAAGGGAATAACTAAGTTTGTGCAAAAGGTAAGGTGCTACAGAAATTAAATGCTCCTGACTGGAGTCTCTTCAGGCTTCAGCATCAAGAGTTTCAGCGATTTGGTACAATATTCTGCAGGTGTCCATGCATGGGATGGAGTTTCTTGGCAACAGTAAGATGGTACAGTAACGCCCCAATCCTGCTCTCGCCCAGGCTGGTTATCCCTCACGTCACCTGGCACTTGGTTTGTCCCTGTCATTTTCTGCTTGGGGGATTTGTTCCTAGTTTGGTCTCACCTGCTGGGGAAAATTACAGTTCATCTTGCGTCAGCCAGTGGCTGAACCTGTGCTAACAGCAGTCCGGACACATGCTTCTGTTTTAGTTTCTATTTTGGCTCTCCTAACAGTCAAATAGAAATGCCACTGGGAAAAAAAAGAGAGCTAAGCTGGCTGAAGTAGACAGCATTCAAATATATCCACAACTTTCTCTCGAAGGCAGTTTCTTAGCGCACGTCCCTGGTTTCTCCCTTCACCTCTCCCTCTCCCCTTTGCAAGCTCAGGTGCCTCTAGCAGTGTGCTCCCTGTGATGCCGCACAAGAGCCGCAGGAGCGAGCCCACGGACCAGCACTGCACAAAGGGCTGAGCTCTAGCTCAGCACGGATATAGATCCAGAAAGAACCCAGGATCACAGAAAAAATGTTAGCATTGTTTGTTAGACCAATTAATGCAGATGGAGAAAAGCCTGCATGGTTTCTGGGGGACAGAAAACCTTCTCTATCGGCTGGTTGCTCTCTTCAGAGCGCACCCCGGCTCCTGTCAGGGGCACCCCGCGGGCACTCACCGCTGCGCAGGCGATTGTGCGTGGAGAGCTGCAGCGCGCTCTCGGGGCAGTTCCAGCGCTCCCACCCGAACTGGAACTTGCACTCCTCCATCCCGCTGTGCGCGCCCGCCGCCACGCTGCTGGAGTACGTCAGATACGCCTGCACGGGAAAGCGGGTGTGAGATCCTCTGCGTTTTAGCATTTATCCATGAAAACAGACATAGAAGGGTTGCAAGTCCTTTCCCTTGTTACTCAACAGGACTTGGAGCCGATATGCTCCGGGAAATCTCATTCCTTAGAAAAGCAATATTTCCCATCTGCAAAACAAAATTGCTCTACTTAAATTGCTGATAGTGCCTGTGTTAATTACCTTAGGTCCTGTCATCAGAAAGTTATTCACTGACCTGAAACAAAGAGAAGAAAATGAGTCGCACAATTTAACCCAGGCTCAAGAGCATCCCCCCGAAATGCCCCTTCTGCTGAATCCTACCATGCTGCTGCATTGAGGACGGCACCGCAGATGCCCACGATGGAGAGGATGAGGAAGGTGCTGCTCCTCATGGCTGTCAAACCCCGGGGAGCTGGATCCCTCCGGCTGATCCGCAGCTCCCGCACTGCAGGTCTCTGGGCAGGGCCGCCTCGCCGCGCTGCGTCCCAAGGTATCTCGAGATATTCGGGTCCAGGAAAGCTGCAGGAACCTACAACCCTGATATTTATAAGGTGAAGTTCTGAATAGTCAAAACCCCCCATTCATTTGCTACCCAATGACTTAATGTGGTAAAAAAGCTCCTGCGCCAATGGGTGACAAGGAAACGCCTAATGTTGCACTTCAAAAGGCAGCGTGGTGTCACCGCGAGCTGTGATGATGTGAGGAGAGCAAACTTCCCTAACAATGGGCGACTTTTAACTCCACTCCACACCAGCGCCATCCCTTTCTCTCTGCCCCGAGTGCACTTGCCTTCTCCCTTTCACACCCCGCTTGCGAGCAGAGGCTGGGCCCCTGCGAGCTCTGCAACAACAAACCGGCGCATTTCTATGGTTGCCCTGCCAGCCGCCTGCTCCCTACCAGGAGAGCTCCCCGAGGAGTTTTCACAGCACTCCTATACAGATCCACTGGGGACAGGCCTCCCAGGTCCTCTTGATTTGAAGAGATTCATTTAACGGCGGTTTTTCTCCCCTCCTTGCCTCTTTATGATGAAAGTTTCTGTATTTCCATCCTGATAACAGCGTGCACGTCACGGGAGTGTTTGGAAATCTGTCTAATTTACGCGGTTGCAGCTTGGGAACACTGTGTGAATCACTTATGTGGTTTGCTCCATGATTCAACGCTGTAATTAGGGGAACAGTTTTCCGGGGGTAGCAATTTCCCTGCAGTGAGGTCTGCCCGGGCAGCAGCCGGGTTCTGGCTGGCTCCACGCACGTGAGTGCTGCTGGCACCCCACGAGCCGAGCGAGGGCCTTGGCCCCTCTGCTTCATCCCCATGTGCTTGGGAAGGGAAAATCCTTATCAGAGGAAACCCAAAAAAGCCTCTTAATAGTTACGGTCATTAAGGGCTGTAGGAACTGTAACGGAGTAGCAGCAAGACTTTGTTCATGGAAACTTCTCGGTTTGTTGTCCCGTGGCTGAGCAGCCCCAGCCAGGGCTGGCTCGCCCTGCGCAGCGCTCGTCCTTGTCGCTCTGCTCTTGTTTTCCCATCGCGATGGTGACATTTGGTCTCCTGCTGTTAATAGCCGTTACTGCAAGGTGATGCACCAAGGGTCTGCAAACCGGAGGTTTCGGCCGCTTGGATCGTACTGCACAATGGTGTGCAGGCCACGGGCAGAGGAGCCAGTGGGAATAAAGACTGTGCCTCAGACGTGTTTGCAAAGTGCTCTGTGGTCTGCCCGTGAAATGCGTGTGAGTGCAGTAAGTGGCCGCATGGTTTTCCACATCCCGGTGCCGGGTACCCAAAGCCGTGCATGTGTCTCTGCTGGGGCAGCTCCAGCTGCCAGAGCACTGGGAGCTCCTCAGCCCTGTCCCAGGAGCTCCTCGCCGCTTCCGACCGCAGGGAGCACAGGGGCCCCCCTGCCTTGCTCCCCTTGTCGGTCAGCGAGCGAGGGGAACCTCCCCATCCAGCCCACGCAGAAGGGAAACCTGGAGTCAGCGTGGCAAAGCCACAAACAACTGTTTGCAGTCGGAGGATTAAAAATGCAGATTGGTTCAAAAGCAGGGATGCAAAATACCTTCCAAGTGAGCACCACGCTGGTGTACTTCTGCCAGCACGGCAAAACCCTGTGAGTCAGCATTTTAATCATTACCATACTGAGCAGATCCTACTTGTTAGAGCTGTCAAAGGACAATTACTGGGAATGAAGTGTTTCCCATGTATCAGTGAGGCTCATTGATTAAAACCCATGCATATGACTTGGAAATCTGCTGTGCATTTTGGAAATCATGCATGTCATTTTGGGGTTTGTCTGTCTGTCTGTCCCTGGGGGCATATTGGTGTGGTTTTTTTTCTTTTCTCTGAGAGAGCCTATACAGCTGAACAATTTTGGCGTGTCTGTTATGTCAGTTCACACATGATCCTCCTATCACATGCCAGAAAAATAACAACTTCTCTGGGCGTGAAGCGCGGCTGCAAGCAGTCATCGCAATTGGCAGGATCACACAGTTATTTGCCTGGGCTATTAAAAATGTCTTTTCCAATTAAAGTCACGGGGATCTTAAAAGTCACTTGTAACGTTGTCAGTCACGCTAGTTGTCAGCAAACAGAACTGTGCAGGGACAAGCCTCCCTGCTCTGGGGGATTTGTCCACGTTTACAGCTCCATCCCGAGGTGCAGGAGCTGCTCAGGCAGCAACACCAGCATCAATGTGCGTCCAGCCCGCCCTGACGGATGGGACTGGGATGGTTGTCTCACTGGAGGACTTGCCCACTGTCCAGACCTTATGTTAAATCAGACTTTGTTCTTACTGTGTTGATAAATTTTGCACTTACAGAGAGCTTCGTTCAATGGCCTTGCAGCAAGACAGATGAAATGTAGCGGTCTCTGCTTTGCAGTTGGGTAAACTGAGGCACAGAGACCGGTGTGTGTAAAATCTCACAGTAAATGGCAGAACTGTACTGGCTGTAGCTATTCTGAAGCAGATTTCAATGTTTTGCTCCCTAAACTGCAGCATGGTGCTGGCTCTTCCATCACCCATGGGACAAGCCTGTGAGTCGCAGCCCTGCTCATTGACCTGTAGTGCTCATCTGTGAAGCACTGAAGGAGTTTTCCTTTGGCTTTCCCACTCCCTAGAAACTTGCTTTTGGTTTGGTTTTGGATGAGGAAAAAAAAATCTGAAAGCAAAAATTCTCCTTAATTTACCTGGTTATGCAGAAAATAAACAGCCAGGCGTTCTGGCAGCCCCGAGCTGCAGGGTTCATTGGCACCAGCGGAAGCTGCGCTGGTTCCGCGCTGTTGAAAACAACTGAGCAGGGAATGCTGTTTGGGAAACGGTGTCCTGGATGTCAGCCAGAGCCCCTTGGATTTACTGATCAAATGTTGATGCTTTGTTTCTTATTCTCTTGCTACGCGACCAAACAGCCAGTGATTTTCATGGGATGACTGGAGTCCTAAAACATCTTGGTATCTGCCCCAAGTCAAGAGACTTTAATAGCATATATGCAACCCCATGCACCCATGAAACCCTATTCACATCAGAATATGGCATTTAAGGGAAGGCAGACACAAGATAAATCAGTCCATACAAGTGCTGCATGCAGAAACCCATGGAAACAGGAATGGATGGTCTGTACGGGGGTCACAAGTGCAGGGAGCAGCAAGGGGAGCGAGCACCACCGGCATGGAAAACAAGAAAATAAAGCATAGACCACTTGCTAAATTGCCCTGGGCAGGTGATACATTCAGACCCCTAGCGTCAAATCCTGCATTGCTGGCTTTGTTACAATAAAATCCACCTGGGTAATTAGAAAGACACCCCCTCATCAGCAATGTCAGAGACGGCTGCATTTTATTGTGCTCTCCCCAGGAAGCTGCCTGAGCCCCCACAGGTGATGCCATATCCTTGGATTGTACACAGACAGCCTTTCAGCCAGGGGGACATTTCACTTGGCTTCAAAATAATCCAGCACGGAGCACTGTGCAAGCCCCATGTATGCTCAGCTCTTGTTTTTCAGTCTTTCTGACTGTTAAGTTTCCCGCACTGGGGAATGTCTGCTTTGGGCTCATGTCTGCTTTTTTTTTTCGTTGGGCTCATGTCTGCTTTGTCTGCTGCGGTTCCCAGCAGCAGGAACAGCCCGCAGGACCCGAGCCCTGGACCTGCCAGTGCTGGTGGGAGTTTTGCCTGTATAACGAATATGCTTTGATTAATGAATGTTAATTGAAGATCAGGTGAAACTGAAATCAGCTTTTATGCCACACCTATCCCACAGGCTTAGCGCTCTAGATTCCTATTTTGGCACATAGCTAGAAGCGGTCTAATGTTCACTGAAAACAAGGCTAAACAGTCTAACAGTGCTGTTTTAGGGTGCACTTTCTTAGCGACAAAATTATTTTGCAAACTTCCTGTCTTCTGCCTCCATGCAGCAGCTCGTGCGCTCTCAGTTGTACCAATGCAACGAGCTCTTCTATTTTGCTTTTAATCCTCATTTCCAGCACAGCCTCGTGTATGGCGTGATGGAGCAAGCAGCGAACTTCATCAGGGAAGCCAGGAATGAGCAACTCCAAGGTAAGACGCTCTGCCATTGAAGGAAACGCCTCCTGGAATATAACACAGGACCATTGGGATGCCAAAAGCCAGGACCACAAGAGGCTTGAGGTTGCACCATTTGGGCTTTATTTCTTTTGGTTTCAAGAATCAAAAAATTTGATTTTGGAACCAAATTCTGATTTTTCCAGCCACCAACTGGCTGGGGACATGGATGCTTCCTAGCAAGGGTTGTGAAGGTAGTTTGGGAAGAGCACAATGTCCTTGTGACAGGTTGTAGAAATGATCCTGGGGCATTACAGAACTCTCAGGTGTGTGCACAGGAATTTGGGTTTAGGCTGGAAAAGAGAAGATGGAGCAAGAGGCAGAGCAAGGAATCACAGGCTCAGATTGCAGCAGGGGAGGTTTAATTTGCTGCAGGACCATCACGTGTCAGGAATGAGATGGGCAGGCATGGCCCTGCCCAAGGAGACAGCCAGGGCCCCAGTCCTCCTGGCAGCCTGGTGCCAGTCATGGAGAAAACCTCGCGCTTTCTCCCAGTTCCTGGCCCAAGCTGCTGCAGCACTCGGCTTTGATTTGCTCATCCTGCTGGAGCAGAAACAACCATGGGTGCAGACATTTTCTCTCAGGTGGTGCTGGAAGCGGCGATCCCTTGCACCCCAGGCAATGTGAGGCACCAAGCTCAGCCCACGTGGGCTGGCTGCCTTTGGGAATGGGGGATATATCCAAGGCTGCATCCTCTGCCCAAATTGGCCAGGGGAACTGGCAGGCTTTGCTGCGTGGAAGGCGGGGGTGAGCTGCACCCCGCTGTGGTGGGAGCTCATCTGAGATGCAGAGACCTCAGCCCAGGAGCAGGCCGGGACGTTGCTCCTGGCAAGAACAGGGCTATTTCACTTGCAAGCAGATAAAGGGCATTTCTTCTCCTTCCTTCCCACTGGTTTTGCATTGCATGTTTTAAAGCTGTCCTTTTCTGCTGCCTTCTCGCCCTAATGACTTCCCCACTTTGTCTCCATGTCCGCACCCATTCCCAGGCTCCCAAAGGCAGCTCCCTCTCCTGCCCAGCACAGGGGCAACAGGCAGACGAGCCTGCAGGCTTGAATGTCTGGGTAAGAGCCCTGCTGTGTCACCCCATCTGCACCGTGCACGGAAATCCTACTCTCCTGGCCCCAAATCTCCCACTCCCTCCAGCAGAATGAAGCCGTTCCTTGCTCAGCACCCACCCCTGGGGAAGGGCTGTTGAGGGCTGTTTGTGTGTCCTCCCAGAGCTGGATGGATTACTAAATCCTCAGGGCTGCCCTGTGCCTCTGTCTCTGCAGCATCCTAAGCGGAGGCAAAGATATTTTTGAGCAACGAGCTTTGTCTTGCTGCTGTTTGAGCTGCCACGAAAAGCGGACCAGAATAAAACACTGAGGTTTCCCTCAACATTCAGGTCTCCGTGACTCTCAAGAGGACTCAGCCTGCCGGTTCACCCTGGCAAGGCGGGGCAGCGCCATGACCTGATAGGGCTCACCTCACCTGCCTCCTTCAGGTGTGTCCTTCAAAGCCCACAGGGCTGTTTACACAGCAGCATGATAAAGTAGGGCCGAGAGTCTTGTTTTTCTCTCCCTCTTTAAAGGAAGTGTCATGCAAAACGGTGTTAGTGCAGCAGATAGGTTACTGCCTGGGTATCTCTCATCCTGGAAATGCGGCACCTCAGCGGATAAATGCCTGTCCAGGAAGAGATTGGGCACTTGATATGAAGGAAAATTACCACCTCCTTCTTCATCTTTCCCGTACAAACTCAAGCTAAATTAACTGATTAATAACCTTGCTTGTGTGGTGCTCCCCATCCTTTCACAGCATGAGTCTTTGCATTGTCCCTTAGAGGCTGCGGTTCTGTCTCCTGCCCTTGATATGCATGGTGTCTTGGGGAAAAACTTGAGCCTAAATATCTGTATTTTGGAGCTGGAGGTTACCTGTGATGGTGCTGGGCAGTGGCTCATATTTCTGACAATGAGTGTGCGAGGTTTTGAGTATCACAGAAGGGAACAGTGATTTGAGCTAGGAGTATTTTTTTAAAATTCACGTCTATTTCCATTGCAGCCCTACTTTGGACAGATAGGAGTCCAAGTGCACAAAACTGAGACTTCTTTTGGGGGAGCCTGGGCCAGAAAGCAACTTTAAAAGAGATTTGAGTCTTGCTAGGAAAAGCAGAGTGAGAAGAAAACTTGCTTCGGACACCTGCTTTCCCAGAAGAGAGTGGCAGGGATTGAGTTGCTCACTGGCTCACTCCCTTTGGTGTCAGCTGCAGCTGCTCCTCTCCCCCCCAAAGGATGCTCTTCTTGCCTGGTCTGTCTTCTTGCAGGTGTCTAGCTGCACATCTCCCATTTCCTAATGCAGTGGTGTATTGACATCATGCTCATACATGTGCTTTAATCAGTCTGCAAACGAAGCCAGTGCTGTGCATTTACTAATATTTGGGGCGGGAGGAGGTGTTTCCAGCGTTACCCGAGCGCGGAGCGAGGTGATGACCCGGGGCAAGCTCTCTGGGTTTACCAAACCAGTTTTAAGCCTTTACTGTTCGCTCCGAAGTTGGCAAATGGTTCACAAGGGCCGGGGGAACGGCTCACCCGTACGGCTCCTCAGCATCCTCCAGGCACGGAGACCCGTTAGGGCCCTCTGGGGGCTGAATTTGTCCCTGTGACACCCCTGGGAAGCACATTTCCCGCAGCAGGGCCGGGCAGGGCCCCCTCAGGCCGGTGCCGCGGCTCCCCCTGGGGGCGGCCCCGCTCCGCGCAGCCGGCGGCAGGGCCGCGCTGGGCCTCCCGGGCCAGGCCAAGTTTTTCCGCTGTTTTGGGGAGCAGGAGGGAGCTGCCAGGCGCTCAGCACACGGCGGGGGTGTGTGTGTGTGTGTGTGTGTGTGTGTGTGTGTGTCGGTAGCATCGCTCCCTGCTCACGCGAGGTGAAAGCGAAGCGTGAGGAGATGGCGAGGCTTGCTCAGGGCTGCAGCGCTGCAACCGCCCAAAGCCTCCGCGGTTCTCCTGCCTGGCAGTCAGCCGGGCTCAAAGCCCTCACCGGGCAAACGACCGAGCGGCCAGCACCCGGTGCTGCCGGCTGCGGGGGTCTGGGTGCTCGCGGGTCCGGCCACAGGCACCAGCAGCCTTGGAAATCTGGGGTATCTGCGGTTTGCACAAAAGCCAGCGTCAGGGCCGGCTGCGGCAGCTTGCAGCGCGGGGCCTTGCCCTCTGCTGCAGGCACCAGGTCCTCATCTCGCACAGAGGAAGGTCTTGTACTTCTTGAGACCAGTAATGACACCAGGGAAAGTTTCCCGGACCTCTCGCAATCAATGTTTCAATTCCTACTTTGCTGAGCAGTGAACAGCACCAGGGGGTTAACCTGGAGGCTCAATAAATCCTTTCCGACAGTCTGAGCGCGGCACCGTCAGCGCCTTCCCAGGGACTCGGTGCACACTGAAGCAGAGACCAAAGCCACCAGCGGGCGTTGCTGCTTGGTGCGTTTACCCGGCGTTACAAACAGCCGGGTTACTCTTTGAGCATGGCTCTGGGATTAGTATTTTTCAGCTCATTCTGGACGCTGAGGGCTATTTTAGGTTAAGCTCTTTTATTTCCTCCTTGGCCATGCACCACTGAATGCTCCAGACACAAAGGTTGCAAAAGCAGGTGAGTTCAAGCTTTATGAGCCCTCTGTGCAGTGGAGGGCAGCTGAAGCCGGGGTCAGTGCCCCGAGGGGCTGCGGCTCGCATCCAGGCAGCATCCGTCTGAAACAGCCCTCTGCTATCTGCAGGGAGGCAGGTACAGCCAAGCTGGCGTCCACAAATTTCCAAGTCCCTGGATATTTTTGAAACACCTTAGAAGAGAAATACAATTAAATTGCAGTCCCGGCCACGCGCATTGTGCTTGGGCTGTTAAAGCAGCGCAAGAGGAGCGATGATTTTCTGCCAGGCGAGGTGGTGGTGGGCGGCACAGGTGGGGAGGGAGCGCGGAGCCTCGGGGTGCCTGGGCAGGCCTGTGTTAACCATGCGAGATCAACAAATCCCCACCCGCTCATGCTGCCAGCGCTTCTCTCCAGGGAAATGAAAGGCTTTTCTGCTCTGAAGCCCTCTGGAAAGCAAGCGCATCTGGATTGATGCCATCAAAGTCTTTGGCGTTCCTGGGGATGCACGCACACATGGGAGAACCGCAGCTGGCACAAAGGCTGTTTCACGCTGCCTTCCTCCCAACGCCCCGTCCTTGCCACCCTTGCCGCTGCCAGGCGAGGGCTGTGCAGAGCGGCTGCGGCGGGAGCCAAGGGCTCAGGTTACCGGCTGCCACTGAAATAGGAGCCTGGACAGGACAGCAATAAAACAGTGCAAGTCAGGAGGAGTGGAGGGGAGGCTGTAGCTATTACAGAGCTATTACAGAGCTGTTACAGCGCTCGTAGCTGTGGCTGGTCCTGCTCCCTGCAGAGGGGTCCCTGGAACGATGCTGCTGCCCCAGGCATCCTGCGGGGCTGAGGGGCACCCAGAGGAGTTCACGTGTACCTGGTTTCTTCATTGCTAAACCAGAAGTGTGATAGGGGTCCCATCATACGTTTCTTTAACACTTCGAGGTGGCATCTACAGTGCTAGCAGGATGGGGGGACCACCTGCGATCAGGAGTGACCTGCGGTGGCTCCCAGTCAGGGACACAGCAAAAGAAAAACCCAGTTCTTCCTGCTGAGGAGAATGATTTCCAGCATCACGAGAAAACAAAGCAGACCAAGGGGGATTATTTTCCCCAAACAAGATGCTGTTTGAAAACACCCACTTGGAGTCACACATCATTTTTTTCCTCCCTGATTGTTGCAACTTTGCCAAATCCAAAAATTTTGATACTGAGTCGGCCTCTGAATTTGTGAGACCAGCTTCAAATTCCTGAGATTGTTGGTTTATTGTGAAATTGTCATTCTTTCTGTTTGCTGCTTACTGCTGGAGCCCTAAAAGACACCATTTTCGCGTGTCTCTCTGACAAAAGGGACTGGAAACACCCTTTTGCTCCCCCCTCCATCCCCTTTTTTTCCTGATTCTCCATCAATCAAATGAATTCTGGAGCAGGGCCTTGATGAAAACACGCAGCAGTGGAAGATTTGCAATTTATTGTAGGAGTTGTCAAGAGCTGTTGTCAGCACAGCGTACAAGATGTGCACAAACCGTCCCCAGCAACTGTTCCTTCCCAAATGATCTCTTCTGAAACGACAGTGAACACGCGGAGCAGCCCTTCCCGGCGCAGAGCCCCAGCGAGAGGCAGCATCACCCCGCTGTCAGTTTGAGCGGCGTTGGGTTTGGTCGAGAGAAACACCCCCGCACACGTGCGCACCTGCTCCTGTGTACCCTGGAGCAAGCCCAAGCGCCGCGTGGGGAAGGCTGAGCGCCGGGTGTCGCGGGTCAGGGGACACGCAGCACGCCGGGAGCTCGCGGGCTGCTCGTGCCCGGCCGCGGGGGAAGGCAGCGGCTCTGTTCCCATCCCTGCTGCGGAGGAGGCTCCCAGCTTGGCACCAGCAGGTTAGTGCTTTTGAAAAGGCCGTTGTTTTCGTCCTGTGGTTTTGGAAAAACAACAGGCGAGCCGGGCAGAGGCACGAGACCTGCCCTTGCTGCTTCTGGCTTGGATTTCAGCTGCCTTAGGCACCTCCCCAGCTGCACTCAGCTCACTGATCTCTTTCCACACAGCTGCAGCTTAGTGTCAGAGCTTGTGTCAAGTCCTCACTCCCTCACATCTCCCCCATTTTCCTCTGCCATGTTCTTCTCATAGCAGAAGAGGTCTCTGGCATATCAGGAACACCACCAGCAATAGACCAGAGATACACAGGGAAGTTTTCCCAAAGCCCCAGCTCCTCGAGCCTTGGCCTTGCATGGGCATCTTGCTACGAGATGCCTCAGCCACCATGGAGCTAATGCCCCAAATAAGAGAGAGTGCCCAAGCATATTTTGTAATTTGGGAAAAAAAAACCAAGATGTTTTGGGACTGGGTCAGTGACACCTGAGCCGGGGTTAGCAAGTTTCCCATGTGGTTTCTAGCTAAGCTCAAGCTGAAACTCGACAGGTTTAGGGTTTGTCCTCCCTGCCTTTCCCTGTTATCAAACACCTGCCTAACGAGCCTTGTTAAATAGCTTCTGTATAATAAGGACAGGAATACGGGTTTCCTCCACTCAGCTGGGGCTTGCTGTGGCTGTGTGGAGCAACTGGTGGTGACTCACAGGGGCAGGGGGACAAGGCTGGCTTTATGGTGATGCCAAGAAAGCTGGCATTTATCTGGAAATAATGATTTTTTCACTGTGACGGGATTAGCATGGAAGGTGTTTTTTCCTTTGGAGGAGCTGCAGGGTAGCACCTCGTTATGTAAAGCATCCAAACAGCAAAGGGCTGTTGCTAATTAGCCAAAAACCTTAAGTTTCCTGTTGAGCTTGCTGGGGAAGGTGGCCTAGGTCAGCTCTCGCCAGCATGAAGGCTGGGGAAGGTCCTTACGCAGGAGCAGGCACTGTTGGTGAGCCTTGGGGCTGGGGGTGTGCTTCTGGGCAGCGCGGGTCAGGAGCAGTTTAACACCCAGAAAGTGTTTCCTAGGTGTGCTCGGGGTGGTGTCTTGTAGCTCCCTTCCAGCGGCAGGAACAAACGCTTCCTTAGCAGAGTGGCCGGAATGATCAAAATCCACGGTTGTGGCCTCAGATGATTAGCAGCTTCCTGGTTCGCGCCCTCAGCCTGCCCCACAGATAAGGGCTGTAATGCTGTTTGATTAAGGTATCGGAGAGCCAGCCCTGGCCCTGGTTTTTGTGAATTTCAATCTCATGATCCAGTCCCTGAAGTGACTTCAAACTGCTGCAGAGGAGCGTTCTTCTCAAATCAGGGTCCTGTGACTACAAGTCCTGAAGGCCCTCTCCAAGCCCCCCAAAGCGATACCCGCCCTGGGGCACTGGGTGAGCTGGGGGAAGGCCTGCCCTTCACCCTCGCGGAGTTTTTCACAGAGCGCAGCTGCTGTGTGCTCTGCTGTAGCCTGAAGGGTTTTGCAGTCACACCTAGGGCCGGGGAACTGGGCTGGAGTTTTCCTGGGCCCGTAGGCTTTCCGGGGGTTAAGTCGCATGAATAGAAGTGCTAAGACTTTGGGTTTACTGTGTCAGGCGTTAAAGGCAAATAGCTAAACCGGGAGGAGGCTTTGTGGTGGCAGCAACGGGAGGACAGCTGGGACAAACTCGGTGTCTCTGGAGCTGTAAGCTGCTCTGGCCTCTCGCCCCTGTCCTTCGAGCCACGCTGCTGCTCCTTTGCTTCTGCGCAAGCAAAAGAGGAGAATATCTCTATTGTTTTCTTGTTTTGGCCAGACCTTGCTTCTCTTCTTCCTGCCTGAGAGCGCAGCCTGGACCTTGGGGCTCTGGGGGGCGCGGGCGCTTCCCATCAGCTCCGCTGCACGAAAGAAGTTTTGGGTGATTTATAACTGATTGTGCTGAGCGAATTGGCAGATGCTCTGAGCTGGCAGAGAACAAGGGGGATTGTCACGTGGAGCGAAATGCTGTCTCCTGGCACAAAAAAAAGAAAGTTTAGTCTGCGGGCTTACATGCTGAGTGCAATCACAGTGTGTGCTGGCTGCCAAAATCACTGCACAGAAAAGTAGCAGTTAATCTGGTTGAATGCTATTAGCTGAGCGAGCTTCCAGGGGGTGGTGTTCTGTCAGTACCAGCTCCGAACGCTGTCTCCACCGAGGAGCTGCCATCAAGGCAGATATTTAAGTACATTTAACTGATGCATAGTGACTCAAATTGCAATCTTAGCTCTTTGAATACTGCTGAAGTTAATGAAGCTCTAACCGAAATTGCCAGTCCTGCATGTTATGTGTTTTTCCTTGGTCTCTTAGTCACCTCTGTTTACCTTTTGTTGCCAGTGAAAGTCACCCATTTTGTGGCCATGCTGCTTTTGTTTAATTACAATTCATGCTATTCACCTTCAATGTCAAGTGTCAAGCTCCTGAGTAAACGAGAGCTTTCTACATACCACATCACCCATTCACTTCTGTTTGCTGAAGCCTGTAGGCCAGCTCGACTTCACCCAGCTATAAGCCCGGAGTAACCCTGCTGAAGCACCCAGAATTATTGCTATTTCCCCATGCAAGTAGGATCAGACTGCAGCTCCAGTGGCAACAGTTTATCTTCCTCAAGTAAGCAGTTGTTCTTCTGATCCGATGGCAAATTAATTCCAGTGCTAAGGTGATAGCATGTAACTGAGAACAGAACTGGGAGCAGAGATGACTTTTGCTGAGCCTTCTACCCCCAGTGAGGATGTTGCTGCACCACCAGTAATGAAGACTTAAGGAAACCTTGTTTGCTTTGAGGGCTTGTCTTGCACCTGTTTGCTGCCCAAGGTCTCTCTCATCCCAGAAAACTGATGCAGTAACAATAAGTTTATTGTAACTTATTTCCTTCTCTGCCCTGGACACCTTCCCACATTCCTGTATCGTTTGATACCAGGTGGGTAAAGGGCTGTGTGCACTGCGGTTGTTCCAAGGTTGATTGGATCTTGACAAGCTAATGAGGACAAAAAACTGGTGAGAGGGGGCTGCAGCTGTTCTCCCATCTGGGATGCTAATTTGAGTCTTTCCTCAGCCCAGCCACCAATTTTTTATGGATGTGTAGGTAGTTACTTGTCTTGGAGACCTCTAGCCTCGTGTAGGATAGGACTGAAACAGGCCGACAGCTTCCCATCTCATTCATCCCTCTTACCAAGGTGAATTTAAAAGGTTAGGAGCTATTAGTGTGCAAAACTTGCCCCTTGGAACTCCCCTGAAACGTTCCTCTTAGAGAGGCACGGCAAGGGCGCGCAGGCTGCAGCGAGGGGGCTGGTGCGGTCCTGGGAGCGATAGGGAGCAGCCTGGGGCTGCTGGCGCTGCCTGTGAGACCTTGCAGCCCCCAGAGGGCTCCCCACGGTGGGGTGATGTGGGGGGCTAAAGGCAGATGATGTCTTACCATCGGCTGGGCGCTTCCTCCCCGCCGTGCAGGCAGAGGGGTGCTGGTGACCACCCGGGTTACATGTACGTTTGTTGTAGGAGTTGCAGTGTAAACCCTGTTTTTGCGAGTCTCAAACACAGCTGGTCAGAAGAAACCTGTTTATTGTGAGGTTTAGGAAAACATTTTTTATGCAGATTGTTGTTTTTTTTTGTCAAGTAATGGAGGTGGTACAGAACTTTGAATTACAGTTTTAAGACAGTGGTTTTTTTTTTTAAACGAAGTATCTTGTTCAACAAACACAAAACAGACTTCTTCCCAGGGAACATGAAAGGAGCAAGTGTTTGCTAAATTAAATAGACAACAAGCACTGGGGGGGTGGGGGGGCATGAAGGGGAGTGGGAACAAAACAAAATCCAGCTCAGAAGCCAAAATCCCACTGAAGAAGCTGCAGTCGCATTGCCCATTTGATGCTCAGGATGCACTTTCACTTTGCTTTTCTTGTTCGATAGCTGCCAGAAAAACACAGGAAACGAAACCATCATCAATGCCCACTGCAGGGACTCTGCGGAACACAGGTTTCTAGGGTCATTCTTCAAGGCAGGGGGTGGCAAGTTCCCCCTTGCTGTCCTTGGCCACCCTGAAATACTGACCCACTCCCGTGTCTGTGAAACTGTTGGGGTGCTGTTCCTGATGTGCATCCTCTTGTAGGACAGCTTGAGCATCAGCAGGGATAACACAACGGGAAAACTTTCTTATGTGGGGGGCCAGTGCCTCTCCATGGCCGCCAGTACTGGCACGCCCCAAGGAGAACCATCTAATAGAACAGAGGAGCCCTTGGCTCCCTTCCTGGTTAGCGGTGCTCTTCTGAAGGAAACCGCTCACAAAGTCTGGTCCAAGAGCAGGGCAGTGCCCCTTTCACACCCAAAGCCGAACGTGAACCGCAGCCTGCGCCTGGCTCCCTGGTTCAGCGTGGGCATGGGGGAAGACCCTGGATGAGAAAAGCCCAGGGGTGCAGCCCTTTGCTAAGGAAGATTCCCTATTCAGTGAGGGCAATGACGGGTTTCTCTTGCTGCTTTATTCCCAGAGAAGGTGCCTGGAGCTCTCCTGGCCACAGGCAACAACTCCTCTGCCTGATAATGTCTCACACCAGAGCCTGGGGACACTGCATGCCCTGCCAGGCAGGCGCAAGTTGTCCCTCAGCATCTGTGCCTCTGGAGAGGCGGGTAACATGCTAGTTGCACACACTTCGGTCCAGTTACCTGCAACCAGTGGGAAAACTGCTCTTCTTTTAGCAGAAGCAGTCACATCAGGTTATTTTCAGAAAAAATGCACAATTGGTTACAGATACTTGTATCCTTGGAAGCCCAACGTTTAGTGCAAGCCTTAGTATTAGCCCCAGTTAAAGTCAGGGATGAGTTTGAGCCAGTAATGCTACAATTAGTATTCATTTTGCATATTAGCTGCAATACAGATCGCGTTCTCACTGCTCTTAATTCAAACTGCCTCATAAGCACTTACTTTCTTTAGTGGGCAATGGATTTTTCTCTCTTGTTTCCGTCTTCTTCAGCTTGGTCTTGTCAAATGTTTCAATTTCTGCAAAATCCGGTTTGTCGGACATGATGGGTCCTGACAAAGAAAGGAAAAACACACCCGTGGCTTCATTAGCTAGTGCTGTGATATCAGCCATCTGCAAAGCAATTTCTGTCGTAAAAATGAAGACACCATAAAAATGTTTACTCAAAAACCACCACAAATCTAGTGCCTCCATCTGGGACCTCTCCCCAAAGCTTGGCACTCTCAAAGCAAAGGAGGAATAGCATTAATAGAATTTTATCTAGATTTCTCAGACTGAATTTCTAAAAAACCATATTTTGAACATGGAAAAAAAAAATAAAAGACAATACATTAATTGACAAGAAACCATGGTGCCTCCTGACCTAAAACACTATTTTAAGGAATGCTGATACCCAGAAAGTCTACAATAAGCCATGAATCCAATATGCACAAATAGTTTCAATAATGGTTTTGTTTTAATTAATAGGCTTTCTCTTTAATTCTGAGTACACTGCCCTAAGTACGTCCACACATTGGAAGGTGGATTAGCTGCTGTGTACACTTGTGCTTAACAATAGGAGGACTGGTTTGCAGGATCCTTTGTTTGCTCTCGCACTCAATATCCGAGTCGCATGCTCAATGGTTCTGATTATACCCTATTATAACAGAAATCCACAAAACATACCAGCATTAAACACTTCACCTGTCAAAATGTCCCCAGTCCAGTTCCTGTTTTTAATAGAAATTCAAGTTAAAATTCTTCCTGTGTGTTATTCTACTGATCTCAGTGGAGTTTCCGTCAAGGATAGATTTGGCCTGGAGTCTGCTGATAGAAATATATTTTTTCCTTCCTTAAGAAAACCTGATTTCATTGCTATCTGCTCTGAGACAACAGAAGTAAATATTCACAGGAAAAAAAAAAAAAGCAAATGAAAAGCTACTAAAACCACATGGCATTACCGTCTGGCTGCTTTCTCCTCAGCTGCTTGGTGCCCGTCTGAGGCAGTGTGAGTTTAAAAAGGTCACGTTAATCCCTCCTCTCCTCCCCACCCCCCCGATCCCATCGCTATTAATATTGATTAGTTCAGTGCCGGGATTGCTCAGCATTTAGGGAAAGGACAGATTGCCTCTGTAGAAAGCGTACGAGGGTGGGAAATGGAAAAACTGACATGGAAAACTGCCAAAATGCATCTTGATTTTTTTTTTCCCCTCCTCCTTTACCAAGACAATAATTGAGTTTCCCTTCCTGCCCTTCTTTTATATTGCTGAAGTTTGGAGTTCGTTTGAGGTTTGGAGTTCACCTAAGGGCTGCTCCTACAGGATTAGTTTGTGGGTATTTTTTTAGATGAATTCAGGGGAATATCCTACACCTGCCCAGCTGGTGGGAGCCCGTGCTCCTGGCTGGAGAGGACTCCATACACAGGTGTGGTGGCATTGCTGCGATCCAGGGCCAAATCTAGAGATAAGCTGGCAGCCAGGAACATGTCTTGAAAGGAAGAACAAAGAATCTTTCCTTTGTTCTCAGTTTTTGGTAGCTACAAAACCACTTGATGGTGCCTCCCTCTGCAAGGCAGACCTTGGGAGTCGCCCACGGCTGACCTTCCTGCCTTGGCTTTGCATGAAGCCACATTTGCGCATCCTGCTCGTGGAGGGAGAATGTGCCATAGGTGCCGAGTGACATAATTTCAGAAAAACCTTTAAAATGGCTAGGAGCCCTTGTGTGTGTTTGGCTCAGCTGCAAGATGCATTTTGTATTAGATGGGAAACTGGATGGAGATGAGGTTGTGCAGTGTGTGGACACGTGTAGCCACCTGCCAGAGCTGCTGCTTTCGAGGGCTGTGGACATCTCTGTGGCTGTGAAGTGGCTTTGGCTGCTGACTTGCAGTATAAACCTATCTGGGGAATCACTTTTCAAGGCACTTGGGTTTGGGAGAGAAGTGCTGTGTGTGTCCTCCTAGATGCTGGCATGGGTTTCTTCTTGTACAACTTCAGATGCCTCCATCTGAGTTGCTTGTCTAGACGCCATGATATCACCAGGGAGAAATAAACCCCTCTGCAGTGCCAGCCATCCGATCCCTTTTACTCATCTACCTTGGGATAAAATCAATCATGTGCTAGGAGTACCTGGGTTTGTCTGCTGACTATAAAGGGAGCTGAGACACGAGCTCCGAGAGCCACTGGGCAGTCATGAGATCTTTGGGGCAGACAAATGCAGCTGATGGAGAGCCCCAGGAAGGTCGTGTGGGTCTTTCTGAAGGCTTAGGTAGAGGGGTCTTGGGTCTGATATGTGTGCATTGAGAACATGACTTAAGGACTTCTGCTTCCAATGTGTGTTTAAATTAAAATAATGAGCAGAAACACAGAAAAAAAAAAAGATCATTTTTACTCATCAGCATTCATAAATACTGATTCCTTACCACCCAGTGATTCCTTCCTTTATCCATCCCATTTCCCTGTTTCAGAGAACAGAGGTGTTGCTGTGTGCCTTGGCAAATGGCAGTCCAGGAGCGCTTTTTCTCTGTGGCCCTGTCGGTGTTACGTGAGGTGGAGGAGAGTGGAGGACCTTCCCGGAGGGAACACCTGCACAGTGCCACTCGGCTGGAGCTCCGGAGGGATGGTCCGGGTCCCACTGAGCTCAGCAAACCTGGCTGTGCTGCGTCTGCACCTAAAAGTGTCTGGGCAGTAATGTAGCTACGTTTGTGTTGTGATAAAAGCTCAGCTAGTTGGCGCAGCCTGGCTCGGTTGCCTCTGCATCTGCACTGACCTGTCCATGCAAAATCAATTTGTGTGCAGAGCAGTCATATTTAGCACCAGGGCTCAGTTCTCTTGCTTCCCTACCCTTACTCCAACCAATTGTCAAAAACAGAAAGCCGTGTTCTTGACCAAAACCTCATGGGAATAAGCAGGAAGACGGCTGCTGGGTGAACATTCAGTGTAAACCATAGCTGAGATTTGTCACTGAGCAGTCTTAGTGTCTGTTTAAAGAGACAGCATTAACCTCTTCTTGCTAGGCTGGACATCAGATTTAGAGGATCAGAAGATCAGAAAAGACTTTAAAACAATCTAAATGATTCATGAATTTGGGCAGTTCAGGAGTTTCATTTCTTTAAAATATTTTTCCAAGCAATGATTAGAATCCTTATCATGAAAAGAGATCACGGGGGAAAACCTCTTGAACTTTTAGACTGGCACAAATTCTCTCAGATATAAAGAGCAAACAAAGTGTTCAGGACAGCAGAGCAGAAACATCCAGCTTCTGGCTTTCTGGACACAGCCGAGGGCTTGGCCCTTAGCATCCACAGCAGAGCTCAGGCTTTTCTGAGCATGCTAAGACAGGGCAGGCACGCTTGTCATTTCCCCATCTCTATTTGAAGTGCCCAATTTATCGGCAGGCCTAGGGTTCACAGTAGTTTGGGGTGAGTTGTTTGGGGTTTCAGACTGAAGATGACCAGCTTTGTAATTGCTGTTGGGCTGGGATCCTGAGGAAGGTGCAGCAGTGTTAGTCCATTAATACAATGGTGAGAAGTTGTTTGTTCTCACTGCCAGATCAAACCCGCAGATACTCATCTCTGTAACCAGCACCTTGAGCGCTGCATACATTGTCAAGCTTCTGTAGCTTGTAAGTACAGTACTGTGGTCAAACACGGCTCACGCTAGATTCAAGCCTCATGTTTGCAAACTCCCTGCAGCACAGGCAGCTGGGTACAGTTACCACGTGGAAAGCTTTGTGTGGCGTTTGGCCTGCAGGCATTGCGCGCTGCGCTGAGATGCGGCTGGCCACGGGAGGGGGAGACGGGTAGGTGATGTTTTGCTTGGATGCCTCTTGCTTTCTCTGGGAACCGGGCTGTTCTTGCTAATCCTAGCAGTGAAGCAGTTGTTTGACAGAAGGTTTAATGGCAGGGTTTCAGAGCCTCCACCTTCAGCAAGGAGAAGGCAGCAGTTACCTGGCTGTGGGATGACTGTGGGAGCAATGAACCACAACAGCATTTGGGGAGCATGGAGGCAGCCGAATGGTCTAGCATATGAAAATGAGGAAAACCAGCAAGCCAACGTGCAAGCAAAGCAGAAGTGCCGCAGGGTCTTTACAGACCCTACATACATCAAGTGCACAAAGCCCTGTTGGTAGGGTCATGTCTGAAAAGCTGCCTCAGATACAGTGGAAATTGCATTTTATTCCAACCTCCTGCCAAAAGATGAAGGTCTGAGTCAGTCCTGCCAGGACTGACACCTCTGATGGCAGTGAGTCACTGGCCGCTCGCAGCATTAAACCCTGCCTTGCAGCGCACACCACTGAGCGTCTGTCAGACACCCACAGAGAAACGGGGGAAAACAAATACTGGCTACCACAATGCAGTAATAGATGAGAAAAAATGCTTGAAGGGAGCTGAAGTGAAAAGGAAAATTCAGAGGGAAGTCTGAAGAGGGAGGCTGGGAGCCTGCTGCTGCTGCTCGGCTTTTCCCTGGGCTGCCGTCACTTGGAAGCAGCGAGCCCAGCATCTGGGGGGCCTGGGCTGCAGGGACTCGCGGAGCTCTAGCCTGCGTGGTTTGGGGATGCTGTGCTCCTGTCTGGCACAAGAGGGGCTGTGGAAATGCCAAGCTGCATGGCGACTAGGTGGGTCATTGCAGCAAGAAGGGGTTTCTTTCTCTGGGAAATCAGATTGTGCCGAGGAACCGAAGAGGGACAAAGCATCCTAACACGAACAGACGCTCGAGCAGATCAGAGCCTGTAGCTGAGCCAATAAGCTGACACAACTGATTTTATAATCACATTAGTGCTGTCTCGAAATAACACACCCACTCAAATATAACAGTGATTTCATTTTCAAAATGTTGTGGTATTTTTGGTGCTAAAGGTAGGAGATTGATTTTTCAAGGTCAAAAGCACTGGGCTGGATTCTGTAAGCACCCTAATTCCTTTCGATTCCTGCGAGAATCGAGCACCTTCCAGAAAGGTGGCAGGACTGGGCGTGTTGTAAGCTAGCCTTAGAAGGCTTCCCGTCCTTAGGCGGACAGAAAAAAAGACTACAGCTTTACTGAAAGGATTTTCTTAGTTCTCTTTGTGCTGTTTGTTCCATCTTGCTGCCAAAAAAAATATCCATGTTTGGGAACGGCGACAGGTTCCCAGGCTAAGAGACAATGAATCCTGGGGGTGTAAGGAAGGCAATGATCTCTCTTTGGCAGGGTGTCTGTTGTAATGCTGCACTGCTAGTGTGTAAACACTTGATTCTTGCCCTCTAGTGTATGTTTTATCATTATCTAAGGTGTTTCATTTTCCTTCTCTAGACCATTGAGCCCTAAGGGCGGGTGCATGCGGAGGATGAAAGGAGAGGAGAGGCTAGATGTAGATAATTCTTCTGCTCTGGCTATTTTTTCCAGCCCCGTGTTTTCTAAATAGCTCTGGAGTTAGTCTATACTAGGAGTCCCATTGCAGCAAAAAAGAGAAAACATAAGCTAGTGAGAGTGGAAATTTCCTCCCTCCTTCTTTTTTAGTCTTATAAAACTCAGTATGGGGGTGAATTTTTAAAAGTTTAGCCAGATGGAGATTCTTGCAACAGAGCTTTCTCAAGAACTGACCCAAAACTGTATCTTCCAGCACAACATACTTGGCTTTGGTCTTGCCTTCTCTAGCAAAATGTGGTGACATATGCGTGAGTTATTAAAGGAAAAAAATTAATACAAAATGTCCGTGCACATGGTTCTGTCCCAAACAAAGGGTGGGGAAAGAAGAACGTGATGTGTTAGTCACATCGGTTAATATGCCATAGAGCACATGACACTTTGTGATGAATACTGCTCTAGAAACACTAGTTTAGCAGGGCTTCCACTCTTTACTAGCAATTTTTTTTTTTTTTAATATATATCTCCTTTCTGTCTCTGGACGCTAGTAACAGTAGCATCTCTTGCAAGCAGAGGGAAAGAGTAAGACAAAGAAGTCCTGGGTGAATGTTGGAGTGTGCTCAGAGGTGCTCTTCTCAGTGCAGCTGACTGCTCTGGAATTAAACAATCCACTGTTGAATTTCTCATTCTTTTTACCTTAAACAAAAGGAAAATCAGCATTCTGTATGAGGATTAAATTGTGGCACCTAGCATGCAGGTGGAATAACAAATAGATAACCAAGGTAATGAAAGATAAGGTAATAAAATGCAGAGATCTACTAATTCAGTATTTAGATTTTTATTTTTATTTTTGTCCAGAGGAAAAAGGACAACAGGTGAGTCTGTCATTACAATCCACGTGCTGTGTGCTGGGGTAGATATGGAGGTGTGACGTCCTTGGCTTCAGCGACACAGAACTGTGGATGTGGCTTTGAGGGATGCCTAACCACCAGTGTCGCAAAATCATTCCAGTTTCAATAGCCTGGGACTTTCTAGCAGCTTAAGTATGCTTTTTGTTTAGGGGAAAAGAAGATAAACCCTGAAGTTTTTCAACTGCCTAAGGAAACAGGCTACTAAAGCAGAGGAGCAGGCAGACTAGACAGCCTAGTATCTTTTCTAGCTGATCTCTGTGAGCAATTTCCAGAATAAAAACTTGTATTTCTACTTGAAGGGATTCATACATCATCTTTTCCAAAAATAATTCTCCAATTTTATACGTTTGTAAGCCAAACATATAGATATTACAGGTTGTGTATGAGGTCAACAATTACCTAAGAAAGTGGTAATCGATAAGTTCCACATTTATCATCTGTTGCCTTTTCAAATGAAAGCTGTAATATGCTATGTTAAACACTGTTTTTCTTCTCTAACATGTAAAGGAAAAAGATTAGACTATTTCCTTCTTGCAGCATCCAAAGGGAATAGCTCTCTCTTCAGAATTTGACCAAATTGGACGGTTTTCAATGACTATCTTTGTGGTTTGTTTCTTGCAAATATATACAAAGAACAGAAATCAGCTGCAGTCTTTTTAAGGCTATGTCTTCGTAACAGGGTTAACTTGAGTTCTGTACACTCAAATAGACTCCTCTGGAGTTACTATACTTTGTGTGAGTGACCACACCATGAAATAACATGGGAGCAGCAGAGACTGATTGTGTTGGCAGCAGACAAATTGTGCTAACTTGAACTGCAGCCTTTCCACAACTCAAGGTAAAAGCACCGTGGCAGTTCACGTACAGATCCTTGTAAGTTCAAAGAACAGGAATTTAAAGGGCATCGGGACATTCAATCTTTAATTCAAGTTAACTTTTCAGTGGAAACTACTTTTAGGGTATGAGTATGTCCATCTACTGCCCAAATTGGTGAATGTAGACAAAAGCAAATAGGAAGTGAAAAATGAAAGAGTGCAATACTGTAATTTTTGCTTGTCTGATGCATACATTGAAAGATTTTTCCATTTGGATGAATACAAGCTTGCATAAAATTCAAATAACTCAGCTGTCTACAGATTGGGGGGGGGGGAGTGTGGGAAGGAGAACAGAAGGAAGGAAATGGAACTGAGAAGATTGAATTAACCTTTCAATGTCTTGAATTTCAAGAAGGGAAGAATTATCTCCCGTTAAGTCTGCAATCATGCAATTAAAATGTGAACAAGCCTCAAAAACCACATTTGCCCCATATTCCTAGATCTCTACTTTAAAGACAGACCTTTAAAACCCAAGGAAAAAAATCTTATGCTGTAATCACAAAACTCTGGTAGAAAAACAAGTAAAAATGTCTGACATTTACGTAGAACATGTGCCTTTGATATTGAATTCAGCTTTAAAAAAAATCCTTACATATGTCTTGTAATGGTAGACAGTCTTTGAAAAGATGAATGCGTTTCTCTGTGCTGGAGTTTCTGTTTCCAGAAAATAGACTCACCTGTTTGCTTGAGTTTTGTGAAGCTTCATTTGTTAATACAGGGCAAAGCTTTAAAAAATATATCTCTGTTTCTGGAAGAATCATACAGGAAAGGAAAACATTTTGCAGAGCAACCAGCTGGAAAGCATTGCTGTTTGCTAATTCTTCTTTGGTGTTGAAAGGACTCAAGTTTGTCAATATTTTGCAAGGCATCAGTAGGGTCCACTTAAGACAAAATGTTCCAGGAAATTATATAAAATAATTTGTTTGTTGATGGACAATTAAAACCAAAAGCAAATAGTTTGCTGACACGGGGTAATTTTTCCCCAAGTAAAAGCTGTTGGCACATAAAATACAGATATTACAGCAGACAAAGTCTTGTATTGGATTTCTGCGCCCTTCTGTTAAGATAATGACCCAATAAAAAGGTAAAGAATTGCATGGCAGTGTTATCAAACTTCAAAGGATGGGATGGCATTGCAAAATTTATTTAAGTTCTGGAGTATTATAGCTCAGCTTGTACTAAATCTTGCACAATAGTGAGCACGGTTGGGATAAGGCTATTTTTCTTTCATTTGCTCCTATTTCTGATGAGGAGTAATTCAGGGCTGTTGCTGGAACTAGACTCAACTGGAAGCTAAAGTTTTCAGAGCGTGTTTATTCTGAAGCCATACCAGGTCAGGACTGACATCACGGATGCATGAAGGAAAAATGATTCAGTTCTTCCGGGATATATGCTGATAATAACAACTTAAGCTCATGAATAGTTCTTCCTGAAAACAAGGGAATTATGCAAGTATCATTTCAGATCTACTGAGTTACTTTGTGAGAGTCTACCAGCAGAATCTCTGCAAAACTTTTAGGTTGAATAACTTAGGTGGGTGAGATAACACACTGAGCTACAGAAATGGCTTACTCTTCGCGGTGTGGCTGTGGGTGTGGATTTACCGAAGAGGCTGGGATGCCACGGCACTCTGGCTCTTTGGTCCAAGGAGTCAGCTGCTGACCAGACACATCCGCCAAGCCCCTGGAGCTGTGCAGCAGCTGGGGAATGGGTCCTTTTCCTCATGAGCAGCCCCACGCTGTGGCCTTGTCACTGACTCTGTGCAAGGTGGTGCCTTGTCGCATGTCCTGATGTGCGGGTGACAGACCTCCGCCTGGCAGTGGGACCGCAGCCATGCCCCTGCGCAACCCCTGCTCATGCTGGGGCTGCTCCGCCTGTGCCAGTGAGTTCGGAGCGGGTAGACGAGCCTGTGCGAGCTCCACGCTGCCTTGTTGAGACTGCTTAAACGTGTCGTAATTCTCCTGCTTACAGTGTATGCAGACTGCCGCGCAAGTTACAAAAGGCTACCATAAAATATGAGACATGCACTGAGATAGTGGAAAGTGGATGGGGACAGCTACCACATTGCTCCATTGTAATTTTTAACAGCGGTCTGCGAGGCTGACGCTTTCAATAGCTGTGTGTTGGGGGTGTAACCACGCCGCCCTCACCAAGTTGCTGCCTCCCTCCCCTCTGTTTTTACTGACTTAGAAAAAGTGGCTAAAGCACCGGGACTGCCAGGTTCTCCTCAAACTTTCAGAAAGAGGAACCGAGAACACAAAATGAGCAGAAAAGACTAAAATGGCAGCCTGGGACTTCATATGCCTGCCCCCTGCAAGGAACGTTGGAAGCGCTTGAAAGGAGGTAGGATAAGCTGGCACGAAATGGCGTACTCGGAGCCAGTCCAGAGGAGGGAATATACTGTCTTGGCCTCAAAACCGGTGAACAGGTGCTGTGCAATGCCTGCCTACCTGCCTGCCTCTGCTGTCTATCTCCTTGCTCCGCGTGTGTTTTCTGTGTCAGATTTCTTGCAGTTTTATTCCTGTCAACTGGCCAACATATCTGCTGAAGAGCCAGCTGGAGTCCGCTCTCTCCCATGTTTCATCAACAAAATTGCCAGCTTGTTCTGATTCAGTATCTTTATTGTTGTTGATGAGGCTAAATGAATCAGAAAGAACACAGCTATGTATACAAAATACAAATTCGGAAACCTCATCCTGATGTGAGGAAATCTTATTAGCTGTTCAAGTGGAGAAATCTGCTGTGGAAGCAGACTGACAGAAAGCACAGACCTCCTGAGGGGTCGTTTCCCCTGACCCTGCGCGTTTTATAGCGTTTGTACAGCATCTTCTAATGGCACCAAATCTTCTAGAAGAAAAATGTAGTTTAGACTTGATTAAAAATAGGCTAATTTACTGTGGGGTTGTGACTCCCCCTCTTTGGATTCTAAATGTAAAACCTGCCAATGAGTCTTACAAATGTATCTCCAGATGAAATTTAGAATCCATTTTGTAAAACCTGGAACAAAACCCTCCCAGCTATTGGCAATGCAGAAGCTTCAGCTAATCCCATCCTAACTCTATCTTTTTTCCTTTCATATATCCTTTGTAAGTTTCCATGGGGGGGTGAAGCCTTTCCTATCCTAAGAGGATTTTTACTAAATGTGAATTTCTGTAAATGCTTTATTAAACCCACCACCTATGGCTGCTGGCACTGCATGACAGAAAACGCTGCTTAGCTTCTGCGTGGCATGTGGGAACCGCAGACTGCCAGGCACGGCTTTTAACACTTCTCCCGTAAGCTCGCGTCTCCCCACCGACTTAGGCTAACTTAGTTTAAGGGTGCTAAATTCTGTATTTCAAAATGCGATAGCTCTTTGTCAAAGGGCACTTCGTTGCTTCTGGCGCGCTCGCGCTTGGGGAACGGTTGGGAGCGGCTGCTCCTGCCGCCTTCGTTCAGCACGCTGACTGGAAACACCTCGGTGCGGCTGCGAGGGAGGCGAGGCTATGGCAGAAGAGAAGCCCGCGGCGGCGGGCCCAGCAGACGCCCTGATTACGCTCAGGGCACCCCGAACCTGCAAGGGCCGTGGCAGGCAGAAGGCCGAGTCATTGCAAGGACAAAAAATAAGAGAAAGCAGCGAATCCCCGCTCGCCGCCCGGTTGTTCCCTGCCGCGGCGGTGCCCGAGGCCCCGCGGGCGCTAACGGGCGGCGGGGCGGCCTGGGCCCCTCCACACCCCTTCCTCAGCCGGACTTGATTCGCCCGGGGCCCTCGG
>VXAL01017332.1:277961-290131 GCA_013399475.1 Chauna torquata
CGCGGCGGGGCTTCAGGAACCTTCTGGGAGCGGCGCCGCTGAGGGGCGCGGGGACTTCCTCGTCCGGGAGGCTGCGTGCGCGGTGCAGAAGTTGCTGGAGCCTCTCGGAGGGAGCTGTCAAGTGGTGCGTCCGTTGCCCGGGCGGCGCTCCTGTCGGTACGACCGTCGGGGCAGCCCCGGCAGCCAGCAGGCGTTCCCTGGCTCTTCCACCGCTGACAGAGAGAGCCTGGCTGCTCCCTGCCGA
Organism: Chauna torquata; assembly: GCA_013399475.1. Classification (NCBI taxonomy): domain Eukaryota; kingdom Metazoa; phylum Chordata; class Aves; order Anseriformes; family Anhimidae; genus Chauna; species Chauna torquata. Next base: position 278,206 of record VXAL01017332.1, read on the forward strand.
CAAAGTTGGTCCCAGGAGTTCGAGAAGGGCAGCCGCCGAGTCTCCCGTGAATACAAAGGCAGCGCTAGCCTCAGGAAAGATAGCTTGCAGACGTAGCACTCCAGCCTGTGACCAAACGCGTCTCCCGAGGAATCTGCCAGTGTGGATTTCCATTGTTCTGGGGAGCCCCGTGGGGATTTAAACGTCTGTGTAAATGCTCCTTGCTACCAAAAAAGCTGCCCTAACATGCGGTGCTCCAATGTTAGGATATTTCCTCCAGGTTTGAAAAAAACACGATCAAACACTGCAGCTTCAGCTTCTGATACAGAACTGCCTTGCTCTCGAGTTCCTTGGCCTGGCTGCGTTTTTAAATTCTTCCAAGGAACTTCTGTCAGGCTGAAGGGGGAGAAAAGGTAAAGAATGAAACAAGTAAATGCCGCCTAATCGCTTTTGTAGCCTTGCCTGTTTAAAAACAAAAAAAGAAACTGAATATATCAAAACCTACACTTTTTTTTTTTGGCTTGTATTCCTGAGTGTCTTCGAGGTTGGAATAGTTAGTATGTGGCTTTGCAATAAATTGGTGAACTAGATTAGCATTTAGGTTAAAATTTTTTTATCTTCTGTGCAATGTAATGTACTAGCATAAAAAAGGAAAGAAAAAACAGTTTGGCCTGCATTACAACAAATTCAGCTGTCTTATTAGCCCCTTTGTGTTTTGTACCCCGTTGTTTTTTTTTTTTTACTGCTCAGTACGAGTAATTTGCCTTACATGTTCTCTTTTGCATAGACTTGAAGATATTTAGAATGTCTTTTTTTTAATTTACTTTTTCTGTGTTTTGTACATTGTACACTGTCCAGCACCGTAGGGGTCCCTTCCTTGTCTTTGCAACGTTGCAGTATTGAAATTAAATGTCTCATTGTTTTCAAAGCATTTTACTGGAAACTTACAGTATTATTTTAGCAAGATCAGTCAAACAGAGCGTTTCATGATTACATTCAAAGAAGTTACCTCAGGGGAACTCCTGATAATTTCTAATGTGTGCAAGTTCTGGCATAAACAACGTGCCAAAACATCTCAGTTTCACAAATGATAGTTTTGGTCTGCACAGTCTTAAACAGTTTGGACTCTTGCTGTACGCGCTGTTGGTAACATTGGAGGACCTCCTAACAGCTCATTAAAAGACTTGATTTAATATTTGTCTTGTATGGTTCATAATACGAGACTTGTGCAAGCAGTAAAGCTTTTCTTTCTGATGTACATAACAGCATGTTTGCAAAAGCAGGTGAGGCTGAAGAAGTGTTCCATGCATTAGTAAGTTTTGTGAAAGCCCTTGCTTTCTGTGTGGGGGGGCATTTTTTTTTTGTGCTGGTTTTTCCTTTTCGAATATTCAACCTATGATCGCTGGTCAAATGTGCATAGCTCAGCAGTGATGCCCTCTTTTAGGGCTCGTTAGAAAGTGAGCAAAACCTGCCAAGTCTGAGGTGGTGTGGTTTTTTCTTTTTTTTTCTTTTTTTTTTTTTCTTCTCTAAAAGAAGCAGCAGCTCAAAGGAAGAGGAAGTGAGGGTGGTAAGAGAATGCCTTTAAGTTGTCCTTAAATTCTCTGCATAGCACCAGATTATCTTTGCTGCCATGTTAGCACACAAAACAAAAATTCAGTAGCCACGGGAAAGACAGTGAGTTGGCTTCTTGCAAGGCAGTTCAGTATTTGGATCTGTAAGGATGAAAGACGGTAAACCTTTTAACTTTTTTTCTTGTATAGCAGATTCATTAACATATTTACCAATCATTTGAGATATGAGGGCTGTTACTTAAGAACCAGAAAAATCTGAGCAAGAAATAGAGTATTGAAGGAAATCTTAAATCCTTTTTGAAGAATGTGAGGTTTGTTACTTGTAATGTAGTTTTTAATGTGATTGATGTAGCATCTTTGCTGAATAACTGGTATATGTCTCATGTCAAAGTTAAATTCAGGTGGAGAATATAAGAATTTTGCCTTGCTCCCTGGAAAGTTAGTAAATTGGGTGTTTCATTTCTGAGTCTCTTGCTGACGATATTATTTTGCTGTAAGTCATTCATTTTACCTGCAAAAAACTTTGAGAATAATGACTAGCTGTCTCTGTTTTAGTAAATTCAGATTTTGCTCTGTAGTATTGACTTCATAGCCAACTGTTGGGATTTGGGAAAGTTCAGTCAGTTCAGATGAAATCTGTGCATTCTTACAGCCTGAAATATAACGTATTTTTTACTGCATCTTCTACCAGGTAGGGTGTTGTTTTTATGGAGCTGATTTATTTTGAAGTCTTAAAAAGCATAATTTAGAAAGCGACTACTGGGCTGAAAACGTGTTATATTTGCAACGTATGGGTGGAGTCATTCAGTGCTAGAAATGAGTACTGTTTTGCAGCTGGATCTAGGACCATGTTCTGATTGTAGGGAAATGAACAGCTCTGTTGTGGTAGTAACAAATAACTATACTTTCAGTCTCTCACCTGTGAATGTATGAAATACCTTTTTTGCAGTATATTTGTCTTAAAAGAAGAAAAATATGACAAAATTGAACTTAAAATGAAGATACTGCATTATGTTTGTGTTCAAACAGCTTGTAACAAAGACGGTGGTTGAATTCATGTAAAAAAAAGTATATATGGTTTGCGGAGTTTTTTTTTATATTGAGAGGTTTGAATGGTTTATTTTCTTCCCTGGTCAGGGTGTTTTTAAGGATGCTTGGGTGGGGCAGCTGCTGGATCAGAACAGAGATCTGATGGGAGCCCTGTATGGATTGTCCAGGTTTCAGTCTTGCAAACTGTTCTCTTCATGCATCTCTTCTGTTCTGTGGTCCCTGCAGTATGTTCAGGATTAAAAATTTGTGCTCAGCTGTGTAGAATAATAACACTTGGACAAAATTGAAAAGTTGAGAGCTGGAATCTAAGGAATGTGGTTCTTTCTTCCTTTGTACTCTTTTTAAGTGTGTATATTTGAAAGTTTTTTTCTTTTTTTGAAAGTTTTTTTTCTTTTTTTTCCCCCTTGTTGCTGAGCTTCACATTTCATTAAATTTTTTGTTGTCTTGTTGGTGTTTTAATGTGATCAGGTTACTTTTTATTTAATTTTACTTTGTAATATGTCTTCTAACCTTGTGATTTCTGGTGGTATCTTCAAATTTGGTCCTGGTCAAGTTGCAACAAGAATTGGTTGTGGAGGAGACTTCATTAGCAGTCCTCTTTCTTCTTTTTTTGCTTTTTTTTTTTTTTCTCCCATGCAATTCAGAGAGTCATTGCTGCAAAACTGAACTCTTCATTGAAATGTCTTACTCCTTCAGTGGAGACGCTAAGACTGTCCTTTATTTTGATGGCACGTGGTCATCTTTATGACAGAGGCAGCATTTGTACAGTGAGTGGGCTGTGGATTACGTCTGGTAAAGTGCTGAGTTCCAATGTATATTTCTGCTTACCTGTTTGGGAGGGGGAGCAACGAGCTGGTGATTTTGTATGTAACAGGATAACTTATGTATAATAAATTAGCTGCATTATGTATTTATAGGGTTTTTTTTGGTGCCTCTGAGGTAGTTTGACTTCTGTTCCAAAGTCTGTCTTACCAGCTGTGATAATTGTTAAGCTCCCTTGGTTTTATAACTTGAACTTCTCGAGTTGTGTAGTTTTACTGAAAATTTCTTCCTGTACTTTTATAATGCCGCTGCACTTAAGCCATGTATTATCTGGCGTAGTGGCAAATATATGTGAGTGGTTGGTGGAGTAAGCTTTACTGGGAGGGCAAGTCTGATGAATATAATTAGCTGTTACACAAGATACAAAAGCCTTTTTATTTATTAACTACTGTTGTTAAGAATGTGATGGGATCTGTGCGAGCAGGAAGTTTCTTTGTAAGTCTGCACATGTGCATTGGCAGCAGCAGCTGAGAGCAAATTGGCAGTGTTTGGTGGTGGGTGTCAAGCAGCAAGCAAACATCTATTTTTTTTCAGGCATCTCTGATAGTGTTACTTAATTCTTCCTGCTAAAATATAGTTACAGAAGGATCATAAGTTGGTGTAATGCAGTTAAAAAGCCTTTGGATTTTATCTAGTAAGTGAATATAAAATGCTACCTTAGCGTATCAAAACGCCTGGAAAATTAGCCATTAGTGTGTGATGCTGTATTAATGTCACTACAATACAGTTGCTAAATGGCTCCTTTGCCTGCTTAAAGTCTGAAATATTTTTCCTGGACTTTGTATTTAGTCTAGCTAATGCCTGTCCTTATTTCTGGACATTAGGATATGCCTGTCATGAGGATGTGTATTTGGTGATGGGCTTTTTCAGAGAAACTGTAATCTGGTTCTGTATGCTGAAATTGCAGATTAAATTTTAATGAGGGGAAAATAAATACTAATCAATACATGGTTTCTTAGCTTGTACGTTTTAAAAATAAAATCCAAAATTCCATCCATTTTATTAATATCTCTTTCAGAAGAGCTTTCATGAGTTGCTTTGTTGCCCTTCTTCCATGGTAAGAACATAAAGGCTTAATTTGAATAGTTCTAATTTGTAAAGTAGAAGGGTTGCTGCTTTATTTCCATGAAACAAAAATTTCATTACAATAGCATTCTGTTAAATCTGATGTTGGATTTTTTGTGCTTGTGTTTGTTTTGTCAGTGTAACCAGTATTTTCTGAGGTTATCTCCTAGGTGCTAGTGGCAGATGATGCAGAACTTCAGCTAATTTAGTTGAGGGCTGGTGTGTGTATGTGAAGGCGTAGACATGAAAGTGGTGAGCTCATTAATTAAAGCGCCGGTCGGTTGCATGCTTCTGCTGAATGCTTTTGTGATTGTGTGCAAAACTGCAACAAGTCCATTTCCTTTTGATTCCTATTTAACCAGAAAGCAAACTTGTAAGCGAGGAGGTCATAACCGTACTAAGAAATGAGAGGAGCAGGAAGATCACATCTGCTTGAAAAGACATTTATTCTAACATGGTTTCCTTCAACATTACAAGTCGAATTCTGTAGTTATACATGTTTTTAAAGCATTGTGCTTGTGTGGGGATGGAGAAGGTGTTCTTAAGAAGACCAGCTTGCTAAACTTAAAATAATAACCGAGCCCAATTGTCTGACGTGCTGATCCAGATTTCTGACTAAAATGACATTCAATAGCTGATTTCACTGACAGTCAGAAAGAGGAAATACTGCTTTAAGAATGTTTTAACCTAATCTTGCTAGTTTTAAAACTTTTCTTTAAATAATTTTTGTTTTGACTACTCAGATATACTGAGTACTTAAATGTACCTTTAAAATTGAATGTTCTCTTCACATGGAGGATATACTGTATCTATTTATATTCAAGCACTTACACAGCTCAACATACTTTTAACTGTGCTCTTGAGACAAGTGTCATTTGTCCTCTTCTGTGTCCTGAGTGATGGCGGAGGTCTGTCTTGTTTGCTTAAAGCTTGTATTTTTTTCATTTTTTTCCTCTTTTCTACAAGCTGTTTCTCCTGCCTCAACCTGGCTATCTTTTAATTTTTGACTGAATTAATTGAAATTAACAAAATATTCTATTCAAATTTGTTAGCTGAGCAAAAACTGAAAATCAGTTGAACAAAAGCTCTTCTGCACAAAAACATTTCATCCGTTGGGAATGCCGACGGTAATATGCGTATACAAATGTTGTAGAAATCATCGGTTAGTGTCAGCTGTTATGATCGTGACCTTCAGTTTAAAAAAAAAAAGATATCAATTTCCTTTTATCTTGATAAAACTTCAGAGCAAGGAGAAGAGTGCTAGTTGCCATTTTCTATTTTTAAATTGAATTAGCGTGTTGTACAGGAGTTGCCAAATGGGGTGAGCTGGTCCACAGACCTTTCCCAGGCAAGCCAATGCCCCTTGCTCATGTTCACACCTGGCAGCTGGCTTGGGGTGAGCTCGTTACACGAGGAAGGCTTCTGTAATTCCAAGTCGGAGCCGTTGGCATGGGTTTGGGCAATAGTTTTGAAATTTTTAAAACCCATTCTAGCTTTGAACATTTAAAAAAAAAAAAATCTTTATCTGGATTTAGAAGTATGTTAATTTTGTTATATGCATCCACAGGGCCATCACAGCACTTGTCTAGTTGTAAAGAAGTCATATAAGTAACTTAATTCATTCTCTTGAGTCATCAAATATGGAGTAAGAAATTAAACACTTTTCGTATGTTACAAAAAGTCACTGATGGTGTCTACTAATCCCACAAAATGCTTAGCAATAAGACAATATATTAAAAATAGAGCAGGATTGCAGTCACTGATAGCTTCGTTTTTGGTTTCACGGATGATATGAAGTACTTGCTAGATAAAGAAAATAAGGAAATATAAGAATTGTTTAAATAGTTGAGATTTGTGGCAGAAATTCGAAGTGCAGAATGAACGTTTTCATTCCTGTACCATGGTTTCAGTTTATAGCCTTTTATGTTGTTTGTTTTACTTTGTGTCTTTCCTTTATTTTAAGGAAAGTTGATGGAGCTCTGAGGACTTTAAGTTAAAATGGCATCCATGCATTTGTAGTTCAGCCAGTAATGTAAAAACTGAACTAGATTTAAGACTAAACTTTCATACATATTCTTGAAATATTGACAGTTAGCCATGTATTCTGTATTTTCTTTACTGGCATTTCATATGTGGGTGCGAGTACTTCTGTAGTTGCCAAGATAAGTGAATGCTATTATGATGGCAAAATGAGACTTTTGGGGCTGTTTTCCCAGCAGACTCTATGAAATACTTGCCTAATTTAATAGATGAGAGCAGTGGAGTATACAACACAGAATGAATCTCTGTCTTACCCTCATATTTAAGCTTTTTAAGCTCGAGATATTGCATAGGACATATACTTTTTTTTTGTTCTCTTGTAAAGTTCTTTAATAAGGTGTAACAATAAGGGATATTTTTAATTTTCTGTAGTTAAGTTTTAGAGAGTGTTACGATAGCTCAGGGGATCTGTGTAAACATTTGCAGTAGCGAGGGGAGAAGACTAAGGTGCAACCAAAATATTTGTAGTAAAGCACAAAGTAGTTTTCATTTGTTTGTTTAAATTATTGTGTTTCTGTGGGACTCGTGAAGCATGTAGGTTGTGAACTGGAGGGAAGCATGTTCGTAAAGGTCTGGATAACACAGATAAAAGTAAGAATAGTTCACGGAGTGGATCAGCTTCTGGTTACTGAGATATTTGATCATGAAAAAAAAAAACACAGCTCAGTATTGCTTCGTATTTGTAAAATCTCAATGCAGACTCTAGAAATACTGAAGAGTAGATACCATATCCTGGTTTTCAGACGTGTTTGCCTGGAAATGTTGTACATCCTGAGTCAAAGCATGGGAAAGCTCTTTATAAAAAGTGAAGACATAATATTTAATTTTTGACAGTTTCTGAGCCTATCCTTAAGTTGTAGAATGGTGGAAATAAATCTTGATGGAAATAACTTTTTTTTTTAAAGTTTCTAGCTTTTTCTAGAGTTGGTGAATATCAAATATCACGGCCTGTGAAGGTTACACCAAAGCCTGTACTAAAAGGCAGAGGACTTAAATGCGCTGAAATCAATGTCTGTGATATATTCAAGTGCGTGCGTATAAGGATTTGTGTATCTGCGCAGGTGGAAGTTAGACTGTCACTAATTCATCTACGTGATGATGAGCTCTGTAAAACTTTGTTTAAAGTATAAACTTGGCTTGTAAATCTGGTTTTGCTCTAAAACGCGAGACAACCAGGCTGTTTCAACATCATTGTTGCGTTGCCAAGCTAGTTAAAATAGAATTCTTTTTTCTTTTTTTCATGTCTTCGGAATGACATTAATATTCAGGCAGGCTGTTTGTCTTCAGCACCTGGTAAAAATGGCTTATGCTTTTATGCCAGCTAACTAAGCACAAAGTTATCCTTGGTAAGAGAGCTGGAACTCCATATTGCTCATTTGGTGCTGTGGTTTTAAAAAAGTGGTTGTTTCTAATTTGCTCTTTTTATTAGGTGATGTTGGTTTTGAGGGTTTGTTTGTTTGTTTGTTTTAGCAAGGCAGCCTGAAGCATTGTGGCAGATCCATCAAAGATTTTTCCTAGCTGCCATTAACTCCACAGTTGGCTATGAGTCTTTCTGGCTCGTTGTGGACAGATCGACTTTGGTAGAATGTGAGAAAACAGACTGCAACTCCGTATTTTAAAAATTGCAAGATGTATTGGGATTGATTAAAATCTACTTGCACGCAAAGATTATGCTGACTACCACTTATACAACAACTTAATACAACAAAATAAGAAGAAGAATGACTGGGCAGTGTCTTCATAAAGTACAGGAGAGTCGCGAAATGCAGCTCTTTCACTATTGAAATCTGACAGCATCCTTTAGTAACCAAGAATACCCAAGGACAGGTTTGAAAATGATTGGTAAAAACGGTAAAGTTTCTTGACTGGAATATAACTCTTTGTTTTCTGTTGTCAGCACGCTTGGAGTCCTGATCTCAAAGCAGGATCCACTTGTGCAAGACACACAAAATTTATGACCTGTGCATAATGTGAGACAGTGGATAGCTAGAGACAGATGACAAAGAACAGGAAAGAATATTGGTCAGTATTGCTTGCTTTGCTAGGCAGAGATTTCAACACTGTAAGCCTGAAATATGTCTTTTTTTTTCCTCCCTCTAGGCCTCACTGCAAAAAAAAAAAAAAAAAAGAGGGGGACAAGGATGAAGCAGTCTTGTATAGAGCTTATGGCCAACTCCACCATAAACATGGGTGCCATTTGGGGAGGATTGGGAGCAGGAAAGCGTTGTTTACTCAAAAATAGAGTGGGAAGGACACCAGATTCCTGGTGTCATAGACTAATAGATGGACTTGACATTTTGGTACTGAAATGAGAGCAGCAGGTTGTAAAAACTTTGAAGGTGAGGATGATGTTCATTTGTTCTAATATGAAATATAAGCAGGAGCCAATGTGGAGGAACAAAGGGAGAGTACTTTTAAAAAGTTAGTCAGATGAATTCACGTATCGATTTGAAAGAGTAAGGTTTCACTACATATACCTTAAAGCCAGGGAAAGCTGTTTTATTGTCTAGTTTCGGTGGTGTGTGTTGTCTTTGTAAGTACACATTTGTCACAAGCTAGTTTAGCCTGGTTGTCCTGTCCCATTTGTAGTTGCTTAAGTACAACATGCAATGCATGAGAAAAAGAGTGAGATAGCCCTTTGACATTAGACCATCTCCACTGTGCCATGAAGCTGCAATCTAAATTTTTAATACCACAGAAAACCACAAAGTTGCTTCTTGTATCCGGATTTGACAGTCACTTGGACTTTGAACTGGCAACTAGGACGCATAGTCAACTTTCTAGAAAAGGTGGTCTGTGCCACGGAAAACTGGTTGACTCTGTGTGGTGTTTCTTAGTTGACTTCATTTCAGTTTAGCCAAGCTTACACTTAAAGATAGTATGTTTAAACCAGTGCCTGGGATTTTTTTAAAAATTATGCGGCTGTTAAATGTTTTATTATGGTAGGTACTTTTAAAACACACTTGTTTAACCTACTTAGGAAGAAGAATGAATGAGTCTGAAAATACAGAATTTTTATTTCATAATTAAGACCAAGATGTCCAGTGATAACTTTTGCTGTAAGGTTGGTTAACTCCTAAATGAAAAAGGGGATTGCTTTTTTTGCATGCTCCCATGTGAGACATGCTGCGATCGTTATGCTTTTATGTTCAGAGCAAGAAACTGATGATTCGATGAGAATTCCTCAAATGTGATGTTTAGACTTGTGACGGAGTTTAAAACTGTTGAAAACTTTATGGTCTAATAATGTTTTTCTTATTTTCAGATTAACTGCTGAAGTACTGATCGAGTTCTGCTATTCTTCAATGAGGAACTACAGGCTGATCTTTTGCCATAATCTTAAACAACCATAAATGACAAAAGAATGCTTGGTCAGTGAGGGCAGCTGGCGCAGCAAACGTTTTTCGAACTCGGCTGTTTAAGTACTCTGAGGTAGGTTTCTTAAACTACTTTACTCAGGCTTTTTATAAACAAATAATGAGTTTCAGTCTTTCTTATCTATTAGAATGTATCAATCCACTAGCAAAGCATTAAGTTGTTTAGTTGAAGTGCTTTGCCTAACACTTTGTACTTCATGTTCTGTCTACCAACCTCCATGAAAGTGCTTGCATTTAAGCAAGTATGGTTTTTTTAAATTTTTATTTTGAAAGAACATTTTTTTTCTTTGCTAGAAGAATTTTGTTTTTGTTTTGACAGGATAACAATTTACCTGAGTAACTTATACTGCCTTTGGTAATACCTTTATCTATCTACATCCTGTATCAAGCAAAGACTTGCAAGTAATGCTTGAGCTTCTGCGTGATAAGAATGTTATCATTGAGCATCTAGAAACTTGTTTTGGGGGTTTTTATCTTCAGTAAAATTTTGAATTTGATGCAGGTGTTGGAAGCTTTATTGTGTAGCCCAGAAAATGCCAAATCTATTAGATGCTGATTGCAGTGTAGTTTTGTGTCACCAAATACTTATTCTTTTCATGAAGCTAAACGTTGGGGTTTTGGTTTGATATGATCCACTAGTTTTGTTTCCTCTCAAGTGTCTTTTGAGGTAGATCAGAGCCTCGCAGAATACATTTTGAAAGTGTATTGAAGAATCTGGCTCTCCGAAAGTACCTTAGAACTTACTTGAGTAACAATATAATATTTGAATTTCTCTGAAATTCCTTTGCTGCGATGTATGTTCTTCTCAGTTCGCCATTGAGGATTGAGCAGTACACCTCAGCAGTAGTCCTTCATCTAGTTAGCTGTATTTGGAGTCATTACAGAACTTTTCATTAAATCAGTGCCCTTATTGAGAGAGACTGGAGAATATTTGCATTAGGTAATTAAAATGCATAGTGTTACAAGTCACTGACTTTACACTCAACACTGTACATTGAAGTATGATTTTAATTATTATTCCTCTTATTTGACAGAAAAGACAGCTTTGATTTTTGGCTGCAAAAAGATATGAGGAAGAGCTCCTCCCCTTCCTTGAGTAACTGCAACTCTGTTCTTGCTAACAAAATATTTGGAATTCCACTTGGTGAGCTGCAGCAAGAAGGGCAACCAGACAATGAGGTTCCATTCATAGTCCGCCATGTAGTGGACTATATTGAGGAACATGGTATGTATTATCTTGCCGTTTTTAAATAGCGTACTCATCTGTCACTTTTACAGAATATACTTTTTTTGAAGAGTATTTATTTTAAGCTACTTGTATTTAATTGGCTGTGGGTTTTTGTTTTAATGTTTTTTTGGAATGATAAAAGTTTTATTTCTTTATTCTTTCTGTTATATTTGGTTACCACTGTTTTCTAGAAGACAAGAATTCAATCACCCCAGTAGAGTACTTTATAGGAAACGATGTACTTTTGGTACCGTTAATTTTTTACCTTGTTATTGTGTTGTTAGCTGGGCATAAGAATCTGTCTGCTGGGAAAAGAGCTTGCAAAACTGTGGTCAAGAAAGTCTTTCATTCAGTATGTGAATTGCGCATATCTGATTATAAGTAGTTTCTGATATACTTATCCATACTAGATCTAAAACTTTATTTTTGCAACTTCCTTCTAACTCAGGGGGTCTGGAACAAGAAGGACTTTTTCAAGTCAATGGGAATGCTGAGACAGTGGAGTGGCTTCGACAACGATATGATAATGGAGAAGATGTGGACCTGGTTAAAGAAGCAGATGTACCCTCAGCTATCAGCCTCCTTAGATTTTTTCTTCAAGAACTTCCAGAGCCAGTTATTCCAGGCAGTTTGCACATACATTTGATGCAACTTTCTCAAGGTAAAAATTATTTTTCATGGAGTTTTTTTCTTTTTAAGAGTAAAAACCACTATTAAATTCAGGTGTGTAGTGGCACAACAGGTTTTTTTGGTGTTCTGTGTAATAACCTGTGAATCAGGAGGCATTAAAAAAT
>VXAL01017332.1:290207-301768 GCA_013399475.1 Chauna torquata
TGAATCCTGGGGACACTGATCAAAGCCACTGGATTCAAAGTTGCTTGATCTCCCACCACTGATGGCTTAAGAGTGCAGGGGAACGCTTTTGTCCTTTTTTTTTTTTGCCTTCTTTCCTTTGAATTGCACTTGCTCTGCCTATGCTTTTGATTCCATGGCACTTCAAGATTTATACATACCAGACGAGAGTTCAAGCCCTATACTCATGTCATATTTGCTCTCCCACTCTAGATTATTATTATTAAGTTAAAATTTTTTTTTGTAGGAAGAAAAAAAACACCTGTTGTCNAACGATATGATAATGGAGAAGATGTGGACCTGGTTAAAGAAGCAGATGTACCCTCAGCTATCAGCCTCCTTAGATTTTTTCTTCAAGAACTTCCAGAGCCAGTTATTCCAGGCAGTTTGCACATACATTTGATGCAACTTTCTCAAGGTAAAAATTATTTTTCATGGAGTTTTTTTCTTTTTAAGAGTAAAAACCACTATTAAATTCAGGTGTGTAGTGGCACAACAGGTTTTTTTGGTGTTCTGTGTAATAACCTGTGAATCAGGAGGCATTAAAAAATCCCCTTTCTTAGCACAAAGCCCAGATAAATAGTTCTTTGAATCCACACTGAGTTTCCTTAAGACACAACTTATCCAACATGTGGGAAGACTGTGAAGCTGCCGCATATGATTAGTTCTGAGTATTCCGCGTGCTTGTGTATGAATCCTGGGGACACTGATCAAAGCCACTGGATTCAAAGTTGCTTGATCTCCCACCACTGATGGCTTAAGAGTGCAGGGGAACGCTTTTGTCCTTTTTTTTTTTTGCCTTCTTTCCTTTGAATTGCACTTGCTCTGCCTATGCTTTTGATTCCATGGCACTTCAAGATTTATACATACCAGACGAGAGTTCAAGCCCTATACTCATGTCATATTTGTTCTCCCACTCTAGATTATTANNATTATTAAGTTAAAATTGTTTTTGTAGGAAGAAAAAAAAACACCTGTTGTCAGTTGCTCTTTCAAATTCCCACCCACATGCTGGCACAGTATTTTCTTTACCAATTTGCAGCTTGTCTATGTGTTTCCACTCTCCTGGGTCTTCTGGCCTCTGCTGGGTTTTGTGGTGGTAGAGTAGAGTCATAACTTGACTGCTAACATAGTGCCGCAAGACAGAAGTTTCTACTAACGCAACCTCAAAAGGTGCATAGATGTCAGACTTCAACGCCCTGTGGCGGAGCTCATGGTTTTGCTAGTAGACTCTCTGCAGGAGTTTTGCTTGTTTTCCAGCGTTGGTTAGTACTGCTTTTCAAGTGCTGGGCTTGCTGTGCTTAGACGTTTTTGTCTGTTTCGATTTTTCTGTTGAATTCAATTTGTGTTTTAGTCCTGTTCGTTCAGGGTGGGATTTATGCTACATTTAGGAAGTGGCAAACTGCAGGGTCATCTGCAACAGTGTGAAGCTGCTTCAATTTCCTCCCATGGTAATCCATATGTTCTGAAACTTTGAACATAGAGTGGTTATCTGGCTAACTGGTGAGCAGAGGCTAAATACTGATGTGTTTCTTGTAAGACACAAAATAGTCTTCTGCTGGAAACAATTTTTGAGAGCTACTGACCAGAGAAGCATGTTAAAACTTGAAGTTTGGTTTATGTGTTTGTTGTGTGCAGTAATAAGAAACTGAAGTGGATATCTGTGGGTGAAATTTCATTAGTAGTATGTTTGCTATTTGATTTGCATTGCTGAAGTCATGGTTCATGGGGTAGCTAGTAAACTTTTTTCCTTCTGAAAAAGATAAATAACAAAAGGATTGTTAAGACGGTAATGCGGAATGGTGGTGGCTGCTCTTCTGTCAGCTAATACTCCTATGCACCATGATTTGCAGTATTACCTCACCACAATTCCATTTCCACTCCTGATAATACTCCTTTTGTGTGGCAATGTAGTTTCCTCCTGTGACATGTAAACTACAGTGTCAAACTTGTCATCCCCCCCCGAAGTCTTTGAGCAGGTGATTGTGGAAGGATTTGCATGTGGGTTGTTTTGGAAAAGCCCTGTTCTTCAGCATCTAATTCCCCACATGTTTCCTACTGGTTAAATTTGCAGAGAACCTCTGTATTTCAATTAAACACAACTTACTGTCTATAATATCTTTTTTTTTTTAAAGTGGAAAACAGAGCCATTTCAGAGAGCTTAAAAGTACATGTTTTGATTTTCTTGGTGCAGATAAACCCTTAAATGTTGTTTCCTGATACTATAATTAGAGGTTTGGTTTCCTTTACTCAGGTTTTGGCTTTTGATATTTTGACTGTCTGATAGTCATATTGATAGTTGCCAGAATTACAATATCCTCTGCATTTTAGGCAGAGGAATTGGTTACAGAAATGCAGAGAGTGGTAGTAATTTTGTATCCATATGTTATTTATTGTATTTTCCCTCTTTGGAAGGCCTGTGTTGTTAGGTTAAGCTTAGTTCTCCAAACAACTTAGGTCATACCTTGTTGTACAACTGTATATCCTTTGAGGTTCATTCTCTGCAGGCCTAATGGTGCTTCCTCAAAGGCAAGTGATTTTTGCTAATCACAGGGTGAATTTGACCCCAAAACTAAGCCATGTGTCCCAGAAGTGTGTACCACAGGTTTACTTTGAGGATTTCATTTGCAGGTAAGTAATTTTTCTCGCTTTAGGTCTCCAGCGGTTGTTTAGAACCTGACTTTTTAGGACATGTTGGTAAAAACAAAGCATCTATACGTGCATGTGTGTGTTGGTCTGACTATCACCTGTTTCTCTTGCTTTGTTTTTTTGAAGGGGTACTTTGAGAAAGCTTTTTTTGTGTGTGTGTAAACTTACAATGAACTGAATACATTATTGTGTGTTACTCTGGGAGTTTTTTCTGTGCTTGGTTGCCTGTGAATTGAAATATTGTAGATGTTGACTGTTTCTGAGGAACTGGAGTGCTGCACAGTTGCAGTTTGATATTACTGCACATGTACAATAGGGAATTTACCTTGTTGCTTTTATTTGATATTTAAGACCAGGGTGTCTCAGCTCTCTCCTCTAGAGAGGCAGAGTGACTGCTCATCAACTTCAGACATCCTTTTCTGCTAATTTAAGAAGAATTTTCAAAAGTCTGACAAAGAAGGGGAGGCCTGTTAGTGTAAATTCTTTTTCCCATCTTGCTTTCCTGACATTTCTTTCCTTTATATGTAGCTTCCTTGTTACAAACAACTATAAACTCTTTGAACCTTGTTGCCCGTAAGGCTGATAATGTAGATGATGAGATTAGTGGGGAGATATTTTGATGGAGAATACAGTTAGATGTGGGGTGAGAAAGAGGAAGTCTTAGGGTGACCTTTTTTCAGGTCTGAAACTGAACCAGCAAGCTTCAGGTTAAGCATGTGTAAGGATGATTGTGTTGAGATACTTAGCTGATGAATACAAGCTATTGGAAAAGCAAGTAAAATGTTGAGAACGGTATGCTTGTAAAGGAAAAAGTGACTAGGTGGCTAGCTCGTCTAAGAGGAGGAGAATGTAACTAGCTTTTACATTAGCTCTAGAGCTTTTGCTCCAGTGCTCTTCCAGAAAGCAATTGTTATATGATAGTGGTAAAACGAAAGGATGTAAAGGAGCTGCCCCTATGTAATCAGAAACCTGACTGAGCATTAATTGGGGAAAACATGCTGGAAACTACTGATTGGACTTGCAAAGGACAACACAGTGGAAATCATTGGCTTAGGTTGTGATTTTTCTGCTTCAAAGAAGAAATTAAATTTGTAGTTTAATTTATTATTAAGGAAAGTAATCTGATGGTACCGTGCTATGGAATCGAGACTGGAGAGGTCTTGATCTTCAGTTAGGTTCCCCTGCTTCATCCCTACCCCTCCAAAGCTCAGACATTGTTGAAAACTGAATAGGAAATGGCAATTATCAGCCCCTCCTGGAAAGATCTGGGAAGAAGACAGGAATCCAGAGACTGCAATGAGAGGATGAGATGCTGGGACAGATAAATTACAAAGTAATACCAGTATAAATGCCCTTCAGATACATGGGGTAGATGCAGAAACTTTTGGTTTTGGCGTGATTCCTCCCCCTACCCCAGACAAATAGAGTATGAAAGTCTCAGACCGAGCAAATGCAATTCAATTTCTGACACTTAAGACTGTGGGCTGACCAAAGTACTTGTACTTCAGAAGTAAGTAATTGTTGCCCAAATCAAAAGGTTGATTAATATAAAACTTGAAAAAGCAGATATTTTCATTTTGTGATCAAAATATTTTTGTTTTCCAGATTATAATAATGAAGATGAATTTGGAAGAAAATTGAGGTTCCTCTTGCAGCAGCTTCCACCTGTTAATTACAGTTTGTTAAAGTTTCTGTGTAAATTTTTAGCCAATGTAGCATCGCATCATGAAGAAATTTGGTCAGCAAGTTCTTTGGCTGCAGTCTTTGGCCCAGATGTTTTTCAGTAAGTCGATTATAAAGGTTTATACAGTGTTTTTATGTGAATTTGACAGTGTAAATCTGTAGTTGTTGTGGTTTAGCCCCAGCAGGCAGCTAAGTGCCACACAGCCGCTCGCTCACTCTCCCCAGGTGGGATGGGGAGAGAATCAGAGAGGTAAAAGTGCAAGAATTCATGGGTTGAGATAAAGACAGGTTACTAGGTAAAGTGAAAGCTGTGTGCGCAAGCAAAGCAAAACAAGGAGTTCGTTCACTACTTCCCATGGGCAGGCAGGTGTTCAGCCACTTCCAGGAAAGCAGGGCTCATCACGCGTGATGGCTTCTTGGGAAGACAAACGCCATCACTCCGAATGTCCCCCCCCTTCCTCCTTCTTTACCCCAGCTTCTATGGCTGAGCATGATGTCGTATGGTACGGAATATCTCTTTGGTCTGTCTGGGTCCACTGCCCTGGCTGTGTCCCCTCCCAGCTCCTTGTGCACCCCCAGCCTCCTTGCTGACAGGGCAGCACAAGAAGCAAAAGTCCTTGGCTCTGTGTAAACGCTGCTCTGCAACAACCAAAAACATGACCACTATTTCATCAAAAATCCAAAACACAGCACTGTGTGAGCCTCTATGAAGAAAATTAACTCTGTCCCAGCCAAAACCATGGCAGTAGTCCAGAGCCTTTTCTGGTTCCTGAGTAATAGCAGCAAGTACACAGTATGCTTTGGGCAATATCTTTCTTTCTGTGTCTTCTCCCAGCCCCCCATTACACTTTTTGCTTGGATCTAAACCACAGCTTGTATTGGAAACCACAGATTTGATTGTCATGTTATTGTAATTACACTGTGGTTCAATTTTTTTTAATTTAAAATTTTTTTTTTTTTTTCAGCAAAAAAGCAGTTCTGGAAGGAAATCATTAAAGTGCAAATGTATACTGGGGTTTCCTTTCTTCTGGAAAATACTTGAATTATAAACATTTCTCATGGACATTTAATTGACTAAATATTAGTTACTTCATCAGTTTTAAATATAAACTAGTATAAAGTTTTATAATGCACAGTAGTGGGAAGTTATGCTTAAAATTGTGTGTTCAGAGTGGAAAAGGGATAATGTTGTGAAGTGTAGCCCTTAGTCACAGAAGCCGTTTGCAGGAGTTTTGGGGGAATTGGCTGAATTTAGATTTTTAAACTAAAACAGTGTTAAAATTTTTAGCATTTACACAGATGTGGAGGATCTGAAAGAACAAGAAATAGTTAGCAGAATAATGGCGGGACTTCTGGAGAACTACTATGAATTCTTTGAAAATGAAGAGGAAGATTTTTCATCTACTAATGATTTAAGCTCAATAACTGAGCAGGTAAGAATATTTTAAGTCGCAATACTTTATTGCTTAAGTATCTGTTACATCAATTTGTGTATGTAAGATATGTTGAAATAATTTAACAAGCCTTTTGGTAGTTTCTTGCAAACTGACAAAACCTAGTATTTCCTTAAATGCGTTTTCTTAACATGGATATGCTTGCAAAATTGTTGCTTGGTAGGAAGTATAGCTATGCCATATAAGGTATGTATGAATTAAACCAACAGTAGTATCCTGCCCAGTATAGATGCTGTTATGCTATATACAGACAGTGTAGCTTTTTAATTATCTCTTAGGATTGGAGAAGTGCTTTTTAAGTGAAAGCAGATCCACACTGTTGTTGGTCTTGGTCAATAATACGTGTAGTAACCTGCAGGGTCTTGCACTCCACTTGATGATGGTATCAGTGGTGTTTCCCTATATCAAAATTTTCGGGTGGTGTTTCTGATTCTAAGACTTCAAAATACTATTTTGATATTAGTGGGGAAAAGTTTTGAAATCACAGACACAAAGCTGAGTAGAATAGAAATATTCTGGGTCTTGGTATTCAACTGTCAGGTTGCCAGGTTCACCTGTTCATGTGACTGATGATATCCATTATCACTATTCTGCCTTTCCTCCCAACAAATTTAACTTTGTAAAGTAAAATACTACGTCATGCTGAGGAAAATAGAGATGGGGAATTATTGGGAAAATGAAAATGTGGTGTCATGATACAGCCTTCTTCAGTATGGTAAATATTTTTAGTTCTAACAAGTCATGCTGTGTAAGTGATAATGCATGGAAGAAGTACTCTTGTCTAATCAAAGCCAGATTCGGGGATTGTTAATAAAATCCTGGATCAAACCCTTGCTCAGAAATGTGGAGAACTATAAACTTAATTTTTTCTTGTTCAGTTGCCTTAGTAAATGATGTATTTTCTTTAAAGAGGAAAAAAAGTAAATAACCATCAGTTGCTAAGTAAGGTAACACAAAATGCTGAATTTTCCAACCCTGACTACCCCACAAAGCCCTTCTCTAGCAAGACAGTAAGGTAAGTACTTGTACAGCTAGTTGCTTCTTTGCTGCAGTAGACATCTCACCCATTGGTCCGGACTGCCAAGCGTGGGTTGCAAGTTCTGGATAGAGCAGCTTCTGCTCTGCTAGCACTTCTAGTGAAGTGCTGCAGCTTTGCA
This sequence comes from Chauna torquata, assembly GCA_013399475.1. Lineage (NCBI taxonomy): Eukaryota > Metazoa > Chordata > Aves > Anseriformes > Anhimidae > Chauna > Chauna torquata. Next base: position 297,169 of record VXAL01017332.1, read on the forward strand.
ATGTTTGCTGTCTCATCAGCTCTTAGCAAGAATATGTCTAGCACTGAGAGCTGACATAGTCCTGCTGTATACAGGAAGCTGTTAAATACAGCTGGGCTGTAACTTCTGCAACCTGAGGCCGAGCCTTAGGTTAGGATGACTGCTCTTTGTAGTTAGTTGGTCTGTGCTCTCATGCTTTAAAATTACTGACTTGTCTCTGGTTCATTATATGATTTAGCAGAAGTGCTTCCCAGACGGGGTGGGTGTGTGTGTGTGTGTGTGGTGTGGTTGTGTGGTTTTTTTGTGTTTTGAGCTGCCTTTTAATTTTCCTTTAAGTTTTGAGATCTGGCAGGGTGGTCCCTTTAATTTCGTGGTGTCTCCACCAGATGTCAACAGTGCACTTTTGTTGGGTCCTGCTCCCTCCGGGGCTGGTGCAAGGGTTTGTGGGGTGGTAGTGCAGAGCAGAAGAGTTCCTGTCCACACCAGACACAGCCCAACTTGCACCATATATATAACACACTACACCCCTTCAAAACAAACAGACCTTCCCGCNAACCTTAAACTTTTCTTAAGTTTCAGTTTTCTTAGTTGAGTGGTTTTGTTTTATACTCACATGGCAGATACTATAAAGCATGTTTTCTTTAGACTGCTGCTGATACTTTGATCTTTGGATTTGTAGGCTTGGGAGTTCAATAGGTCAATAACCAAAGAGAGGTTTTGTGAATCTAATAGAATTACTTGCTGTGTTTACCTGTTTGTTTTAGCCATAGTTACTTTTTTTAAAAAAGAAAGTGGCTGTACTGATTTATCAGTTGGCCATATTGTTTGAGTTTTTAAATTGGCTATGTTTTGCTGCTTCAGTAAAAACATCCTCTGCATTTGGAAACTGAGAAACAAAAATAGATAATGGCTTCCACAGAGAGAGTTCTTAATGCTCTTGCCATTATAAATATTCATTCAGTACTTCAAAGTCTGGATTTTTGGAATTCTGTATTGGCTTCCATAGAAAGGTTTGAAAATAATTCTGTTATACAAATAAGGCCGCTTACGGAATAGAGGAGAATTAATCAATTTCTGTTCTTCGGGTAGAGGAAGAAAGGTTCTGTGCCACATGACTTAAATGTGGCTGGGATTTGTTGTTTCTTGATTCTGCTTGTGTTTGTTTACTGCATCAAAGGTGCTTCTCTCTTCAGCTTTTGTCCAACATTTCAAATGGGTTATGTAGCTTTTTTAGGATGCAGGGTGTATGGTTTTACATAAAAGCAAGTAAGATGTTCCTGGTTTTTCTAGAATTGAAGAATTTTCTCCGTTTATAAGTATTCTGTTTTTTATCTCTCTCATGTTCTTTTAATTCTCTGGACCTCTTAAAAGATCCTCACAAGCCATTGATTGTGAATAAATCTTTGTACAGATAAATGATCTCTTGGAAGAGGAGGAAGATGTAAAGCTTGAGCAGTCTGAAGAACTGCCGGAAGATGGCACAGAGAAACCTGTTGAAAGACCAGCTGTGGTGCATCTAGATATGACAGGGAGTATCTCGGATTCCAGGAGCGTTACAGCATCAACAAGGTAACTTCCTCATGCCTTGGAGTTTGGATTTAAAGTATTGAGTATATAGTCTGTTGTGTGTGAGAGAGAAGCTGTCAGACTTCTGAGATACATTGCAGCGTTCTACAAACTGAAGCTTTCGAAGTAGGTGCAGTTCTTGTAGCAGTAAAATGTGGAATAAAATAAGTGTTTCCAAATTCAGCAGAAGGCCTGTAGAAGTTGGATTGAGTTAACTATGATGGTTTGTTCAGAGAAAGGGGAAAAAGGGTGTATTTTAGTGAAATTGTAAAGTAATATTTAAACAGTAAATTTTGTAGCAGAAGCATAAAGAGAATCTGAATATTGGTAGATGCAAACCCATTCTGTGCTGTCTTTCCACCACTCCCTTTCTTCCTACTCCCTTCCAATAAGAAATCCAAGGTCTTTCTTGTCACATGCTAGTGACCAAAAATATGTCCTTACATGACCCTAATTCATTTCTAAACCCATGAGAATTTGTTTATTCAGGTTATTGTGGTGTTTTTTTTTTAAATGCCCAGTTTGGGCAAGTGTTAAATGAAGAAAGTGCTTTTTATTTTACTATAGTACAGTAGAATATATTTCATAAATAATTCCAATGAAGACTGTAGGTGTGATTACTTCCTGAAAATATACTAGAGAGAAAAAAATCACCTGGGCCGAAGAAGAACGAGATGTGTCCAATAGGACAATGTTGGTGGAGAGCAAGTGGATAATACTGACTTAATGATTTTAGTTTGAAGTTTAGGGAAGGTTCTGGAATGGCCTTTAGTAGGCGTAATGTGGAAGAAATTTTGAGCAATTTGAGGATGGCGTTTTGTGAGGTTAAATGAGACTTCAGACGGGGTTGCTTGCAACTGCAGAAAACTTGATTTGAGGATCCAAAAAGTCTCCTTAATTTGAATTGAAATGAAGGCTCTGGATACCCTGTTCAAGTGCGGTGTTCCGAAAGTTGACTTGTTAATAAATTCGTAAAACACCTGAACATCTTTTTTCGGTTCATTTAAACTCTGCTAGCTAAATTTAACTTGAAGCTGATGTTCCTTTGTTATATCAGTGTAAGAGTGACATGACTAACACACACAAATTGAGGTCTAATCTGTTAACTGCTTTTTAGAAAAATGCATAAAAAGGCAAGGTCTCACGTTATCCAAACAGGTATAACTATTGTTGAAGCTGGAGGGACCTGTATTACCTGCCTAAGAACCCCACTCTATAAAGGGATCTGTTTGGATAGACTATGCTGGTAGAGACCTGTGAGCAAGTTTGGAAGCTGCAAAGTCTAATACAGGCAGGAGTATTAGAGTAAGAGTCAGCTTTTAATTAAGACATCCTCGTGAAGGAGATACATAAACTTAAAATCATACTCGTGTCTGAGAGCATATTTGTGCTTATCTGTAATACACAGGTTTTTATTTTACTTGCTTGTAGTACACGGGTTTTTATTTTTAAGTCTGCTTTACTTGTACTTACAGTTTGCATTTTATGAATAGTGAATTTTACTTTTTCCCCTCGACAGCATGTGTTTTAGGGTGGGTGTTGCATGTAGCAACTTGTAGGGAGGGATGAGGAAGAATCTGTAACAGAAGTGTGACTAAAAGCAGGAGAAATGCAGGAAGATTCAGGAGCAGGTTTAGTGCCTAAGGCTGACGGGTCTTAAGACTGCGTGGATTTCAGGTTGAAATCTGTTTAGCTGCTTTACTGCACTCTTTCTTCTACTTCATTGCAGGAATTTATAAAATGTAAAATAATGGAAAAAACATTCTGTTGTTTTGTAGTTTAGGTTATATTTTAATTATATCCTTGTCGGTAATGTAGCTGCTTAATTTTAGTTTGACTTAAATTAAAACAAACAAAAAATACATCCTGAAATTGAATTCTGCAAAAAGTTCTTGTTCCAGTTGAAGTTTTTAAGCAATTTTGCTATTCATAGGTATTTAGGTGCTTGTGGAATGTGCAAGTGCAGCAGTAGTGACAAACTCAGCAAGTTTGAGTTTAAATTTGATAGCCTGAAGAGAAAATCATTTTACATGATGCTTAGAGTTAATTAAAAATTAATAGGCTTTAATTATGGTAGGCATTTTGCATAGTTTGTGGGAAAGGATAAGGAGGAATCCTGTAGAAGAAGAAAGACAATGTTGGCTGTAAAACCAGAGTAACTGCAGGAAACAATTATTTAAAAAAAAAAAAAAATTACAGGCTGAATGAAGATGAAGTGTGCTTTATTAAACTTTTAACTACTGTAAATACTGTAAATATTTTTGGAAACTTAAAAGTTTTCATAATACGCATTTAATGGCCTTTTTGCATTTTAGTTCCTTGATTGTAAAAATAAATAAACAAATGTTAATGCGGATTTATTGGGATACTTGTCTTGGCATAGGGCCTGCAGCAATTCATACAGGAAAGAGGAGGAGTAAGTCTTAAACATGATCCTTGTAGTTCCTTAATGTGAAGTTGTGTTGCCTCTTTGCTGTTATCGGGTTTTGGGAACCGAGTATCTGTATATCTTTGGCCTCTTTGTGGACGGAAAGAAAAGAAGCATGAGGTTGCGCGTTCTTCACGTTAAAGATGGGTTATTTGGATTCACCTGATAGGGCGTATGACCTTCCTTTTAGTTACTTGAACTATAACTTAAAATTTTCCGCACTACCTTTTTTCTGTACTCATTCTGCTTGTTCATTCTAAAACATATGACTTCCTGCACTGCGTGGCGCTAGTTGGCCTTTGAGAGAGGAGGTGAGAGCGTGGGTGATCGTTAGTGCAGTTTGATTTAGTGACGGTTTGAGAACAGTATTTAAAATAAACCTGTTGAGTGATCTTTCACTCTGCTATGCAGCCAGGGAGCGTTTCTTGCACGAGCTAACGTTGTGTATGTGAAGGCAACGTATTCTGCGTTATCGGAAGCCTTTTCACCATGGCTCTGTCAGTTTTGCTGTCCAGACTTCCATAGAAAAGAATTCCTGACTCAGCACTGCAGCAGACTTTTAAGACGTGCTGTTGTAATAATCACTTTATCTGTCAGTATGCTGATTTTTTTTTTCCTCACTGCTCT
>VXAL01017333.1:724-19657 GCA_013399475.1 Chauna torquata
GAGCCGCTTCCCCGGGCGGCCCCGCGCCCCCCGGCCGCGCACACGGCGGGGGGAAGCGCGACGGGCTGTGAAACGCGGCCTCGCGGTGAGCGCGGCTGCGTTAAGAGCAGCCCTCGGGAGGGGGGGGCGGGTAGGCGACTGCTGAGGGATGCCCCGCACTGGGTTTTTATTCGAGCATGTTAGAGAAGGGTAAGGTGGTTTGGCGTTGGCTTTATTTTGTGCTGCGCTTGGTTTGCTTCGGCTGAGAAGCTCTTCAGAAAGCTTTTTTATCTGACGTTTTGGGGGAGTTCTTGCTAACTTAACTTAGTTTGTAAGTCTTTATGAACGGCCATCCCTCTCGTCCCGTGGCAAATGCAGCACAAAGCCAACTTTTATAGTCAGAGTTCTAAGACCGTATATGAGTGCTGAGCCAGACTCATTCCCTGCATCTCCTTGGTGGTTCCACCACGGATGAATGTGGCCTGCTGCTGCCTATTCTGCAACTCCTGCCTCTCCTTTTCATACTACCCAGTCAAGACAAAATAAAATAAAATGGCTTGGAACTCCTTATCACAGAGGAAGATTTTGTTTGTTTGGAGAGCATTTTCTTTTTAGGCACCTTTGCTATATGTTTTTTTGTTTGTTTCATGTGGCTAGTAGATTTAGATTTCTTCCCCTGTGTGTACATAAAACTTTGGATTCTGGTTGCATTGATTTGTATTTTTATACTTATATATGTATTTGTCTGTGTCACAGGCCAAATGTGTGTGGCTCTAGATTCCATTCGTACTGTTGCCCTGGGTGGAAAACGCTCCCTGGAGGAAATCAGTGCATTGTTCGTAAGTGTCTGACTTCAAGTTTCTACTGCCCTAGGGGTAATAATAAGAATAAGTGTTCTTCTGTGACTTACTGCTCCATTTAGTATGAGAGAAGAGAATTCTTACTGTAATTAATTTGGGCAGTTCTGTCCTTTGCCTTTTTTTTTTTCCCCCTAAAAGAAAGAAAGAAAGAAAAAAGTTACGGATTTACAGGTCCATCTTTCCTGTAGTTGAAAGATTGGCAAATAGTTGTGTTTCCTTTGTGTGTAAGAGGAATGTTTCCACATTTTTTTGTTTGTTTTTTTTAAAAAAAGAGCAAGACAGTGAAGGAAAAATGAAAAAAAAAAAATTCCATAAATCAAATAATCAACTGTAATAGAAAAAAAAAAGACCAAAAGGTCTTGATATAAAGCAATTGAGATCTGAAGTTTTCTGGAACTTTTGTGGTAGGCTTGGAACTACAATCCAATGGAAAACTTTTTTACATCTGGGGTGCTTATTCTCTTGCCTGTCATTGTTAGTTGCATTTTTATAGCTATAAAGCACGTAGACTGTGATTACTGCTGGGTCATAATAGACATTGTGCTTACAGACGTGGCTGTTGACATGGCTTGGCAAAAAAAAAAATAGCAGGGAAATCTGCAGAATACTCTGTATAGGAAACATTTTCCGCCTAGAAGAGAAATACAGAATTAAAGTTTCTGTTAGTTAAAAGCTGATACTAGACACATGCTTTTTTTAATGTCGGGCTCTTCCCATTGATCCTGGCCTGTCGTCATCCCTTTTCCTTATAAGTAGGCTCAGTATCAGAATTCGGGTTAAAGAACAGACTGCCCTTTGCATAAGCAATGCAGGTCTTTGTAATACTCCATCTAACAAACTACAGACATCCAGAGAAGGAGTGGGAGGTAAACCAAGACCTGTGAAACTTAAAGGTGACTTTTGGGCTGCTGCCTGGTGACTCAGGACTTGTTCACATCTGTTCATTTCACATGAGTAAATTGGCCTTGCTAATGTTTCTTATTATCACTGATTTTCACCTCAGGTTGACTGCGACATTTCCAAGCAAAGGTTAGCTACGTAATTCCAAGTGAGGAAGGTGATGGTGGCAATACTGCTGTGGAGTAAAAGGAGCTCCTCAGAATGCTCAGTTCATATTTATCATATCTTTTCAAGTATCTCATCAAGTATCTCAGTATTGACTTACTTAAACATGAAACTGAGTTTTTAAAGTGGATTTAGGCCGCCTCATATGCCATTGATCTGTAATAGGTTTTTCAAAGTAAGCTGAGCATCCAGCTCAGTCAAAATCAGGGAGAGACGATGAATTAGGTGCTTTCAGGAATGTTAATAAATTATTCTTAAATTGTGATTCTCAATGACTCTTAAAAGACCTTGGTCTCAGGTCTCTTCACATCCAGAATAACCATGGACTTACTATTCGTTGCCGTGCACAAAGGATACCTTTTAGCTCCTGTTTAACTTACTGGAGTTTAATTGCAGCTCTCTAACATGCTTGAAGGGTGAAAGATTTTGCTAGACCAGCTGTCAGACTGGCAGCGACACTTTTCGAGTTGTACTGTTGGTGAAAGTTTGAGTACAGATTTCTGCATTCACATTAAATGTTTGTTGAGATGGTGGATGCTCTAGCTAGAGCCGTTTAGCTAGAGAAAGCCTCCTGCACGGGATGACGGACAAGACAGCAAACTTCTTATTGGAGATGTGTTGATTATAATTAGTGCAGATTGTGGCTGATGATTTTAAATATTTCAGAAAGTGGATATATGGACTAGTGGTAGGTCAACAGGAAACCATTCTGACTTTATAGTGTTTTCACTTGATAATGTGATAGTGATTGTTTGTGGTCTGTGACATATTATGACTAAAATTTACCTTTTATCTAAGGAAAGAAAAGGTCTGGTTGGTTTTACTTTTCCTGTTAAATAAAATAAACTATACTGAAGAAAGCGTATTTAGAATATGCTTTCAGCTATAGGGCTTTCAGTTGATACAAAAATATTCCGCTAACAAATAATAAACTAACAAAGTGGTCTAAATGTAGACATTGCTTAAATGAGATTGGGCTGTCTTGTATAAAGAAGGACTGAACAGTAATTTAGGGAGAACAGCACTGTTCCATGTGTCTGTCAAGTGCTTTAAATCAGATTCCTGTTTCTCACTTTTAAGTCTGCTAATGGAAAAAGTATTTCATATCTGTCAGTGGTATGTCTCTAATTTCAACTAACTAACGAAGTCCCACAAACTCTCACCTCTCCTGCCTTCACAGCTAGGGCACAGTTGTAGGGAAAGGTAATGATAAATGCCAATGATCCACATTGCATCTGTTTGATGCCCAGAAGAAAAATGTCAAACTACCACTAATGCGTCTTCGTCTGCTCCTCTCTGGGAAAGAAATATGTGGCCTTTAACCGATTATGTCAAGGAGGACTCAGGTGTACAAAATCTTGTCTGGTTTGAACACGTTCAGCATCAGTACAGAGCTTTTGATTTGGCGGAGAAAGGGTAAAAGGAAGCATGTAAATTTCTCAAAGAGCATATCTGAACATCTATAATGGGGCAAGAAAAGAGTTTGCCTTCTTATGAGGGATGTATCTCATTTATGTATGTTTTCCTAAATCAGAAGTGGAGCACAAGCATTCTGGGAAAAGTCTTATTTCTGCTATCTTTTTTTTTATATATATAGACAGGTATGTGTTGTGTTTGTTGTTTGTTTTTAAGTATATGATCAGGTTTTTTAGGTACTCAGTATACCCTTGCCAGATGATCTGGATGAGGGATTTTTTCCTTTTGTAGTCCTTCAGTGGAGAAGTGCTTCCTGATTATTTGATTCTCTCCAAAACCACGGAGGTATTTACAAAGGAACTGTGATGCTTGCTTGGATTTTTTTTTCTTTTTCTTTTTTTTTTTTTTGGCTGAAAAAGCTGTCTCCTGCAAGATATGTGCTTCTGAGGTCCTTCTGTGCTGTACTGGCTCTTAATGTCTCAGGCTTTCTTATGGTGCATTTGCTAATCCAGCATATTATTTAGATGAATTCACTTGGATCTCATTTATAATCTGGATTTAGACTTGAACTCTTTTCTGATTCTTTGATTTCTTTGTGCAATGGAGCTCCTTTGGCTGGTGAAGGAGGAGGGAAGGCATGGCTGGGGCCATCATGAGGACAGCTCAATGGCGTGCACAGTATCCACACATAATGTGGTGTGGATGGGCTTCCCTGTGATCTGTATAAAATTAGTTTCACAATGAGAATGTGGGAGTATTTGATTATAGAAACAATTTTTAGGGAAACTCCAAACAATTTGGAAAGCTTGGCGTTTGGACATTGGCTTCCCACAAAACGGGTTTGAGCAAAGGATGGATAATCTTATAACAGAGAGCCTCTAAAATGCTTCTAAAATAGTGATTGTAAGAGAGAAGCCGTACCATAAATTAGAATTCATGAGTCATATTGTTTATATTCATTCAAAACTTGGATTCTTGCTGAAGTTTTCTATAGGCCTTGTGGTCTCAGTACGTAATTTCTTGTATAATAGGCTGGCGTTTCTAATTAGGGAAGGAGTTTATCATGCATATTATAAGTGGTCAGACCAGTATTTGAATATGCCGTATTCAATTGTGTTTGTCTTCAAGTTTGTCAGAGATACCAATTATTTCAAAATTGTTTGTTTTATTTAATTTACATTTACTTTTGCATGTATATTTGCAGTCTTAATGAATTGAGGATTCTGTGGTGTTTGTTGTTGTTTGTTGTTTAAAGAGAATCTGTTAACACACTTTTAGCTTTTTTCCTGTAAATTGAAAGTTACTGTTAATCACACTGTCTTTTTAAATGTGTTCTTCCTCAGCAATCTGTAGAAATAGCTGTGGTGATGGATTTTGTTCCCGTCCTAACATGTGTACTTGTGCAAGTGGACAAATATCACCTACTTGTGGACCGAAATCTAGTAAGGACTTGCAATATTTATTTTCCCTGGAGACTTCATTTTAAGTAATTCTTAATGCGTCACCTTAAAAATACTGAGTAAAACCTCTTAAAATAACTTTTCATTGCCGCATGTATATACGCACTTACATTTTAGTATATCTCCAGTTTTATTGATAAGGATTGATATACCATGTGTGCATGTTTATTCTTTGTGACATATTGAAGAAAATGACATGTTTAAACAGATAAGCATGTTTAAAAATAAATGTGTATGGTATTAACATTTTCCTCGAGTCCATTTTCCTAGGAAATTAAGATTATATAGCCTTCAAGATAATTAGAAGTGTTAAGTTGCTAAATATGGTCATGGGGAAGCTCTTTCACTGATGCTTTTAAAATAATGGTTTACCAATAGCTGCAAGTAACAGCTTTGGTTACAGGATACCTGAGTGTACCCTTAAATACACACCACATGCTGTATGAAGTTCACGTCTGCTTTCAGATGTTTTTATCCACGCTGTGGTATTTTCCTGTAACGCTTGTGTCTGTGTGTCTGTCTGGGCCCCCTGCAGCGCAGCAGTGCAGCATCAGGTGCATGAACGGCGGTACCTGCGCCGACGACCGGTGCCTGTGCCAGAAGGGCTACGTCGGGGCCTACTGCGGGCAGCGTAAGTAGCCGCCCCGGTGCGTCCGGGGTTGAGCCCGTGGCAGTGCCACAAGTCAGCCCTCCCACTTTAGGCAGGGTAGGAAGATAGAAAAAGCCCATATGCAGAAACAGAGCGAAATGTCTGAGAGAAACGTGGTGCTGTTTTGGGGGACAATGTGTAGCTGGAAGTCAGTTTATGCATGAAGTGCATTTGTAGTCTCTGAAATTCAGATTAGGGGTGGAATTCACCGAATATTTTTGGCTGGAAAAATCCTTTGGGAGCGATGACAATGTACATCCTACTTGCCTTTTTTTTTTTTAACCAGATGATCACTAATATTTCATTCTCTTTGAAGAAGTTTCTCAGAAGAGGAGCTTAACTGCTATGTTATAGCATGTTTTACTGTTTTCTCTTTGACTAAGGAAAAAGATTTAACGTGGATCAAGCTCTTGGATGTTTTTTAAGTTTAGCAGACAAGCTAGAAAGTCAATTGTTTGCACAGCTCTACCTACCACAGAACAGTGTTGACAAGCTATACAAATTTAGCAAACAATAAAAATGACTAAAGGCTGCAGAGGTGAAGAAGAACTCAAAGACATAGTGCATTCTGAGGCCGGCTGGCTAGTTATTAGCTGAGAAATTAATTGCTGAAGGTAGTCTGAAGGAACTAGAAGCAGATAAAGGCTGCTATGCAAAGAACAGTTAGACTGAGTAGTGTGGAGGGGCATCCTTTTGTCTTAGTCATTTCTGCGAATGTTGAAGATCAGGCTTGTTTTAGCTTTAATCCTGCCTGGATAAAATTCTCTAAAATTCTAGGTAACAATTGTAATCCTACAGTGTAACCCTCATCACAGTCAAATTTATGAGTTGCTGGCCCCTTCCTGCACATCTTAAAGTATTGGGTCACAACATGAATGCTCTCATGTTTCCAGTAAAAAAATGAAAAGATGATTGACTATTTAAATAGTGTCTTTAAATCAATCCAGAAAATCGAACAAACTGTGGAGACTGGTCTCAGTGAATATTTTTATGTTTGGCATTGTGATTAAGTGCATTTTTCCAATTTGAAAGATTCCTGAGGGTCTTTTGCACTGGATACTCAAATACGTTATAAATCCCATTTTTAATCTGGGGAGACCTGTGTAGGAAGGCAGCCTAGAAACTAGACTGGAATCTCTTTGCTTTTTTTCAGGTGACTTAAAGACAGTGGGACTGTCTTTTAGGCGAAATGCATTGATTTGGATTGTATGCTAACTGAACAAGGTTATATGTCTTGGAAGCAATAAGCTTGATAATAGACGGAATTGATTAAAGCAATTTGATGGTAATTTTCCAACTAGCTGACAAGTGGTCTTCCTTTCAAATTGAGATTTCAGTGCTTTGTCAGGAGGCTTAGGTCTTGATTCACACCATTGATAAGTAGCATGAGCGGGTGTGCAGAAGTTCCACAACTATAAAATTACCTTCTGCATCTACATATACTGCGGATTTATACTAAGAAAAAATAATTTTATTTCTTTTTGGAATCTTTCAGGAAACATAGTTTCTGAAGGTACTTACAGATAAGTTAAACTACTAATTCTTTTCGCTTGCTCCAAGTGATGCGCTTCTTCTGCTAGCAGTATGAGTTCTGAGCTCTGAGCTAATCTGTACCCCTGACTCTCCAAGAAGTCCCCCTTCTTGAGAGGTTTGTTGCTGTTGGGAGCGAATAGTACAACTTAATCTATGCACAAATTAGCTGAGTTCGTATCTGCTAACTTTGGTGATGGATGTAAGTTCTTATGATTAGTGACTAGTGCTGCACAACTGTTTAAAAAATATACTGAAGTTAAGTGTCTGCTAAAAAGCTGTGCTGAATATGATAAATTAAACAGCTGCTTGCAATTAAGATGAAGCGGGTATAAGTGCTAATGGAATTTGACCTGAACAATCATTTTTGCTGTTTGATATTCAGGTCCAGAGGCAGAGTAGTTGAGGGAAAAAATGATTTTTGAATAGCATATATGTGAATCTGAAATGTCATTACTGTAACTTAAAAAAAATTGTTTTTTTGTTAATTAAAGCTGTCTGTGAAAAAGGCTGCCAGAATGGAGGGCGGTGTATTGGACCTAATCGCTGTGCATGTGTCTACGGATTTACTGGCCCTCAGTGTGAAAGAGGTAAAAAAAAAAAAAAGTACGTAATATGCAACAATGTGCACATACATATTTTATGCAGTGTATTTGCAGCTGAGCCAGTAAGCTTCCAGCAAGCCATTTATTATTAGTACTTTTAGAGAATTTTCCTTTATAGTTCAGTAGCCACAGCTTAGGCTGGCAAATACAAAGCTCTCACAGTTGGTAGGAGTTTGAGGTAATTTAGGCTGCTTATTCTGTTTGTATGATAGTTAAAAGATGAGCTATCTTTTGCTCTCAGCTATTTGAAATAACATTAGAGCAAACTGCTGCTTGTGTTACAATCACATACATGTAACTAAATGAAGGATTGCTTTTCTGTATGACAACTCTTTTATAGGAGGAACTTGAGAAGTTACTTGTTCTTGGTAATTCTGTCTTAAAGGAGAAAGTAAGAGAAGGTGGGAAAAAAAGAACCAGATACCATTATATGTGAAATCAGTTCCTGAAACTATTCTTATTCATGAAAACAACTTAAATATGGCTTAAGTTAAAGTGCTTTCATGAACTGGTTATCAAATTACGATTTTATTTTAAAATTTTATGGAGAAATTCCTTAGCCTTCTTTATTATAGAGATGCTGATAACGCCAGTTTTAGTGATGCTGAACAAAACATTTTCAATATTACACTATGTGATTAGTGTACAAATAATTAAGGCACTATGTCCATATATGGTCATTTAGAATAAGCCTGTTTTCACCATCAGAAATCTATACTTTTTGCTTTTTAATAAATGGGAACATTGTTTGTATTTTGAAACCAATACTACTATGGAGAAATAGTAACGTAGAACTACTCAATATGAGATGTAACTGTGGAACATACTCTGTGTGTCTCAAACGGAAAAATGTAACCCAAATTACTGTCCTGCTAGGATGGATTTTCAAAGAGTGGGTATAGTGAGACTTGCTTTTCAAAACGATAAGAAGAATCATACATCTTTTAAAATGAGGTTGTCAACAATAATCAAAGCTGATGTTGAATATATTATCAGAAACATAATTCTTTGTCTTTCCTGAAGTTGGTGTGTTTGCAGATACATTCTCATCAGAAAGGATACTGAAGAACTGAGCAACAGGGTGTGAAATCCTGAGTGCTTGTATGCATTGTCTTACTCCTTTAAAATATTCAACAGGTTGTTAATATTAGAAAGAAGGATGGGGTCATTTACATCAATAGAAAATAGAAAGTTTAGGATTACTCTTGTAACATTACATTCTTAATTCACATCAGCAGTGGGTAAAACATCCACTAATGGCAGAAATAGACTTAGAGTCACAGAATAATTTAAATCAGAAGGGACCTCCATCAGGCCATTTAGTGCAGCCCTGCTCTAGTCCAGCCCTCCAATTAGTAGGTCTAATCAGATCAACTTGCTCAGGTGTGTATCCTGTATGTAGAGTTTCAAACACCTCCAAGGATGGAGATTCCACATGTCTGTACAATCTGTTCCACGATTTAACCACCCTCATGGTAAAAACTTCTACCCTAATATCTAATCAGAGTTTTGCATGTTCCAACTTGTGTTTGTTGCCTCTTGTCTGAGAGCTGTGAGCCTCCAGGAAGATTCTGGCTCCAATTTCTCTTCATCCTTGGGTAGATAGTGATAAAGTCCCCTTGAAACCTTCTCTTCTTAAGGCTGGACAAATTTTGTTCCATCAGCCTCCCCACACAGGGCAGATGCTCCAGCTCCCTGACCAGTGTGGTATCCCTCCCCTGGACTGCCTTCTGTATGTCCATTTCTTTCTTCTGTTGGAGCGTCAAAAACTGTACACAGTGCTCTGAGGCAGTCTTACAAGTGCCAGATGGAGGTGAAGGGCGACTTTGCTGGATTGGATGCTATGCTCATACTGATACAGCCGACAGAGCTGGCTTTCTTTGCTGCATGGATGGACCACTGATGCGTGTTAAGGTTTTTGTCTACTAGGACCCCCATAATCCTTTTCTCAGAGCTGTTCTGCAGGCCGTTGGCCTCCAGCCTGTATTGTTTCATCAGTTTTGTCAATCCCAGATGTGAGACCTCATCTGCTTTGGTTGAACTTCTTGAGATAACTGCAAGCCCATTTTTTCAAGCTGTCCTGGTCACTCCCAATAGTCACTCTACCCTCCAGCATACTGACTGGTGCCCCCAGTTTGGTGTCATATGCAGACTTGCTGAGTCCACTCTTGTACCATCATCCAGGTTGTTAATGAACACATTAAACTGCTACTTGTCCTAGTACTGATCGCCAAGGATGTGCACCTGTTTCCTGGTCTCCAACTGGGCTTTGCACTGCTCATCACAACTCTTTAAGCCAGCAGTCCAGACAATTTTCCACTCATCTGTTGTTCATGTATTCAGCCTATATCTCACCAATGACGATCTATCTATGGGAGGCTTACTCAAAATCCTTGCTAAGTCCAGCAACATCCACTGCCCCCTTCTTGTCTTTGTACCAGTGACCTCGGGGTTGGAAGCAGTGATGGAATTTGCTCTTGGTAAACCCATGCAGGCTGCTCACTAACACCTTCTTGCCTTTGTGTGCTCAGAAATGGCTTCTGCCATGGAATTCCGTGTTCAAATTCAGCTCTGAGGTGCTCAAAGCTGCATGTAAATCATGAAAATGTCTTATACCATTTTTGATGCTTGTTGACCTGGAAAATGGAAATAATTTCTTTACAGAAGAGGGAAATAACTGAACCAAACACTGAAAAAAGCAGGAATTTTTATTTGCTATTCCAGATTTGTTCTGTATACCCACTAGATGTCACAAGCAACAGAGAAATGTAAAGGATGAATTTGTTTCTTTGTCTCTAATTGCGTATTGCTTTCATTCTTAAAAACAGATATACAGACTTCTATACATTCCTGTTGGTTTAGTTTTTACTGTTATATGTTACATCCAGCCCATTCTTTCTGGTTGATTCTTATGAACAAAGCCCAAGGACTCAATTCTTTTATATTTCGCTTAGTGTGGCAAGTAAGAAACATCAGTCTGTTAATAACTGTTAATATATAGAGCTGTTTTCAGAAATCTGTCTTTGTAGAATGCACGCCCGTCTTCTAGCAAAAAGGAAATGCTACCTGTCTTGTCAGTTTAGGATGGATTTTCGTAGCAGCCTGAAGGGGTTGGACAATAGGAGGTTGCTTTATAGTTTAAGCCTTAGTTCAGATGGAGCTTACATTTGTACACATTCAACAGATAAATATTAGTTATAGCTGGACTATAATGTGATAGAATTGTAATATTGCAAATTTAATTTTTATTCTTGTTAGTGTTGACTGCATTCAGATATATAAGATTTATTGCCAGACAACTTGGTAGGCTTTCTTTTTGTGTCATATAGAATCAATCATCCATGATTAAGATTTGCTTTTGGTTTAGAATTTGACTAGTTTCAGGACTGTGGAATACAGTTAATAGTCTTGACAGACTCCAACTGTGATGATGGCTCAAGAGTTTTTATTAATGAAGATTACACTTGAAATAGGTTGACTTCTTTAAAAGATTCTAGTACTGATGGGTATTGTAACTTAATTTTTGTTTGTTAATTTTGCATTGCAGTCTGCTTTCTTACAATTCATTGTGAAACTTTAAACTGCAGAATTCAAGCCACATAAAGTAAACATCTGTATTTTGGTGTACATATTTCTTAGCTGTCATTCAAGTCTTAGACTCACTCTACAGAAACATGATGTGTGGTATGTTACTGTTTTGAGACATTCAAGCTATAATAGATGGTTATTGTTGTTGTTTTGGAAAGTAAGTTGTTGTGTTTAGAAGTCTGAAGTTCTGACTTGAAATTGGAGGTAGTAGGCTAAATTTTCTTCTGCTACTGTCACAAAAATGTAACACATATATATAAAATAAATATAATTGCATATATAATATGCTTTTGCAGTGGTGGACAGGATTAAATAAAATTTCTCCTAGTCTTTTATCTTGATGTTGCAGAGACTTTCTCAGCTTAGTCCTGATATCAGGATAATAATTAGTATCAAATGAATAAAGAAGCATGTATGAATTCAGTGAAGTTCTGGCTTTGTGGTTCTTATGTAGCATCCGTTGCATAGTCCTAATTCGTGCTTGCTCTGCAGTAAATATCATGATATGAATTTGCAGTCTAGAATGCAAGATGTGGTAGCAAACTTTTCATGCATCTTTTAAACATATTAGATGTTTTTAAAATAGTGAACAAACTAGTTGTAGGTAAGGCAACATATATACTACTGTGCTTGTCAGGTTAAGCAGAGTATGATATGCTTGTAAGGAGGGATTAATTTCTCTAAAGTGAATAAGCAGCTTCTCTGTTTTTCATAGCTACCCAAGGTTTTTTTTGTTGTTATTGTGAAATGACTCAATGCACAGAATCTAACCCATCAAATTACATGTAAAGAACTTACAAGGCTGCACAGGGTTTTCTTTATGGCCAGTGTTGCATTCCCTGCTCTGTAGTCGGTTCTCTTACTGCCTCCTTCTTGGAGGCAGCCGCCAGCTTGAATGTATGTAAACATGTTGGCTGCTGTTGAACCTTTAGTGGACAGAAATCTATGTCTTTCCTTTTCATCTGTTCCATCATCTAGCAGATTTTACATTTAAATGGTGTAGAGCTTCTATGAAAACATTGGATTTTAGACTTTATGAACACAAAGTGTGCTTGCTGACTTTTGGAAAATTTTAACGTATTCTCTGTATATTTCCAAGTATAAATGGCAAGACATAAGTATTCAAAAAAAGAAGTTACTAATTTATTTTACTATTGTTCAGTGAAAGAGAGATGAAAAGTCTCTTATATAATGACTGTAAATGTTAGTTTTTTTGTTTTACATGAGCTGATGTACATGAAAAACATGTATGTAAAAGATACCTTAAACATTTATTCTGTTCAACAGTAATTTGTAATTTAGACTTTTAACCTAATAATAAGTTCATGCTTTCCAACAAAATGTAGAAGGCAATGATTTCTTCATCTGTTTGTAGCAATAGGTGCCCCATAATACTTTATAGTAAAAAAAAAAAAAAAAGGCCTCTGTAGTTTAATTTTAAACTGAGTTTAGCAACAGTTCATAACTCTTTAACTAACATTTTATAGTTTAAGGTTATGTGAATTTCCCTTGCAAGTCACATCAGAGTTATAAGGGATTTTGTTTTGTTGTTTTTTTACATTGCTGTGCATTAAATGCATACTTTTTATTGTTCTGTAAATTAAGTTCTTTTAAAATAGGTATTTTCTCCCTAATATAGAACATATGTAGCTTTCCTGCAGATTGGCCTCCCAGACTCAGTTATATGATAAAACGTGACTGCTTGTTCAGCTATCTGGGCTCCTAGCAGACTAATTTCCGGGCTGGAGACAGGAGGCTGAACAGTAACTAATGACTGGCATGATTACAGTATTTAACTTGAGACTTGCTGTTGGGTTAACAAGAAAGCAGAACCTGTCTGGGAGCTTGTGCTTTGCTCTTTCTGATACGTACAATGACCTTTTATATTTCCTATCAAAGACTGTTCATTTGGTCAGCTTCTTGTCTTTGATCTGTAAACACACAAGATTCAAGCGTTTGATTTTGTCTATTTTTTACAAAAGAAATAATAATAAAAAAAAATGTTGAAATTTAGCTGTCCTACCCAGTGGAAAATAATCGAGGAGAGGAGAGAAAAAAAAGGAAAAAAAAAGAAGCAGATTAAGAGACCTCATCCTCAATTGTATGCCTAAGAGCAGCCTTTTTTCTTGCATGGCCATTTCTTTGATTTCTCAAGACAGTACGTATGAGCAAGTAATATTTTTGTTTCTGCACACAGCCTTTACATCTTTTTAATTGTTGATCTGTAGAAGTATGTAGCAGGATGGAAAAGCAGCAATGTTGGCTTCCTTCTTTCTCGTGGGTTAAAGGGAGGAAGAGCAGTGGGAGAGAAGCATCCTGTGACAGTTGTAAATTTGCCTTCATCCCATGTAGAAGAAGAAGAGAGCAGTGCTTGCTTACTATGTACCAAAGTGGTGGGGAGGATACCTTAAAGTGGGAAGCAAGGGGTTTGATTGTGTAGGAACGTATTCATAGCTTGGGAAGAACATATATTTGAAGAAGGGAGAGGACTTCCAATTATCACATTTCGGAAGGTGAGAAAAGAGGAAAAACATAGAAATGTAACAGTATACATACAGTGCAAGAACTTCAGAAAGGGGGGAGTTTTCATGTTGTTCTCAGGAAAATTGCTGCTAATGTGTCTTATCCCAACACGTTTGTTGCACCTTGTGTTCCCAGAGGTACTTGTAGTAACCTCCCCTGTGCAGGCGGCAGTGCTGGCGCCAGCTCCGCAGTGCCTGCAGGCACTCAGCCTGTGTGACGGGGGAGCGCAAGGAAGGGTGGCAATGGAGCAAGGGGAAGGGTCTGTGGGGCTGGGGAACAGGATGTCGCAGGAGATAGTGAGCCAGGCTTGAGGGAGAGGATGTCATTGAAACAGAGGTTTGTTTTCTGGTATGGGAGAGCATACATCTCACATTGTATTTGAGAGGAATTGCTTTCGTCTGACCTGCCTTGATAGGAAAATAGTCAGTGTTGGTCCTGCATCTAAGGACGAAGATGACAAAGGGGAAAAAGAAAAAGGTTTCTTCAAGCTAGCAAGAGGATGAAGAAGTTAATCAACAGTACAGAGAAAGAGCTAGGGTGGAGAAGGATGCATATTCAGAGAAAGCATTAACAGTATGTAGTAACTGAGGCAGAAGAGGAGAGAACAAAGGAAAAAAGAAGTCAAGTGGAGCTATTTTAAAGAAATTGATGGGCACATAAAGGTTATCAAGGTATTTTGGTGTAGCATACATGAAAAAGTTTGAGCCTGCTTAGCAAACTGGCACAATTTTATAACAAACTCAGTGTTTCTCACATATGCTTTTATTATGAAGAAAGCATACAGTTCACATTTAGGCTGTAATGCTGCTGAAGATGCTTGTGTGTGCGTGGGCTGGGATGAAGAGTCACTTAAGTAACTGCAATTCAGATCAAAGGAAGGAGGAAATGAAATTTTGTAAGAAATTGCACTTTCCTGTGACAGGTCTGCAAAAGATCTTGTAACTTTAGGCAACTTCTCAATATCTATTGTCACTAGCAGGGCCATGAGAAGCAGAAGCATTTCAAGTTCTGCAAGATACAGCGAGAACTTTTGGGGACGTATTGAGATCTTGTCTATTTGGTCATGTACCTCGAAGCTCATAAACCCTTTTGCCGCACAGGCTATGGTGGGTTGTGTCCAAGAGTTTTCCTGTCTGCCTGCTGTGGAGCACAACCATGCCAGAGGTTTCAAACAGGCCTTTGCTTTTTCTCAAGTTGCCTGGTTTATTTTAGTTGTCCCCCAGTGATTGTGAACTTTGTTTGGATGCTTAACAGCTGAAATGCTGTTGTGATCAGTGAGCTGTTCCCTTTTAGTAGAAGCTGTGAGGATGTAATTTTTTAATTTTGCTGGTTTTTTTTGCTTTATAGTGGCTACTACTAGCCTAAGCTGAAATAGAAGTTCATTATGTGAGGTAGGATGTGTGCATGTAAGTGGGTCCTTGCTTTGAAGAGCAAAGCAGACAAAGCAAGTATTATTACCCGCCCCCCCTCCTTGCCCATGAGACAGGCTGATGAGATTGCTGCTCGTTGAAGGCTGAGCAGGGCAGCTTCAGCAGGCTTAGCAGTCAACCAAATATCCTGAGTTGTTTTAACTAGGGGGTCATTCTTCTCATTTTGTTGAGGTTAGCGTAGGATTGCTGAATTTTGCATGCTCGAGGAGTGAGTGTAACTGAAAACGTAGGACATTTCTGGAGAAGGCAGGAAGAAAGGAAGGCAGTAAGATTTAAAAAAAATAATAATAACAACATTTTACTGAACAGTGTCCTCAAATATCAACCATCATTCTTCTTTTCTTCTTGCCGCTGGACCATGTGTCCTGTTTCTTTCTTTTTTCTTTTTCAGTGCACACTAAGTGGAATACTTACCTGCTGAACACTGATTTCTTTCATTTTCAGTCTGCTTTTAGCCATTGGGAAGTGGAACACGTGGTGTTGAGATTTTTTCTGCATGTTTGTGAAGGAGTTGTTTGGTGTCTGTTGACTGAATTAAAAAAAATACTAGTTCACTCTAACATCCTGTGGCTACATGGTCCATTTCACATGGGGTGTTCATCCCACTGAGGTAAACACAACAGTTACATCGTCAACTTGAAGTCTAATTTAACTAAAATCAATTAAGGTAAATCAATTTTAACTAAAAATAAGTTAATGATAGTTTAAAGCTCTACAAAATGTGAATTTTCACTTACTTTGCTTTATAAATTTTCTTTTAAAAAGAATTTCAGTTTTTCCCACAAACAATGGGAAGTTGATTATTGGCAAAATGCCATGGTTTTGTTGTTGTTTAAAAAAAAAAAAGCTTGTTTAAAATAAAAATCTCTAATTTCCCTTGGAGATGAATAGTATAAGATAACAATTACAGATACTTACAGCAAGAGGAGGTAAAATTTTGTATGACAGAAATTTGGCAACTTCATTTTTAAATTGTGCACTTGTGAAGAGAGGGAAGGTAAGTATCTGATTCAGGGGAACAGGTCAGGTTGCCTATTAGAAGAACCTGCTAGTTATTTTCATTATTTGTTTGAGACTAGAGGTCTCAAACCTATACATCTGAGTATTATATCTGAGGTTTATAATACTTATAGTTAAGTGCAGTCCCTGTTCATGTAACTCATATTCCTTCTGTGAGTTCAGTCCTGAAGATATCTGCATACATGAACACTTTGATGGACTACGGTAATTCTGAAGGGCAAATTCAGAAAGCTGCTTTCATGCTTGGTTTTAAATAGTGATATCTGCCAGAATTACAAGAATGTCTAATCAAAGTTTCTGGCACTAGATTACCTGGTTTTAGCATCCATTGTAATCTCCAGCAACAAGGTTTTCAGTTTTTCCTTCTCTCCCCTTTCACAAGTTGACAAATAACTATCCAAATCATTAAAAACCACACAAGATTTCTACAGAGAAAGCATGTGTTTGTTTTTAGCAGGTATCTCAAAATTTTTTCTCTTCTGGCTGTGCAAAAGATCTAACATTTTGCAATTTTTAAACAGACATGGATAGCGATGAACATGCTGTTGGCGGTAATGATTAAGAAAGTAATGTAGTCCCAGTGAGTATCTTTCTTTTGCTTCCCTCTTTTTCTTTCTTTGGGGACTTCTGCACGTGATCGTTAGTGTTCCTTCCCTCTCTTGCTCACATTTCCTCTGTCTGTGTTCAGTCTGTTAGGTAAGTGTGGATGCAGCAAACGATGTTACTTTATATGGAAAGCTACTGATGTCTAGCATATACTTGTGAATTACTCTAATAGTTGTCACAGTGAATGTAGTACGCGTTGTCTCCGAATGCAAAAGACCAAAGCAGGTTATGCTGTTTTGGACAGAAAATGAGTGCGGTGGCAGACAGAGCGAGTCTGAACCTGCAGTTCACAGATGCGAGGGAGGCACAGTCATCTAGGTCTGAGCTGAAACGCATGTCAGGGATCAGAGCCCCGTTGTGCTAATGAACTGACCAAAGATGATCTCTGGTCTGAAGAGTTCTTGTGGGTTGTTGCTGCGAAAGAGACGAGGAAAAGATGGTAAATCTGAATATAAGCCTTCACGGGAAGCTGGCAGTAGGGACTGTACCTTTTAAAAGGATATGTCGTGATGAGGGAATCATTTCCTTCTCTCGTTTTGTAGAGGACTCAGATCTTTAAGGAAGCAGACAGCTGTGGGCATCCTTAGTTCTGGGTGACTTCTGACCAGCACAGTTTATCGGGAGCAGCCCCTGCCCCCTCTCAGTTCCAAAAGCCCTAAGAAACTATTCTGGGCAGCACAGAGTGGCTACAAGCTCCTCCAAAGCTGAAAGTGGGAAAGGGGAGGAGAAGGTGGGGGGAGAACCTGAAATTTGAATGACATTGTGTCTGCTGTCAGTAAATACCTCCAAAAAAAAATGAGGACAGATCTTTCAATTAAGCAGCCTTACTATTTTTTTTTCAGTAGCTGGTTTTGAATCACTTGATATCTTCAATGGCTACTTTTCAGCTACTTCAGGCATATGACGGCTAAGTACTGAAGTGATACAAGGTTATTGCATGGTGTGTTACACATAAAAAGCAAAATTGTATGTCTTTGAATTGAGTCTGCACAAAAGGAAGATGAAAATATAGATTTGAGTGATCTCTTCCAAAGGACTTGAGAATTTTCTTCAGAGTAAAATGCAGCTCAGATGCATGGAAAAATTCTTCACTTTTAGTCAACGTTTAGAAGGGCAGTACTGTAGCTACACTGTGTCAAACTGTGAACTAGAAGAAGGAACTAGCAGAGTTATTATAACCAATACTTAGGGCAAAAAGATACATTTTCTTCACATACATGTTTTTTTTGTTTGTGTCCAGTAGGTCCTGAACTGGGTTACGTTCAGCATCTAGAGGTTTTTCACTGAAAAGAAAAACAAGGATCTGGTAGTATAGATCAACAGTCCAAAAAAACAGATGGGTAATGTGCTGTGTAGGAGAGGGAAGGTGCTGTCTTAGGAAAATTCTGTCTAGTCTTGTCTCTTTCTTACCTCAGTGAAAATTTTACTCTTTGTAAGATACATTAGATTATGACTTTTTAAAAATTAGTTAGAGGGTGAAACTATAGGAGCTGAGCAAAGCCATGGTAGCATAGTTAAGTTTAGGAAGGAAAAAGTAATTTCTTCAGGGGAATAAAAAAGAAAAAGAAAATATTGATTTTTATTAACCTAATTACTTACAGTACCTCCAGAAGAGTATGGGTATATTTCCAGATTATCTCCAGAAAAATCTGGGGGAGTTAGAGACTACAGTTTGCAGTTTTAAAGTTTAGGTGAGACTGGGTAGATTTTATGGATGGTTTTATGGACAATACATGTAAGATGTGGATGTGTACGGCATGGCTTTCAAGCAAGGTGTGGGAAAGGCAATCTGAAATGTTAGGGAGTTGCTATTATGAGGAATATGAAGGGCTCCCAATAGATGAGATTTGAGTTCCTAAGGAGCTTTGTAAGAAAAGCTTTCCAACAAAACAAACAAACAAACGTTAATTTGCTTAACTGAAGTGGTGTACTGAAGAGAAGGAAAATAAAATGAAAACCTAGAAGATAGTAACACTAAGACCCTTGCCAACAGTGACTGTATTTCACAAAGAAAATGCAATGCCCCCTCAAATACTCAAGTGAATAGGAAAACTTCTGTGGAATTCAGGAAGTGCTAATGTTTATTATTGCTTATGTAGGCATTGTAGGCAGATCTTAAAACTGGAAAAAAAAATGGAAATAATTTAACTTAAAGAACCCAGTTTGAACTGTAAAAATGAAGAAAAAGTTAAATTCTTTGGT
>VXAL01017333.1:20179-56312 GCA_013399475.1 Chauna torquata
TCTGGTCTGAAGAGTTCTTGTGGGTTGTTGCTGCGAAAGAGACGAGGAAAAGATGGTAAATCTGAATATAAGCCTTCACGGGAAGCTGGCAGTAGGGACTGTACCTTTTAAAAGGATATGTCGTGATGAGGGAATCATTTCCTTCTCTCGTTTTGTAGAGGACTCAGATCTTTAAGGAAGCAGACAGCTGTGGGCATCCTTAGTTCTGGGTGACTTCTGACCAGCACAGTTTATCGGGAGCAGCCCCTGCCCCCTCTCAGTTCCAAAAGCCCTAAGAAACTATTCTGGGCAGCACAGAGTGGCTACAAGCTCCTCCAAAGCTGAAAGTGGGAAAGGGGAGGGGAAGGTGGGGGGAGAACCTGAAATTTGAATGACATTGTGTCTGCTGTCAGTAAATACCTCCAAAAAAAAATGAGGACAGATCTTTCAATTAAGCAGCCTTACTATTTTTTTTCCAGTAGCTGGTTTTGAATCACTTGATATCTTCAATGGCTACTTTTCAGCTACTTCAGGCATATGACGGCTAAGTACTGAAGTGATACAAGGTTATTGCATGGTGTGTTACACATAAAAAGCAAAATTGTATGTCTTTGAATTGAGTCTGCACAAAAGGAAGATGAAAATATAGATTTGAGTGATCTCTTCCAAAGGACTTGAGAATTTTCTTCAGAGTAAAATGCAGCTCAGATGCATGGAAAAATTCTTCACTTTTAGTCAACGTTTAGAAGGGCAGTACTGTAGCTACACTGTGTCAAACTGTGAACTAGAAGAAGGAACTAGCAGAGTTATTATAACCAATACTTAGGGCAAAAAGATACATTTTCTTCACATACATGTTTTTTTTGTTTGTGTCCAGTAGGTCCTGAACTGGGTTACGTTCAGCATCTAGAGGTTTTTCACTGAAAAGAAAAACAAGGATCTGGTAGTATAGATCAACAGTCCAAAAAAACAGATGGGTAATGTGCTGTGTAGGAGAGGGAAGGGGCTGTCTTAGGAAAATTCTGTCTAGTCTTGTCTCTTTCTTACCTCAGTGAAAATTTTACTCTTTGTAAGATACATTAGATTATGACTTTTTAAAAATTAGTTAGAGGGTGAAACTATAGGAGCTGAGCAAAGCCATGGTAGCATAGTTAAGTTTAGGAAGGAAAAAGTAATTTCTTCAGGGGAATAAAAAAGAAAAAGAAAATATTGATTTTTATTAACCTAATTACTTACAGTACCTCCAGAAGAGTATGGGTATATTTCCAGATTATCTCCAGAAAAATCTGGGGGAGTTAGAGACTACAGTTTGCAGTTTTAAAGTTTAGGTGAGACTGGGTAGATTTTATGGATGGTTTTATGGACAATACATGTAAGATGTGGATGTGTACGGCATGGCTTTCAAGCAAGGTGTGGGAAAGGCAATCTGAAATGTTAGGGAGTTGCTATTATGAGGAATATGAAGGGCTCCCAATAGATGAGATTTGAGTTCCTAAGGAGCTTTGTAAGAAAAGCTTTCCAACAAAACAAACAAACAAACGTTAATTTGCTTAACTGAAATGGTGTACTGAAGAGAAGGAAAATAAAATGAAAACCTAGAAGATAGTAACACTAAGACCCTTGCCAACAGTGACTGTATTTCACAAAGAAAATGCAATGCCCCCTCAAACACTCAAGTGAATAGGAAAACTTCTGTGGAATTCAGGAAGTGCTAATGTTTATTATTGCTTATGTAGGCATTGTAGGCAGATCTTAAAACTGGAAAAAAAAATGGAAATAATTTAACTTAAAGAACCCAGTTTGAACTGTAAAAATGAAGAAAAAGTTAAATTCTTTGCTGGTTTTTTTTTTTGGATTAGACAAATAGGTTTACTGATAAATTTAGAAATATTGTGTTAGAGGAGGCTTGACATGAGGCTTTTGGGGAATTCAGGAACTGTGAGTGTTGCTTATTTCTGTAATGGCTACAAATGCTTGAAATTGTGTTTGGTTTCTGTACTGCTTGTAGGTAGTTGTGTTTGGGTTGGGGGGGGCTGGGGGGACACCTGGAAAACTCTATCCATGAAGAGATCCTGCCGAGATATAATTTGAAACACTTTTTATGTTGTGTGGAGGTTTATGTTACCCAAGCGCATAAGGTGAATGGAAAGAAGCTCTTGAAAGTGCCTGGGCAGGAAGCCGCAGCACGCGGGAGAGCTGCCATGCAGAATCAGACCAAAGAGGCGGTCCAGCCAACATCCCCTCCCTGTCTGCAGCTGGTGGAGCAAGCAAAGCATGGAGTGACATTTCCCCAGAAAACACAATGTTTTCCCAGGGTCAGGCAGCTCTGTGGTTTAGGATTTTTATGAGATAGTGGCATTATAGTCGTTTTCAACACCTTGCCATGCATTTTTCTGCTGTGCTTGTGACCAGCATTGTTTGTCCCTTTCCTCACTCTCTAGAATCAGTCACAGACTCCCCATTTCCTGCTTCTCGTTACTCGCCTCTTGTTTCACTCCATGTTCTCTTGAAGAGCCTTTGGTTGGGGCCCTTTGGGAATCCTGGTAGATGGTATCCACTCCCATCTGATAGGCATGTTGACTCGTTAAATAACTCCACTAGGTATACAGGCTTTGAGTTTTCTTGTACAAAAGCCGCATTGATTCTTCCACAATGCTGCGTTTATCAGTATTCCTGCATCAGTTAAAGTCTAGGTGTTGAAAAAAGGAGGCATATGGCATACTTACTGACTCTGAACATTTTTTTAAATTCACATTGGTGTGGGAATGGAAGCTACAGGAATTCTGCAATTTTTTTTCTTATTTTTTTTCTTTGTGAAGATGCATGAATTTCTGTAAACTTGGTAATAAAGTCGTGCTTTTGGTTCTGTGGGGCCTGTCTTCCTTTGACTGTCTGACTTAATCTGTTTCATAGGGTTATGTCAGTCCTCTGGTTTGTAAATTGCAGTCATGGAGTCTTTGCAGAGAAATAAATAATCTTCTTGGGAATGTTCCACCTCCTCCAGCTCTTCTGTATGATATATTTTTTATTACTAATATCAAGTTTTGTAAAGAAGTATTTAAATTGAAAGCTTTAACTGTCCTTAGAGTACAGCATGGTATCATGGTTTTGGCTGAGACAGAGTTAATTTTCTTCATAGAGACTCACACAATGCTGTGTTTTGAATTCTTGGTGAAAGTAGTTGTGATGTTTTAGTTGTTGCAGAGCAGTGTTTACACAGAGCCAAGGACTTATAAGCTTCTCATACTGTCCTGCCAGCGAGGAGGCTGGGGGTGCACAAGGAGCTGGGAGGGGACAGGACCAGGACAGCTGACCCAGACTGACCAGAGGGATGTCCCACACCATGTGGGGTCTTGCTGAAAAATAAAATTAGGGTGGCTGGCTGGGGTGGTGGGGCTGCTGCTCGGGGACGGGCTGGGCATTGGTCAGTGGGTGGTGAGCAATGGCATTGTGCATCACTTGCTTTGTATATTCTTTTATTATTATTACTATTATTATTATTACTATTGTTATTATTTCCTCTTCCTTTTCTGTCCTATTAAACTGTCTTTATCTCAACCCACAAGCTTTTATTTATTTATATTTTTCCTCCTGATTCACTCCCTCGTCCCACTGGGGGGAGTGGGGGTGAGCGAATGGCTGTGTGGTGTTTAGCTACTTGCTGGGTTAAACCACAACACATGGAAACTGTTTTTCAGAGTTTTCATGTGAAAACTCTCAGGTCTTGATGGGGAGAATCAAAAAGTAGTTTGGCCTCCCATCCTTAGTCATTGACCTGCTTGCTGAGAGCGTCCACAAAAGCAGTCAGTGCAAATACAGGAGGTGGACAGAGGCCACCGCTCTGAAGATCCAGTGCTGTGGGCAGTATCCTCAGGATGCACAAATGATTGAAGCAAACCCAATGGCTCCTGTGCTGGGTGGACCCAGCTGGCAGCTCAGCCCCCTCCCAGTCTCCTGCTCACCCCTGCAGTGGGACAATGGAGAGAACAGGAAGGGCAAAAGACAACAGCTCGTGAGCTGAGATAAAGGCAGCTGTAGGGGTGAAGCAACACGGTGCACACAAGCAAAGCAAGACGAGGAATTCATTCACTGCTTCCCAGCTGTGGGCAGATGCTCAGCCATTTCCTGGAAAGCAGGGCTCATCACACGTAACAGTTACATGGGAAGACAAACACCATCACTCTGAATGTCCCCCCCTCCTTCTTCTTTCCCCCAGCTTTGTTTCTGAGCACGTAGTATAGTACGGGACATCCCTCTGGTCATTGGGTTCAGCTGTCCTGTCGGTGTCCCTTCCCAGCTTCTCGTGCACCTCCAGCTGGAGGACAGAGAGGGAAAACGACAAAGAAGGAAAGCCTCAATGCTGTACAAGCACTGCTCGGCCATAGCCAAAACACTGGTGTGTTACCAACACTGTTTCAGACACAAATCCAAAACACAGCACTATACTGGCTGCTGTAAGGAAAATGAACTCCATTTAGCTCCCCAAAAGTTCTTCAGACAATACAGATTTATAGTGGACTTTTTAAGAAAAGAAAGGAATGGACAGGAATTTCCCCAAATTCATCTTTAATTGAAATTCACATTAATTTTTGAAATTAAAATTAAGTTAAAAATTTAATTATTGGTGCAGCAGATTAAAAATAAATTGCAGTGCCATCAGTATAGGATGGGTCTCACTGAAGTTTTACGTGGCAGTTCCATATCATTCCAACTGTGTTAAGCATTGATGTTGTGAGTTGTTTGTCCTGTATTCACAGTTTCAGATTGTCATAGCTACTGATCAAATGGTGTTGTGTGCATGATTTGACATACATTTAATGTAAAAATCGATCATTGAGGGGGTGAGGATAAGCTTTGTTATTCCAGTTGTAACCACGTGATAGTTCGTATGTAATCAAGCATCCGAGTTCTATAGAAACAGGTTTCAACAGTGAGAAAAGCTGCTGTACTTACACTAGTAAAATAATGGCATTTTACTCACTTTTACAAATTTTCAGGGCTATATGAGGTAATGTTGTGCCTGTTCTCTTTCCTCTAACTTTCAGTTACGGAGACATTCTCACAATCTACATGACCAGGTGAACACCTATTGTGGAATCGCTCAACTTACATAGTTAAATCGTTGACTGTTCAGTGACTGCTCTACTACAGTGTTAACGTGTCTTTTTCTGTGGCTTTAGATGTTGGCGAGTAACTACCCCGAAGTATCATAAGCTGCCTTCTTTTTCTTTTGGCACACCAAAATGATGTGATACTCTTTGCCCTGAGTGAATTGTCACCGTTTTTGTGTGTGTGTGTTCATAAAGCCATTGAGGCCTGATATCGATACAGCAAATACACGAATAGTTCAGTAGAATTGTTTTAGTAGAAACAAATGTGTATTTTCTTTAGAGTAAAAACCAAGTTTTTGATATGTGGTGCTCCTATGCATACATCATGGCTGCTGTGACAAGGTTTATGTGTGTTTGCATATGATTCCTGTTGTTTCAAGAATGTAATTTTTAAGCGTAAAGTTGTGATTCCTCTTTTTTTCTCTTGTTCAAAAATATTTGAGTCATCCAACCTTTAAAACAGGAATAATACCATAAAACCAATTAATAGTATAGCAAGAACAAATCAGTATGTGTATTTATACTAATGTTACAGTTCTTTGAAAGGATTTTGTTAGTAAATCGTATAATCATAGAAATTACCATTATTTGAAAAAGTGAAAAATTAACTGTATCGTGTTCATTGTTTGGGAAGAAGAAAGAGCGTGACCAAAACAAACAAACAAAAAGTTGTACAGAGCATGTTACTGACAAACCTTTTATCAAAACGATGAAAAGGAATGTTTGACAAGAAAGAGAATTCCCATGAGTCCTTTTGGAGGATGCTCTTTTTTCCTTCTTAGGAAGCTGTGTGGTCAGGCTGGTTTGCTCTGTAATTCCTCAAGAAGAGCCAGTGCAGATGTGGTGGTGTGGATTTTCTGGGTGTTCTGAATGCAAAGAGGGAAGGGCGTTATTTGCTCTAGTTTCTTATTTAAGGACTTGAAATTTTGGAAATGGTAGATAGCTCTAGGTTATGTATCTATGTTTTGATACAATGGAAAGCAAAGTGCTTGCAGAGATCTAGGGTAGCTTAATTTGTTAGTATTAGCTAATTCGATAATGAATTTGATTTAATTGTAATTGATATTTAGATTGATTAAGTGTTAATGGATCAATATTAAATATATTTCTAATGAAGTTACAACTTTTGATGGTCTAGTAAAGCTAGAAGAAAAATATCACATTTTCAGGCAGATATCTTGTCAGGAGCATTGGTTTGTAAATCCTATTGCTGAGCTTTTCTTAGATGACTCATTNTAAGTTAGCCAAGTAATAACCAGTGATGTGCCAAGTATTCAAAAGATGAAAAGCCTAAAAGAACAACACAGGAAAAGTCAATGGATATAAATAAAGTGGGAGTTGAAATGTTCGTTATGAAGCAATGAGCTGTTGAAAACAGTGGAAGGAAAACACAGGCAGGAATGAAACAGAACTGAATAAAAGCAGCATAGGTAGAGGGTAGAATCTGCATCAGACAGTCATTGACAAAAGCATCTTGACGAGCCCTGTGGAAACTGAAGACTTTAGTGCTTAAGGTCTGTTCATAGCCAAGCTTCAACACATTATTTCAAAGCAGTGGAGCACTGCACACTGTAACACTATCAGCACATTTGAAAATAACTGTAGTAAGGTGTTGGCTGGGAATCTTAACACGCTGCTAAACTCGATGAGGTGTTAAAAGCTGTGCAACAAGGATTTGGGGTGAATTTAAGAAAAAGCAGGAGGGAGATCAGTAAGATTAGATTTTACCAATCTTAAATATAAAGTAAATAAAAGAAGGGTAATAATAATCCTTATAAAGGAAATACTGCTTTAGAGACAGAGGTCTGCCTGCTCTTCTCTGAATCTTTAGCTGCTGTACATGCCTCAATAAGGACATTTCCCTCAGCATGTGGCTTTGTGGGGCTGTGACAGTCTTGCATTCTTTTTAGCCTCTTTGTATGTGTTTGCTTTTTACTACAAATTTTCTAGCATTCTCAGATAGTAATCTGTGGCATGAAGAATGAAACTAGCATTTTGAGCCTGTAAGTGAGATGAAACTTGATGATGTATCGAATGATACAAAAAGTTGGGTATCACTTTAATTTGCAGGTATTTCTGCTGAACCTCTACAAGGTGAGGACTAACCTCATTGAAGGTCATGGCAATTTCATTATTAGGAGGACCACAGCCACATAGTACGTAGAAAGAGGTTATAAGAGAAAGTGTGCTTATTCAGCAGTTTTAAGATTGCAATACAAAATTTATTTCTTGAAAAAGAAACTTCTGACTACTTGTGTGGCAGGTTGTTGGGCAAATCACTGTTGTAGACACTTTGTCATCTACAGGTTTAAGAGAACATTTTCTGAGGATTGTATTTTGCCTCTGCAGCTTAACACTCAGTGTAGACTTTTCCTGTATGTGCACAGCTTTGTATTTCATGTGAGCTTTCAGCTGATTTTCAAGTAGTTTATGGCATACGTTATGTGTCCTAAACAAATGGATAATGACAAAAGATTTCCTCACTCCAGTCAGTGGCTTAATAAATATGGTCATCTACTCTCAATCAGGGCTGAGGAGGGACAGAAAATTTAGTGGTATGATAATCCTGTATGATTGTTTCTCTGCTTGTTTTTTCCTCTTGGGAAGCAGGTATGTAACACCATTTTAATGTGAGTGCAGTGTTATGGTAGCTAACATTTCTACCAAGAAAAGCTATTTGACATCTGTCTCACATTATACTGGTTCTTCACTGGAAGAATCAAGTCATATTAAGTGTCCTGATTTTTCAAAAGTGATGAACACCACTTCCGTTTTGGGCTTTGGTGCTCCAGGTGCTTCTTGGAGTTCAGGCTTTAATACAACTAACAGGCTTCCAAAGTACCTGCAGTGCACCATGTTTCAGTGGGTGCAACTCTTCAAGGAAAAATACGTACATAGATGATGTCCAGACCTTCTCATCACACCTTAAAACTGTCAGATTAAATTTTTTGTCATGCAGGAATCTTTCTGTTGTCTTTCTCTTTAGCTATAATTCTCTTGCCTTGGAGGAACTCTTTTGTTGACATGCCTAAAGAGGAGCATCTCCCTACTGTCATGATATCCAGCCCTGTAGTCTTCTTTTTCCTTTCTGCAGTACTCTTCCTCCCTAGTTATTCTCTCATGTTGGGGTTAGACACAGTGGGCTGTTTCTATTATCTTCCCTATACTTTCAGTGCAGGTGTATATTTCCAGAATGGGTGTACCATTCTTCAGTTCCTGAATCTGCCTTACTCTGAATCTGCAGTTGTCTGGTTAGAACTGATCTTCACATCACCAAAATTTTTAATTTAATCTTTACTGCTTCAAGAGCTTGAGCTTCTTCTTTTTATGTCTAAAATTTAAACCTTAGTTTATATGCTAGATATGGAGAGTATTTTAACATTTTTTCAGCCTTCGTGCCTTGTAGCATAAAATACTGGAAGAATACAAAGGGAAAATCCTTGTTAATATTTGACCTCATTTCAACTATTGTAAATGATAGATGATACTGTAATGTGACTTTTTAGACATTGTACTACCTGAGACATGATATATCTACCTCATGTTAAGCAGCCTAATGCCCAAAAAATTTCATTGTTTCTGCATATCTGTATAATGCAAGCTTAATCTATCTTAAAATAGGAAGTTTAAGAAAGGCTTCTCAGCTAAACCAAAACCATCTGAAAATAATAAAATGTAACAATGCAGGAGACATTTTCCAATATAGAAATTATACCATTTGAAACTGAAAGATGTTTTCTTTCCTGAGAAACAACTCTTTTTGAAACCGTGGCAGATTGTAAGTTGGAAATCAGTGTCACAAAACCAAATCTTAGACGGTTATTTAGGATGTTATCTTCTGTTCATTAGGTAAAGGATTCCTGCAGTTTTTTGACTGCTGAATGCAAATGTGACCATTCAAGCACATATAAGAAAAGATGTTCCCTCTCCATTTTAGAATTAAGATGTTTAATGCAAATTTCATTACTGATAAAAACTTAATTTCAATGTGGTTATGTAAAATTTTCTCTTTCCTTACAGTTCTGTAGAACACAATGTTTCTATTTTCAGTCCCCTTTTCCAGAACCTTGCCAGAGGAAGAACTTCCGTAGCAAGCAGCATTTATTGTTTTATTACTGTAATGTGAATTAAGTTGCTCCGATGTAACCCTGCACTTTGCCCACAGAAGAGATATTTTGATCAAGATGGAAGATGCTGTTTTAGTAAATGATACCTATGATTTATGACAGTTGCTGGAGCAGTTGTTCTCAGTCATAAACCAGTATAGGGAATATAATGCCATTTTAACTTTGTGAGAGATCAGCTTGCTTACAGATGGGCCAGCATCATAAGCAGAGTAAAGCCACTGTTTTTTTCCTCTTGACAAGGTATCCAAAACACAGTTTGAGTGCGGCACTGTGAATAACAATTTCTTTGTTCTTTTCTGTGTAGAGAGTCATTTTACTTCATTTCTATTAACATATCTTAGATGATAAGAACTTCTATAATTTGATGAGTACCTTACAATGTAAAATGATATAAAAGTTATTCAAACTACAGATCTTCATATTAATTAAGCAAAAACTTTAACTGCAGAACTTTTGTTTTATTTCCTGAACCAGTAGCTTTTAAAGAGATAGAGTAGTTTTCTTCTGGTGTCATTGTATTTCAGTAAAATTCCTCTTTGTTAGTACCAGAAGATTTTGCTTCAAAGGTATAATTCTATTGCTTTATAGTGTGTATTTTTAGCATTTTCTTCTCTGTCTCTGTTGCCAGTCCTCTGCCTGAAGTTACTCTGCTTATTCATGTAAGCAAATGTCTAAGGTTCAGAACTACAAAGGCATAATAATTTACATGATGCATACCTCTTTCTAAAATATAACAGCATAACAAGCAGTAATTTTTTTTAATGCTTTTATATATTAGAATTGTAGAACCATCTAGGTTGGAAAAGACCTTCAAGATCATCAAGTCCAACCAATAACCTGACCTACTCAGTCCCATCACTAAATCATGTCACTTAGTGCCTCACAATATATTATTGTAGAATCATAGAATGATAGAATGGCTTGGGTTGGAAGAGACCTTAAAGATCACCTAGTTCCAACCCCCCTGCCATAGACAGGGACACCTCCCACTATATCAGGTTGCCCAAAGCCCCATCCAGCCTGGTCTTGAACACCTCCAGGGATTGGGCATCCACAGCTTCTCTGGGCAGCCTGTTCCAGTGCCTCACCACCCTCTAAGTAAAGAACTTCCTCCTAACATCTAATCTAAATCTCCCGTCCTTTAGTTTAAAATCATTCCCCCTTGTCCTATCACTATCTGCCTGTGTAAAGAGTCCCTCTCCATCTTTTTTATAAGCCCCCTTTAAGTACTGAAAGGCCTCTGTGAAGTATCCCCAGAGCCTTCTCTTCTCCAGGCTGAACATCCCCAGCTCTCTCAGTCTTTCTTCATAGGAGAGGTGCTCCAGCACTGTGATCATCTTTGTGGCCCTCCCCCAGACCCACTCCAACAGGTCCACATCTTTCTTGTGCTGGAGGCCCCAGACCTGGATGCAGCACTCCTCATGAGGGCAGAGTAGAGGGGGACAATCACCTCCCTTGACCTGCTGACCATGCCTCTGTTGATGCAGCCCAGGATGCAGTTGGCCTTCTGGGCTGTGAGCGCACACTGCTAGCTAATGTCAAGCTTCTCGTCCACCAGAACTGCCAAGTCCTTCTCCTCAGGGCTGCTCTCAGTAAGTTCTTCTCCCAGTCTGTCCTCATGTCTGGGATTGCCCCTACCTATGTGCAGCACCTTGCACTTGGACTTGTTGAACCTTGTTAGGTTCACGTGGGCCCACCTCTCAAGCCTGTCCAAGTCTCTTTGGATGGCATCCTTCCCTTCTGGTGTATCAACTGCACCGCTCAGCTTGGTGCCATCTGCAAACTTGCTGAGGGTGCACTCAATCCCACTGTCTCTGTAATTGATAAAGATATTAAACAGCGCTCGTCCCAAGACAGACCCCTGAGGGGCACCATTCATCACTGGACTCCAGCTAGACATAGTACTGCTGACCACAACTCTCTGGGTGCGGCAATCCGGCCAGTTCCTTATCCTCCGAATAGTCCATCCTTCAAATCCGTATCTCTCCAATGTAGAGATCAGGATGTCATGTGGGACTGTGTCAAAGGCCTTACGGAAGTCCAGGTAGATGACATTTGTCAGTGTTCCCTTGTCGACTGATGCAGTCACTCCATCGTAGAATTAGGAAAGGACAGGCTTGGGGACTGTCCTTAAAAGAAGAAGAAGAAACCTGACACAGAAACTTGTACCAAATCCAGTTTATTGAAATCTATTGGAAAGATTTCTGCTGATTTCAATGAGGTTAATAAGGCCTCCCAGGGAGTAAAGGAAAAACCTTTGAATGCATGGGATACAGTTTTGCTTCTGCGTTGGTTTCTAGTAACATTTGGAAATATACTGGCATATAGACACCAATTAAGCATACTTACGGAGATGCTTTCTGAAGGAAGGGCCAGCGGGAAGGATAGCTCTCACTAGACTGGCTTACATAATTAAACAAAGCAGATAAGTCTTGAGTCTTTTCAGATGTGATAAGGGGACACATATCCCAATTACTTTCCTATTTTCCTTCAACTGTTTCACCTTTTTCTAATGAGAGAACTTACCTTTCTGTGCACATTTTATGTAAAACTGTGTAGCTAAACTACCAAAGCTATAGTAATACAATTTCTTACAAGGTACTTTCTGGTCAAAACAGTCAAGCACCCAACCCATCCTCATCAGCAGTGTTAATTCACTTTTGAAAGCTGGAAACAAGAACTGATGGAAACCTCACAGTAACTAAAGTGGTGTGAAGAACCTTGAGCTTGAAAAGTAAGAAGCAAGAAGCTTGTTTGTTTTGTTTTGTTTACTTTTCCCTTCAAGGGCATAGTCATTCAGTGTAAACCTCATGTTTGTTTGGGTTAATAAAAAAGGAGTTTAGTAAAAAAAGTCTAAATGCTGAGACAGGAGGATCAGTGTGGAGGACATAAAACTGTGTGGCTGTAATGGATTTCTGCGGTTAGGGGCTAGGCAGATGCCAGATACTCAGGAATAATTTTCTTGTTCTATTTTTTCATCTTGCATTTTTTGCACATTCTGGTATTTTTCACTATGTCTGTTCTGCCAGCTGCCTGATAAATTGTGTTAGAGATGAGATTTTACAAGACGATGGAGCTGTTAGGAGTTGGCAGGTCTAGTCTAAGGACAAGTTAACTTTGGAGTGTCTTTCCACTTACTTCTGCTGAGGATGAAACACGTATTGTATATGTTCGGCCATCTGTGCCATGACTTCACTGCCTGTCCCTGCACGCAGCCTTCCCCCCCAGCCAGTGCCCTTTGTGAGGCTGGTGGCACGTCACGGCCACCACTCCTGCTGGTGGACAGATGAGGGGCTTCTGTCTCCGCAGATCCCCAGGAAGTAACTGACGCCAATGAAAATATGCCTTTTGGGTTTGGTCCTGCACTACTATGTCTGGCAGAAGTCCCAGAGAAGCTACTGGGAGTTTTGATTAAGAACAGAGTTCAGATTCAGGGCCACTGTTTGGATATGACCATAGATCTTCCAGTTTTGCTACCTAAGTGCTGTAGCGCTGCACTGGTCTGTAAGAACTGAAAAGGGAAACTGGAAAGTGGAGGCTAGAACGTGTTTCTGTTACTCAGCTTGAAACTGTCAACAAGTAAGCCTCATGTAACTGCTGAAAATCATATTGGAGTTTAGAGTTTAAGTTTTAACGATTTTGGCAGTGCAGTACAGCATAGCAATTATATATTAGAAAATGTTAAATTTCAAACTATTGTTCAATTTAAAATTAATTAAATATGAAAGTTTAAAGTTCTTTAAATTTGATCCACTTTAAGTTTTCAACCATGTCTATGTTCATTAGCATTAGTTATGTGATGTCTAAAAAGCTGTAAATGCTCTAACAAAAATTATGTGGAGAAGAGTACACTAGGTGTTATCAGGGGTAGAGTTTGCTTAGCCTGTCAACAGCACGTTGGGTCCAGGCTTGCAAAATACTGGAGTGCCGAAAGAAATTTGGTTTATCCCAGTTCAGAGTAGTAGGTCTGTATAGAGAAACAGCAGTAAGTTGTTTCTTTATCAAGAGAAGAGATGATTCCTCTGAATTAACTTCTGTCCTGTTTTTTGATTGTTAAAAAATACCCTGATTTGTAGTGTCCCACTGAAAATATTATTTAAGCTGAAGACATAGATCTGTGGTAGTAGTTTCTTTTTTTGCTGAACAAACCCCAGAAATCTGAAGAAGAGGAAACCATACTTATACCACTCCACAGAGAGACCTCCAGTAAAGAGTAGCTGGCTGGGTTTTTAGTTTACTATCAACTCAAACAAAGTATCTAGTGTAGACAGTCATCTGGGGAAGTGTTTCTTGCAAGCTAAATGTGATTTTTTTAAGAGCCATGTATGAAACAGTTATTTTTCGTTTTTTTCTTCGTTACGTTAACAAAAGAATTCAGCTGCATGTCTGTGGCTTTTGTAGGGTTTCTGATCTGCTAACGCTTTTTGCACATTTTTCTTTATTTACAAAGAAGTTGCTTATGAAATATTTTTCTCTCCTCTTTTGTTTTGGGTATGGATACTTTCTTAAAATGGCTACTGAGAAGAATTACAATCAATGGGAGAGACCCCAGGGCTGCAGGTCATTCACTCTTGCCTGACTTCAGCAGAGGCTCCACTGTGTGTAATGGTCTTCTGACCATTTCTTCTGATTCTGGGTTGTGGCCAGCTGGGGGCTAACACGTAAACACCATCTCCTTTTATGTCTTCCTTCTTATTTTTGACCTGCCAAAGCAATATGCAGATTGCCAAAGGATCCAAAAAATAAATAAAAAAAAAATTAGACCACATCTCCACCTATCACAAAAGTTTAAGTTATGTTTAGCTGCTTTTAAGTTTTGCAGCTATTGAAAAATGTACATGTGCACCTTTAAATTGTCCTGCACCTTTATATTTTCCTGACTGCTCTTTTACACTTGGCTAACCGAAAAATGTCCCAACATACCATGAAGAGATCAGAGTTTCTGAGAATAATTAAGCATTTGCTGTAGACCTTTTCTCCAGTTCTTCTCCACGTGGGTAGCCTTAACCAGTGTAAACTGGCTCACTTTCATAGGTGCTGAACTCCAAAGTGTTGGGATGGTAGGGTGGAGGAGTTTTCTCTGTGCTTTTTGCACTATTCTTCACTGGTCTTAAAAGTTTATCACACCTGTAGACCTGAATCTTAAAATTTCCTTTTTGCTGACAAGGGTTTCTGTTTCTTTGAGTTTTAACTATACTGAACAGCACTAATTATGGGGGGGAAAGCAAAGTGTGACAAAAAACTGTAGAAAGCGTAATTGAAGTTCTAACATTATGGTCCAGAAATTTAACATCTTTTCTTTGCGGTCATGTGGCAAGGCATTGCCTTCTTTATTTGTTGGGTTATGAAGGAATTCAAGGATATAACATGGATTTGTCCAGCTTTCCAGAGCCCACATTTCAATGATTAGTGTATTTCCATCGTATAAGCAAAACTTGGCTTGTTCATGAAATCTGAATACAAGGTTTTGTGCAAGGTACAGAGCTTCAGTAGGAGTAAGGAGATGCCTTTGTATCATTGAAAATCGGACATCCAGCTGTCAGGCCATAACAGAAAATCTTTCTGCATTCCCATGTCCCCACCACAAGACTTTGTGGGTAGTACAGCATGCTCTCCTGGTGAGGGTTTATTCTTATTGAACTGTCAAAACTAACACAGGCTTTTACCTGAATATGGTGAAGGACATTTTCATTTTCACCTTGTGGAAAAGAAATGAAGTTAAAGGTGGAAATCGGTTTGGTAAAAGACAGCAAAGCCTAGGGATGCATTATCTTTGCTGTGGAGATGTCTTTTAGAAAGGCCCCAATGTTAAGATAAGCAGAGGAGTTGCAAGCTTTGTTGCGGTTCTGTTGCGGAGGCTGCAAAGAACTGCTGATGTTTATTTCAGTGCAGAGGTCCAATATTGACATAAATGGTCATGGCTTCACTCTGGTCTTTCAGTATTTAGTGGACTTAGGTCTTACCCTAGCTTGTATGGTAGAGAGGAAGATTTCTGTTTTCCCTTCCATTGAATGTTTGAAATATGGGGCTTGTGGTTTTGGGGGCAGGAGTATGATGTGCCATGCAGTAGTTCTGGTGGAGCCTGGTTTTCGGACCAGAATGTCATTTGCCAGGCATTTCTGTAACTCAAAGGAGAAACATGAGAAAAAAGGAGACAGCAGCAGGCAGCAAGATACGTAGACTTACTTCACTGGTTTGAATTTTGTGGACGTCTCAGCACAGTAAAGATGAAAGAAGCTAATAATACTGGGGTAGTAGGTGCAAACAGCTGAACCTTGCAAAAAAAAATGTATATATTCTTGTAACGTCTCATTTAGATGCAGATTTTGCTCAGAGGTAATTCAGCCTGTAACTTCTAGTAACATGGTATTTCCTTGTGGGTCAGCTTGTGTATTTGCTTGTGGAAGTATTTCTTGAGAGTCCGATATCAAAACTAGAATGCAGACTTTATACAGTAGCAGGGCTTGTGGAAGTATAATGAAATACATACATCTACAAGAAGCTCCAGACAAACTAAAGTTGGAATCTTTGCTGGAACCAAGATCTAGGGGTAGTTATTTCCCAGCTTTTATTCTATGCTTGAAATTTTGTAGCAGTTAGTGCATGACAGTGCAGTTGCGTACAGGGAGAGTTTCTTCCAAGAAGTTTTCCCAGTATTTTGTTATTTATGGGGTTTGTTGCTTTCAGAAGCAAAATATTTGCATGATTCTATCTTTCTTTGTGTTTCTTGCATGTGTATATTTTTAAGAAATATTTAATACCAAAATATTAGAATCATTTTCCTCAGTGTTCACATTAATTACAGAAAATTGCACTTTATTCCAGAAATATTGTTGATTATCTGGTACTTTGCTGTCCTTTCCTATGTGCTTAGGTGTGTAAGAAAGAATTATTTTTAATTCAAAAAAAGAGTTTTAAGATCTGCAGATCATACTACAAAACTTCTACTATCCTTTGTCTGCTTAAAGCTGACATAATATCAATTATATTAAAATGGGTGTGCAAACCCTGGAATGTTGTTTTTGGAAAAGAGCTGCTTTCTCTGTTCCAGCATGAGGAAAATGAGAATGTGCTTAGAATGGACATGACAGCAGTGCTGGTGGAAACTGGAATTTTGCTAAAAGCTACAAAGCCCACATAGACTGCTGTATTAAACATGCTTTTTTTTTTTCTCTTTAATTTAGAGCTACCCTCCACTCCCATTTTAATTGCCATGTGTATATTAAGTTGCTTAATCAATCACAGGAGTTTATGTTATGGAAAGTACTGCATCACAGGACTTGGTCAGAAGTAGGACCATTACAATAGTAGTAAGAATTCAACCCAAAAATGAGAGCTGTCAGCTGTATGAAAATGTTCAAGCCTTCATAATACACTTAGCGCAAATATTCAAGAACTTTTTGAACTAAAATATTCTTCTCCAATGCCACGTAGCATAGTAAATTTTATAAAAATCCTTGTTTCAGACAGTAACTAAAGAACCTTCTAGGGATTTCTCTCAACTTTTTTGAGTTATCCACAATGTAAAAGATTCAGAAGACTTTGGTGTTCATTAGTTATGTGAATTGTAAACTTAAGGAGTTGACATACAACTTTTCTTTAAAAAAAAAAAAAAAGGAAGAGGGAAGGAGGTGGCTTAGACTTTGCTACAGGCTTTGGTTTATGTGTACTTCTTAGACTTAATAGCTGTACTGCCCATAGACTATTTTTTCCAAGAGAAATTGATAGCTTTGCCAAGTCTCTCATTTTCCAAGAGACTAGTTCTCATTTTCAGCCAACAGTCTTTTTCCTGCAACTTGTTGGATGTCACCTTTGAAAAAAATGCTTTTTATTTATATCAAGCCTGAATCAGTACAATTCATCTAACTTCTTGTTACCTCTGAAACCTCCTCTTGGTGTTGGCAGCTAAGCGTTACTGAAGAAAAGAACAATTTTCCGTAGTAGGATGATTAAAACATTGAGGGAAAAACAATTTTAGATAATCTTTAATAAAACAAACATATGTACCTCTGTAATGTTTAAATATCTTTTTCATACTGTGAGTTACGATGTACAGATGGTGGAGCTGAACAAGAAGGTTAATATTTGCATATGCATACATTTCAGATTTGGGGTCTGAACTCAAGTGCAACTGAGAGTATTATCAACCATTTCATACTCAGATGAAAATTTAATCAAGGAAAAAGTCCTGATCTCCCATTTTTCAGAAGCACAAGTGTCTGGACAGCTCTGTCATTTATGCAGGTTTAGTGAGAGAATAGTGTATGCCTCACTCTACCAATCTTGCTCACATGATGGTAGAGTCACACTTCATGGTATTTGCCACCTTAGGAAGACAGACCTCGAGTGAACTTTTAATTATCACAACATTTAGAATCACGTTGCAAAAAGTAAAATTCTGATACTGTTTCTCTGAAAAATCTCATCAGTATTCAAGGAGCAGGTGCTGCAACAAGCAGCAAAAATAAATCTCAGGTTTTAGGAGACCTCTGAACATTAGTGGAGTTTATGGGGAAATTAGCCACAGCATTCTGTCAGAGGTGTAATAGAGATACTTGCAGCTGCAGCATGTTTTGTGTTGGAGCATCTTCTGGCAGGGTGAATTTGACTTCAGATCTTTGCCAACATAGACTTAATCTGTCTACCTTGAAGGTTCTTTCACCCACTGTGCTATTATTTTGTTGAAACGTAATGAAGTTCCTGGTAGTTGTAATGGCAGATACTACTTTCCGGTATTCAGATCCTAGATTCCTGTGTGTTAGGTTATTTATCTAATAATGCTGATGGATGAAATGGATTTTTGAGGTATCAGTAACAATAATAAGCTGCTTACTATATTTGAGCCTGCAAGCAATATGGTGGAAGTCAAAATGATTTATTATCTGGTCCCTTCATTAATATTTGCTAAATCATACCTGTGAACGGGTCATTTTAAAGTCCTTATGAAGGGCAAATTTGCTTTGTAAGGAAGGAAAACAGGTTTCCCAAATACTAGGTTTTGTCCTTTAATTGATGGAGGTGGGGGACCTCTTTATAAATCTTTTATTCACTCCTCATGTCATTCAGACTGATCAACATGCTTAATGTTTCCATTATTTTACTTCTAGTCATAGAAGTATCAATATTCCAAATAGCTTATAGTTAAAAATACTTCCAGACACATGACTTCCTTATTTAGTTATGGACGTATGGAGTTTTGTTTAGATAAAAATGATGGAAGAGACTTCACAGTTCCTTCCTGCTAATCTTTGTAGCACTCAGACATTAAGTACAGGATTTATCATAATATGTTGCTCCAGCACTGCAGACTATGTCATCTTAACCTTCTGGAGATTTACATAGGGTTTATGTTACTGCATCTCTGGTAGTTCTGTTGGGCTTTACACATAAACAATATTTTGGTTTTGGGAGCTTCAAGTTAAAATTTCAGTCTGTGAAAAGAAACTTCATGTTTTTGTGTTGTTACAGACAACTTGTAATGGACATTCCAGCATGTCTGGGTACCTTTTTCTTTTCCTTTTTCCTTTTGTCTCACTTTTTTTACTTCTAGTTACCATAGAATTTCATGAATGGCAGTTGTTAGTTAACACAGCATGAAACTGCAGAGTCTAAGAATGTGACAAAATTAATAGAGAAATAGGATCCTTAAAAGTTTATCAAAATGTATTAACTTTTTGTCTTGAATGTCAACAAATGGTAGTCGGGATGTTAAACATTGTGTTTCTGGTCTTGAGCTAGTGGATGTCAGGCACCAGGAGGAAGCTTAATGTGGCAGACAGATTGTCCGATGTTAACTAATGACAGGCTTTTTACACCTTCACCTGAATCATCTAGTTCTGGCCAGAAGTATAGGAAGAAAAAAACAAGGTAGATGGATATTGGGCCATACCCAACACTAGGATTCCTATGTTTCTAATCCTTGTGGAATATCCTGTTAAATTTTTTTCTTTTAAATGACAAATAGAATTAGAATTAACTTCTTTTTTTCAAAAGGAATTAATGAAAAAGATCTCAAGAACACTGATAGTATAATCCCATGTAGTCTGTGTGAATACAGAACACACACTTCTGTGAAAGAATAGATATGCTGTAGTACAGTTGAATTTAGAAGTCCAGTATGCTATTTCCAGTTGTGGGGTTTTTGTTTGTTAGTTTGTTTGTTTCTGTTGATGCCAAGAAAAAAGTGCTTCTTATTAAATTTAATGATATTAACAGTTCTGATTGTTGATAAAGGTTGTCATTCTTCAAGTCATGGTGCATAACAAATATAGTTTTCTGAGGTTAAAAAAATGCATAACACATATGTGCTGAAAATCACTTTCTTTCACCAAGGCATTTACCCTTTCTAAGCAACAAATGATTTGTAACATATGTTCTAACATATGTTCTTTCTGGCAAAATCACTCCAGCAGCAATGCTGGGGAAGGAGCAAATGAAGAAACGCCAAACAATTAGACAAGAAAAACAGTATGGAAAAGATGATTGATTCATAAACTCAGGGATTTTAAGGTCAGATGAACCATTATAATAATCTAGTCTGATTGATTGTGTAAAAAAGACCACAAAATATCACGCAGTAAATTGGGAATCAAATCTACAGTTTCATTTGAAACTACAAAGTATCTTCAGACTTGCACCTAGTCTTAATATATTTACTTCACTTAAATAAAAATATACTGTGTGACTAAGTAGCTTTATGTAAACAGCTGTACTTTACTTTTAGTCCAAACATGCTTTCCTTCTCCTTTTATTGTAAAATCTTACATCTTCCTCTTAGGTTAGAAGGCCAACCACTACTCGGACTGTTTAGCTTTGAAGTTTATTTTGGATAGCCTGAATGGATAAAGCTTTTTTTTAAATGGGTATATTTTTAATGGATACAAATTATATTATTTTTTAAATGTCAGTATTATTTTAAACCATGTTTCTGAAACTTTTAATTTTCCTTCTGGCTCTTTGCATAATATTTCCAGTTTTCCTGCATCCCTTTTGAAATGCAGCTGCCATGCTTGTGCAAAGGACTGCCATTGCCCAGCAGTTACTTATCAGGTTACTTCCCAGTTGCTGTCTGGTAATGATCTGCCTCTGGATTTCTGCTTCTGTAGCCTAGGTCATGTAAGCAATATATTCTCCTAGAAGCTCAGAATCTGTTATCTGTGTGTTACTATCCTGAAATATCATTCAGAATCTCAGTATTTTGGGTTGAATTTATTTTCATGTGTAAATCTACCTGGAAGTTTAGTAATAGGTTCATTTGTTCTTCTACAGTTGCAGTAGTCAGATTTTTACATGCCATCCTGCAGATTTACACTGATGGAAGTTGCTTGGCTATAGAACTTGAACATTAGGATTTTTATATTCTCTCTTTATTAAGGCACACGTGTAGGTTTCTAGACTATGTCTTTCCTACGCACTTGGACAGTCCCTTGCACTACTGATAGCCTTACTTTCTTTTGATAATGATTATATTTTATTATAGGACCTTTAGTGTTATGCCAGTGGCTTGTAAATGATCTTTCCAGGTTTATGTACAGGCATCTCTTCTGCTTTTTCAGCTTCATGTTTCTGAAAATCTCATGCATGAGGAGTCTAAATCAATCTGAATTTTCAGAAAAGATTCAGTCTCTATTGATCTGACTGCAGTCATCACTTGGGCAGAAATTCTGCAACATGCAGGTTACAGACCAACAGTCAGTTCTCAGTGCATAGAGTAGACCATGCACTTTCGCAGAATTTGCTTGTTACTTGTACATCAGTCATTAATGAGGAAATGACTGAAATCTTTTTAATCATTTGTATTACTACCATATTAGCAGTGTATATAACTTACATGACATCAGAATGGGAGTCTGCTCATTGAACAGTTAGTAGTAAAAGATTTTTCCATGTATATAAAGCTCATTACTTTCTCTGTGTGACATAGGGAATGCTTTTACAGATGATATTAGGCAATAAATTATAATACAGCCAATTGCTAAAGAACACAGTACTGTTTTCCAAGAATGACATAGTGTTGTCATTGAATTCAGTAGCCAAATTCCCATTTGCTTTCACCAGGGCCAGGATTTAATTCCATTTATTTCAGTTCTTATATTCTGACCAGTTCTGTTTTTCTTCTGATAGCAGTCTGACTGTTGCTGATGATTTGC
The DNA here is from genome assembly GCA_013399475.1 of Chauna torquata. Taxonomy (NCBI): domain Eukaryota; kingdom Metazoa; phylum Chordata; class Aves; order Anseriformes; family Anhimidae; genus Chauna; species Chauna torquata. The sequence goes on from VXAL01017333.1 coordinate 41,546, forward strand.
AGGTTAAATGCAAAATACGTCTATAATATGTCTATAACGTATTTCCCTCAATCTTTGTGACACCTGAGTAAACTTTATATGAAAGAAGTATACACTCGTAATCTGTGATGGAGTCTTTTCCTTACCCTTACCCCTTAATTGAAATCCAGGCAAGATTATAGTGAGTTTGTGGAATTTAAATCTCTGATAGGTGGAGTCTGTGTTTCAAATATTTGTCGTTCTTGTATGAGGCTATTGCTTGGTGAAATCGCTGTCTTCTGCTATCAGTCATCAGGGTCTGTATTTCATGTCAGAAATTCAGCTCTCTCTGATTTGGCAGCAACATTGGAGTTAATTAAATTGAAACTATTGTGAAGCTACTTCTCTTCCAATATGTTGGATGAAAGGTCACTGAAACCTGTTTTAATGGACAGGATTTTCTTTCTGTAATGAACATATTTTATTTCAAGTACTATTTTGGTGCCTTAATGGACAAGGGTTGCTCAAGTGCATAACTCTGAAGATAATATTCTAGTGAAAGTCAAGAAACATTAAAATTCACAGTCTTTATAGAGTATTTAAGATCTTTTAATCTCCTAGTTTTGTTAGGCATTTTTCTTATGGATACTTACATGTGTGGTTAACTTTGTTTATGTGAAGAGCCCAGATGATAACTTCCAATGTGTATAAATAACTGTGTGCAAAAGTCTTTCCCAAATGGATATCTGAATGAACCTTGTAAAAGACAGGGAAAAGAACGTTTATTTCTCTTTGAACTAGCTTTTACTTTAAAAGCCTTATCTCTTAGTGCAAGGAAAATTTAGTATGAAGCCGCTTGGGAAGACCATTTTCTGCTTTTGCAAACTTGTCAAAGCTCTGATTTTTATTCTTCAGGGCAAAAGTATCAGATTCTAGAACGCATCAATTGTCCCATTTGTAGCTTGCTTGTGAGCCCAGTTACGTACTAATGAAAGGACAGAAGGTAGTATGTGACTTGCACATTAGCATTGAAATCTATTTTCAGTAGGAAAAAAACAGGTGAGTAGGACAGGATAACAAGGAGAGCAGCCACAACCCTGCTGTTATGCCTTTTTTCACATGACTGAGTCTGAGTGGAAGCTCTGCACTTTTCTTCTTTACCCCCGCCCCAGCTCTTAAAGTTTCCATAAGGATATGAAATCTGGCTCAGAGCAACCATCTGTTTCTCATTTGTTCCTAGAGAATTTGAACTAATTGTTGTTCCCAGTTTGCGTTGCCTCATAGGGTCAAAAAATCTTTCTTTTTAGAGGTTAAACCCTAGTAAGTTAACCATTTACAGGAATTCGACTGGAAGTATATTTTACGTAGTTTGTATGCTGTATTCAGTGCGCTGAATATAGCTTGAATAGGCTGGGTTAGTTCATGTTACTCCTCTGAAAATAAATGATGGTATACCAATTAGTCCTCCGTAGGTAGCACTACTTTGCAGTAAGCATTCCAGCAGGAATGTGGATTCTATGACAGTCTCCAGCATGGCCCTGATCAAAGTGGAGTGAACAAATGTGTGGCTTCTGAGGTCTGGATCTCCATCCCATGAATCACAATGCATTTACTTATGAGCAAGAAACACAGTTCCCATTCCTTCATTGCCTTATCTGCTCTGTTTGTTCTCTTGTTTAGTTTTAAAACTCTTTTGCTTTTTATGGATTTTACTGGACACATTGTCAATATTTTGGGGGTCCAGTTGCCCTTCATTACTTGCACCTATCTTGAAAAATAAGATAACCTGACAAAAATGGTTACATTCAGCAGAATGTGTCATGCTACTTATGTAAGCAGTAAAATAACTCAAATTTCTGGGTCCTTCTGCTGTTTCCTTAGTATAGATGTCTAATGGATTAAAAACAGATTCCTTCTTTATTTACTAGTGCATTGTCTCATATAATCAGTGATCTCTCCTCTTTTCCAGATTATAGAACAGGTCCATGTTTCACACAAGTTAACAACCAGATGTGTCAGGGCCAACTAACTGGAATTGTTTGCACGAAAACCCTCTGTTGTGCAACCATTGGGCGTGCATGGGGTCACCCCTGTGAAATGTGCCCTGCCCAGCCTCAGCCATGTCGCCGTGGTTTCATCCCTAATATTCGCACTGGAGCATGTCAAGGTAAGCCTTCTGGTTTAAATTGTGCTTGTCTGTTGTGTTGCTGATATGCATCTCAAAAGCCTTGCATCCGCTTAAAACAAGGTCCCTGTTTTCCCTGTGTGTGTTCTGTACCTTACTTTTGATGAGATTCTGATATGCTTTGCTGCTTCCAGAGTATAGCTAGTATATATATAGAACAAATCTCACATACCTGGAAAAAATGAATGCCAGTCAAGAAGCCATAAATATAGAGCATGAAAAGGTCAGAATATCTGTTGAGCGCAACCATCAGCTACTGCAGTAATGCACCAATTCAGTAACAGGAGTGTATTGTTCTGGCCGCTAACTAATATATACATCATTCATTCTACTGGAAAATTCACTGTTTCTTGCTACTGAGTAGTTTCCTTTTTGAAAGGGGTTGGCACTTATTATATAGACATTTTTCAATCCCAGCATTTATATAAAGCATATGGTGAACCTCCTGTTGGATACTCTGTGTGGATTATCTATGGTGCCTAGAGGAAAGATGGGGAGGGTGTCTTTGTCAGTGAGTGTAGTGACAGGACAGGGTGTAGCGGTGTTAAACTAAAAGAGGGGATATTTAGATTAGATGTTAGGAGGAAGATCTTTACTCAGAGGGTGGTGAGGCACTGGAACAGGTTGCCCAGAGAAGCTGTGGATGCCCCATCCCTGGAAGTGTTCAAGGCCAGGTGGGATGGGGCTTTGAGCAACCTGGTCTAGTGGGAGGTGTCCCTGCCCATGGCAGGGAGTTGGAAGCAGGTGATCCTTAAGGGTCCCTTTCAGCCCAAACCATTCTATGGTTCCATGATTCTATGATTATTTGTACAGAGCTAGAAAAATGCCCTGTAAGGAAAGGCTGCAGTCTTCTATTTTTAGATTCATAAAATTTAGTTTTAGAAATGGGAAACCTTTCTTGCGTTATCCAGTATCTCTTTCTATGATGGTAAGAAGCTGGTTGCTCCTCCTTTGAGGTTTTTACTGCAATCCACCTGTCCTGAAAGATAAGTATCTGTTCTGCTGTTTAGCTAAATTTTAGAACAAACTACATGAAGAGTGCAGTAACAAAGGATAACAGGTCTTCTGAAGGAGAGTATAGTACTCTTCTGTTGCAGTTTGGTGCAAACAGTCTGTTTATAGATTGCATTGTCTTAGAACCTTCCCAAGGAGAGGTGAAAACCATGTAGGCAAAGGCATTTGAATATATTTCCATTTTGTATAATTTGGACCTGAGACACCATCAGCAATCAGTTTCTTGATCAGGTTCTCAGGCCTCAGGACACGTTTATGAATGTTTTGTCTATTGTCAATGCAGAGTAAGTTTAGCATCAGGGCTGAAATCACATGCTGTAAATCAACATGGTTTCTTCAAGTTCTGATTATAGTCCATATAATGAAATAAAGTAATGATGAGGACAAAATCATGTTTCATCAATCATCCCCAGTCAGGGGATAAACCAACAAAGGTTCAAATAATTTTGGATGACAGATTTTTTGTTTGTTTTCTGATTTCAAAAAGTATCTGTGTACTGGTCTGCCTCTGTGTATCCATATGTTATGGCTTGCAAAATCTGTGTGAGAAAGCACATGTGGGATACTGCAGGCATTACATCCGTAAGTAGATTTCTGTGGCATAGCTGAGATAATTTTTAGCAAAGTGATGAAGTTGCCTACTAGAATGATCTGCTCTAACTATTTATGTAGATGAGTCCTTGTAATGCTAAAGTACTTTCTACTTTAATTTGCTATTTACAAAGTAGCAAAAACCACACAAAACCAGAATTTGTTTGTGTGTGTGTGTGTGTGTTAGAAAGAATTTCTGATACAAAATTCAGAAAAACATCCTGATTCAGGCACATTCTGATGCTCAAGGTACTACAAAAGATTTCAGGAAAATTGCAATTTCACTGCTCCAAGACATGTTAGATAATGTCCTCCTTTTATCACTTTTATTTCCTCATTCCTTCTCTTTCAGTGTTCCCCCCACTCCCCTTGTGTATTGCAGCATTAATTTTAGTGTTGCTTTCCCCTATGTTGCCTCATAGTTCTGTGGCTTAAAATTGCATATATCTAACAATATCAGTTGTTTGCCTGTATTTCTACTTCAAGGCTCCTACTTAAGAGCTTTTGGTAAGAGCTCTCTACTAACTTGAAATGAAAAAAAATGAGGGAAAATCAAGATGTAAGATTTTTAATCCTTTCAAATGAAAACTAGATAAAACATCGTTTTAGATTTTTTCTTCAGTTTTCATTTTCAGAGTTATGGTTGACCTGAACTACAATGGAGGCTCAGATTCAGGTTCAGATTCAGTTCTGTGGAAATCCTCCAGCATTGTCTTAGCAAAGGCATCTATTTTATTTAAAATAATTAGATTAGAGTCAAGCAGCAATAAATCCCTTCATTTTTCTTCATTTCAAATGTTTGCTTTTGTGTTTTCTGTGCATACACTGCTTAGAGCATCCAAATTGTATGAAGGAGGAGAAATATTTGATTGCACTTTTCCTTATATGTCAGAAATAGGCCTCTGTCTGCTTTTAGCAGCTTTATGCTGTACTCTTCATCTTGAAATGATTAGTATGTTTTACACGTTCTTTTCATAACAATTATATAAACTGAAACAGTGTACTGAAGGCATGCATGTTTGTTGCGATCTCAAACTCCATTGTGTGATGAAAATATTGGCCAAATATAATCAACTCTTAAAACTCCTGTGCCAAACTGAGCCTGGCGTAGCTTCTGGGACTTCATTTAAATTACGTGAGAGATCAGTAGAGTTCTTTAGCACCCGTGCCCACAATACCGTGTTTTCTTTTTCTGCCAGTTTATCGTGTGCAGCAAATATTTTTAAGTTATGCAGTTAACATAATTGCTGAATTCCACTGGGAAGCATAAAAACAATGTGGTGGTCTACTTTGTGTGATGGATGAACAAAGAAAGTTTGAACAGCCATCATTTTTGCTACATTTTTGGCATATTACTACTATATAGGAAGATCTGATTGTATTTATATCAGCAGGAGACAGTACGTGATGTTACAAGACGATGGTAAGTCACAAACAGATGATGAAAAGATTTTCTGGATGGGAGAGGAGAGACAAAGAATCTCTTCATTCCACAAAATCATTACCTTGTCTTCCAACACTCAAGACAGTCTCTTGCAATCTCTGAGTCCTGGTAAGCCCTGCTGACCTAAGTTCTGTGATGTTTGCAGGCTGGTAGTATGTTGCATACTCTGTCCTGAATTATCACACCACACTGCTGGAGGAAGGAACTGGACATAGCACTTGCCATTATAGAGACTGTTTACTTTCCAAACTCCATATTAGGGTGTGTAGTCCGTAGAAATAAGTTGCAGGGTTTTGCTACAGTTATGTATGAAAATTTTAAAGAGAGACTGGAACAGGAAGGCAAACAGAGAATTTAATCCAAATAGGAGAAAGGGTGGTAGATCTGTGAGTTATGCGCAGATGGAAGCTTTGATAATGATAACAGCTATGACTACGCGGAGATAAACTGTGAAGAAGAAAATAAAGGGATGGAAAATGGAGCAAATGTGGAATATTAGCAGTTCAGGAAACAGTTATTCTCCAGGCTTGATAACTGCTGTCTGAGGAGGCTTCATTTAGTGAAATATTAGCCTAATACGGGCTGAATATGAGCCAGCAATGTGTACTTGCAACCCAGAAAGCCAATTGTATTCTGGACTTCATCAAAGGAAGTGTGACCAGCAGGAGAGAGATGATTCTCCCCTCTGCTCCACTCTCATAAGACCCCACCTGGAATACTGCGTTCAGCTATGGGGCACCCAACATAAGAAGGACATGGACGTGTTTGAGTGTGTCCAGAGGAGGGCCACGAGGATGATTAGAGGGCTAGACCACCTCTCCTGTGAAGACAGCTAAGAGAGCTGGGGTTGTTTAGTCTAGAGAAGAGAAGGCACTGATGAGACCTCATTGCAGCCTTCCAGTACTTAAAGGGGGCATGTAGGAAAGATGGGAAGGGGCTCTTCATCAGAGATTATAGTGACAGGACAAGAAGTAATGACTTTAAACGTAAAAGAAGGTAGGTTTAAATTAGATATGAGGAAGAAATTCTTTACTGTGAGGTTAGTGAGGCACTGGAACAGGTTGCCCAGAGAAGTTGTGGATGCCCCATCCCTGGAAGTGTTCAAGGCCCGGTTTGAAGGGGCTTTGGGCAACCTGGTCTAGTGGATGGCATCCCTGCCCATGGCAGGGGGGTTGGAACTAGGTGATCTTTAAGGTCCTTTCCAACCCAAACCATTCTTTGATTCTCCTCAGTGATTCTGTGATTCTAAATGGAAAGGTTAGATGAGAGTGGTAATAATTGTTTTCTCCGTGGGTTTTAGAAACAAATACACAGATCTAACTAGTATTATTTCACCTTGTTAATGTACTCATAATATCAGATTTACAGAGACTTTCATTAAAGGAACACGAACTCCCTTGTTGTTTAGTAAAACTGTATCTTCAGCACATACCAATTAGACCAGACCCACTCAGTCAGTAGTTCAAATGTTTGGCTTTTTTTAAGTGGATGCTTCCATCAGCAGATAGCCCAGCTTGGGAGTTGATATGAGCAATTTGAAATCAGTAGAACTTGCAAGCCTTACTACTGGAAAATAGATCATAATTTCAGTATGCATTAATTATCGGTCTGACAAGATTCAACTACTGAATATGAAGTTGTTCCTGTTCTTTACAGGATATGCATGTTGCTGTCTTAGTGTATCTTAAGTAGCTCATTAGCAGGAGAGCAGGTGCAAAGGTGGGCGATAAAGCAGCCTCCATTTGTAGTCAGTTGATTTCATCTCTGTCTTACCCATATGTAAGTTAGTATGTAAGTCTTCCTGACTGAATAAGGCTTTTCAGTATTAATTATGTTCACTTAGTAATGTGCTTGTATAGAGCATTATGATGGTCTTGTTACTTCGTTATTACCATAAACAGCTAATAAGAAATTAAAGAAGCAAAACACAAAAAATCAAGTGTATCTTTTTCAACAGTTTCTATTTGGCCATTGCTTAAAAATTGGAAATTGTAGCTGTTCAGACATCCCTCTTCCCAGCAATTCAAGCAGGAGGAACTCAAAGTGTTCCACTTGAAATATCTTACTGCCACTGCTACACGGGCTTAGGAGCAGCATAACAGCAGAAATCCTGTCTTGGACGTTTTCTCAGTTTCTCCCTGCATTCCTCAACCACCCATTTCTCAGCTAAACCCTTTGCTTTCAGACAGTTAACTTTTTTTGCAGTAAGGAGAGAAAAACAGTCCATGACTGAATAGCTTTTGAAAATACGAAGATTCTTCTTTCTGCTAGCATTGCTGATGTTGTTAAGTATATATAATGATTACAGGAGATAACATCCAGAAAAATCTGTTCCATAGCAGGAATACAGTGTACTGAACATTATAGGCACTGACATAGTACAAAAGTGAGAAGGCAGTTAAATTTCAAATTCACAGTAGATGAATTCATAGATGGTAATTTTTAGATAACCTAGTGTTTGGAATTAATGTGTAAGATTTACTGATGGTATTAACAGTGTAATCTAGGATCCCGTCCTACTTCATGAAAATAAGTATTAAAATAAAAATCAAATAAGCTTGATATTATTTCTGTTGTGTGTTCATATTTGTGATATTTCTGTTAATTAGAATGTAGAAGAACTAACAGTTTTACATCATATTGATGATTGCTTGCTTTTCGGTTCCCACATGCCAAATTCATTGTACAAAAATTTCCCATATGTGTTTATAGGTAGAAATCAAGAGAAAGTTCATATATGAGTAATTATTATTATTACCGTCTTAAATAACATGCACTGTCTCCTGAAGTTTGATATAAAACTTGATAGGATTTATTTTTCCTGAGCATTTTTGTTAAGAGTTTTCTGAGAAACAGTCCACTCTTCAGAAAGGGAAGCTGAATTTGGCTGTGTTTTCAAAGGTACATGTTTAAAGTTATCTCTGCAAATCCTGCAGGCAGTTACCATTTACTGAGAAAACTTTCTGCAAAAGTGAAGAACCTTTTTTCACTTGCCAGGTATTGTCAAGGCTATGAACACATGGAAACCTTCTGCCTAATCTGTAGCATATTGAACCTCTGTGTATAGAACTGTACCTAAAGAGTTATTCATCTGATTTTGTGTATGGTAAATATGGTAAAAAGTTTATAGTTTTAATATGGTGGGGATTTAAAAGTGTGAGTAAATGGGTAGGTAGTAATGCTAAAACTTGTGTGTGGCTTAGCCTGACTTGTCAGAGATATAAGAAGTAAATAAAAATACACTTGATTTCAAATTTGTTATATTTTCAGGAAAAAAAAAAGTATTCTTATATCTTCAAATGGCATTTAGGAAGCAGTTCATAAAATATGCCCTTTTAAGAAAATGCTTTGTCCTTTCTGGCTTTTCTCAGTTCCAAAACACTAATGGATTAGTAGGAGAAGGTGATAGACAAAAAAAAAAAAGGAAAAAAAGCTTCAGGCTTGTATATATATGTTTTGTGTGTATGTGTTTTTAAACTAACAGTGAAGTTGAGTATACTCATTCTCTTTACACTTAGATAGAACTTAAAATAGTTAACACATAAGCCCTCACAAATTAGGATTGATTCTCACAGAAAGGTGAGATAGCTCATGTGATTCAAAAATTGGCAGGATCTCACCGTACATAGACCATTTGTGTTTTCATCACTGGACAAGTGTTATACTGTGTTGCATAATGGGGACTGGCTTTTCAGACTTCAGCAGAACTTGATGTTTATTTGTTCTTTTAACACCATATGATTAATACTGAAATAAATAAATGGGATCACTAAATCTTAAAATGTTGTTCTCTTCAAGGCTCCAGTGATACCTTTTCTGTTTCTGGAAATTATTCATTTCCTGCTATTACTGCCATTAATTTATTATTACTTGACATCTTTGACTTACAAAACTGTGAAACATATACAGTGGTTATTTTTAACCACTGATCTGCTGACACAGTTGGATTAATTTAAATAAACATTAATAAATAACACAAGGCACAGGCATATTGTGTGTCTTGAATGCATTTTGAGGCTTAAAGGTCAAAAGACAAACACCGTATTAGTTTTACTCAGAACGGAGCTACTGGGTGGGCTGGGTGCGATTAAATGACAAAACTCATATTCTGTTTAGACATTGCTAAATCACGTCCAAATTCATTAAAGTATTTCAGAGAGGAAAACGTTTGCTTTCTGGATAAACTAGATTGCGCCGAGCACCAGTTATTTAAAAGAAAAACGTTTCCACAAAGTTCATGCCTCCAGTAGTCTTTAATCCATTCACAGTCTCTGTTGCGTTTGGACTCTGTACTGTGCTAACTGTATCAGCATAGATTGAGGAACAAAATGCAAACTTTTCCAGTAAATGTGCCTAAAAACAAGTCCAGTCATTTAAAAAAAAAAAAAAAAGTCGCCTTCTTTCTTGACTATGTGTAATTATATCTGCTTAAATGAAAAAGCAAGTGAATGGACCAGGCATATGTTGAAGGTTTTATGTATAGCGCAAACTCAAGGAGTAACAAAAACTGGGGAGGTGCTATAATGCACTAATTTAGGTGTAATTTCAGTATCTTCTAAGGGCTTCCAGATAATGAAAGTCCTCTGAAAAAGAGCACTGCATTCTGCTGTCTGTATGTTTCTTCTACCCCATCTATATCTCTCTGATCTTTATGTTCATAATGGCAAAGAGTTGGTTGTGGTAGGGAAGAAGGTAGAAAGAAAGAAAGCAAATGTGAATATGAAGAGGAAAGAGATGCTTTCTTCTGCATCTTAAATAAAGTTTGCTAGCTGCATTATTTAATATTGCATGCAAGCTACTGGGAAAACTGTCTGAAAATGGAAAATGATGGGTCATGGTTACAATTCTTTATTGATTTGTCACCTAGATTTTAAATGCAGTAATGAAAAATACGGGAAAAATAAAAGATTAAAAATATTTTTCCTGAAGCTTTAGAATATGATAATCCTAAATAGGTACTTTAATCGTAATGGGAAAATAAGTGAAATAAAATTGTGGTTTTTGAAAATTTTTGCTTTAATTCTATAATTGAATTCCACATTTAATTGTAATCCAAGAAGAGAAAATAATATGAAATTGACCTCTGCACAGAAGAAACTCTTTGGAAGCTACGTGGCTCCTTTCTTTATGACCTGCAAAGGACACTTGGTTTATTTCTATTTAGCACTGTGGAGAACTAAAAATGTCTGTTGATTTTTACCTCTTCTATGAAACAGCAAACCGTTTGACAATAAAGATTACCTCGAATCTTTTTCGCAGAAGACCTTCTGCAAGTTTTGAAACAAAATTTCCTTCTCTCCTCTACGAACATTTGGATGCATGTGAAATTTTGTTGTGAAGGAGTTACTGTAGTTGATTAATTCTGAACTCTGATAGCTATAGGTTAACTGAACTTTTAAATAGCTAGAGCTACTGAGAAGCTAAATTTCCACATAGAAATATGTATATAAAGCATTAGTCTGGAGCCATTTCTCCCTTTCTTTGTGTACAATTTCACTGTCTGCTTTAGCACCAGTTACTTCATAGAAGCCTCTGAGATCTTCCATATTACTTTAACAGCCCATTAGCACTTATACATTGATTCTTATGATAGTTTTGTATAAAAAAAAATTACACAAATACAGAGTGCTTTATATGTAAACAAATGAGAGTGGGGAAAAAATACAGTTTGAACAGGAAACAGCACATATTAAAATACAACAGGAAATTACTGAAAGTAAGCTGTAAAGCCAAAATGGCAAATACATTTTCTAAGAGCATTTATTTACCGTTGAAAGTTCAGCCTAAAGAAATCTATGAAATTCTAACCCTATTTGTTACTTCAATAAAGGAAGTCTGTGCAGATCATTTGCAGTACAACTTGTCCTCGCTGAGTAGTGCCTATTTTCTGTTGACATCAGTAGTTTGATTTCTGTCCAGAAAGAATGTCCTGCAAGAATTATCACATCAAGTTAAAGTGGGCAGTGGGTAGTCCAGGTGTGCAGGTAGGGGTCCTTTCAAACTAAAAATCCATGTTTTGTAATGACCTACATAAGGCATGGGATACCAACAGTTGTACATATTTAAAAGCTTTGTAAGTCGTAAGTCAATACATGGAAAATTTTGAGTTCATATGGAATCAAAAACAACATGCATAAAGGTCAGAGTCATATTACTGCTGTTATTGACCTATGCTGTGGTGGTCCTGGAGAAATACTTTGGGGTTTGTTGTGGTTATTATTATGAATAATGTAAGAGATGTCTGTCAGTAAGCAAGAGCCATGATGAATTTTTGTATCTTATGTCAAATAATCTTTCTTTTTTGTGTTTGCAGATGTTGATGAATGTCAGGCTATCCCTGGAGTCTGCCAAGGAGGAAACTGCATTAATACAGTAGGTTCCTATGAGTGCAAGTGTCCTGCTGGTCACAGGCAGAATGAGGCAACTCAAAAATGTGATGGTAAGTGACGTTGTCGGACAGCAAACCTAAAAAATGGTTAAGTAAAGCATTAGAGCTCTTTGGTAATGAAAGAAAAGGTGCTGAATAGTTACAGTGTCTGATCTGAACAGACATAACAGCATTGTACAGTGCCTTGTGTTTTTTCTTGGGTCACAGCATTGTCTGTTTCTATTTTGCTGTTCATATTCTGCATTAGACATTTTTTCTGTCTGACTTGTGTAGCTAAAGACAGCATTCATCCTGTTTCAAAATTTAAAAATATTGATAAAGAATGGATCTATGAACACTGTATTGCAGTAACTGGGTTATTAGGATTTTGTTTGTTTTCTCAAAAATGTCCAAAATATTCTAGTACAGGTAGGTGTTGTCAGCCTGCTAACGATCACATGAAAAGCAAATGTGGTAACGGGTGTAAGAAATTTCTCTGGTGTATAATTTGTGTTGAAGAGCCTGGGTAAGTAAAAAAAGCGTATAGGAAATGTCCTTCTTTGGAGGTGAAAAGTCAAAAAGACCATGTTTAGTAAACACAGTTTAATAAATATAGACCATATTTACTCAGTAAACATACTGATATAATTAAGAGCAGAGATTCTGTGTAGTTTAAAATAATGTGATAGAAAATTGCTGAGTATTCTTGGGTTTGATGAAGACTTCCCTGAAAGAAACCTGAACTTTTAAACTTTCACTCAACCAATGGGTAAAGACTGACATATTTAAGTTGCAGAGATAAGAGGACTGCTTATTCAAGGCTTTGGTTTGTGTTTGGGCAATGATTCAAATATGTTACCAAATTACATTATGCTGCAATTCAGTTACAAACACACACATGGTTTGTAGCCTATTTTTCAAGTAATCTCAGAGTTTTTTATAGTTTTGTCTACATTATAGAATTCACAGAAGCATTAAGTAATAACCATCGGTTTGAAAATCACATTTTCTGTATGAAATGCATAGAATTCACGTTTTCTATGTGAAATGCACCAGATTGTGTCTGGTGTTGTTGCAAGTAATCCTGAAGAGTAGGTAAAATAAATATCCACAGGTATTTTTCTCTGATTCTCTCCTTGTCTCACCTTTCAGTCATTTTCTGTTCTTTGATATTGGATAGTTTCAATTTCTGCTCTGTGATGAAGACTTCCCTGTCTATTCCTGTCATGAGTTGTGTTAGCAGAAGCCTGAGTATGTCTTCTCAAAACCCTGCAAGAAACAGACGGCAAGAAATAGAACTGCAGCCAGAGAAATAGAGCTCTGAAGGCTTTTCTTTTCATAGTTGAGGAGAAATAGAAGCAACTTGTGTATGTGTTTGTGCATGTGTGTATATGCCTAGCGTGTATACAAGCGTGTGCTGATAGCTATTAGATATATGTGCAGAGGCTTAGGGCTCTGCAGGGAGCAAAAAGGTACACAGCAAAAGCAGGTCCATCTGAGCCATTTTGGAAGTAAGAGATTACCAAGAGCCTTCCTTAAGACACTGGGAGAAAGGATCTCTCCATGCCTTCAGTACTGCTAAACCCACCAGTTGCTGTTGCAGTTACCTGAAGCTGGATCACTGGCTCTTAAAACTTGTAACTTCCTTTTTATTTCCTTATTGGGTAGTAGTGACAGGAGCAGCAGCTGGCATTTTTGTGTCTTCATATCACTTGCCATTCCACCTGTAACGTGTCTAGCACCAGAAGAACTGGTGAATTATAAAAGAAAACAGAGAACTGTGATTAGCACTCTTATATGATAATTGGGAACCAGATGAGGAAAGGGAGAGAACCACTGCCTTTGGGGAACTGTTGCCTGCTGTTCAGCTGGAGAGGCTCTTCTGTAGTGCCATTAGCTGAGGGGTGCTTTGTATTGTCTTGCTCCAGCTTCACTAATCAGATCAGGGCTGCTTTAAAAGCTGTTGCATATCAATATATGAAAGAAGTCTATCAAGGCTGGAGCTGAAGTAGAACAACTTCTCTTGTCAAGTTCTCCTTATCAGGGTAGGTTGTAAAAGGTTGCATAACGTTTTTCTTTTAAGTCAATGTATCCATTACTCAGGATGTTGTCAAATGATGGTATTTAAAAGGAAGCATTAGTAATAGGTAAATCAGAACACAAAGTATGACAAGGAAGATGTGTAGTAATAATCTTTTTGCTTGTTTCTACTTGCTTTTTTATGATAATGGACTTTAATCATTTGGAAAGGCAAATTGGAAGCTATCATTAACAATTACATGCAACTTAGTTTATGACTTCAAAAAATTTGTAACAAGCCTGGCACTTCATGTTGGGTCACACATGGTGCCATACGTGTGTGGATGTATAACTTGCACACCAGAGCTAACTTTGCTGAATGAGATAGGAGACATGGTTACACACGACAGTAAATAGGCCGCCTTTGTCTCAGTCTTTACTAGCAAGACTGGCCTTCAGGTCCCAGAAACCAGGGGAATAGGCAGAAGCAAGGAATAGGTACCCTTGGAGGGAGAGGATCAGGATGGGGAATACTTAAGCAAACAGGACGTTTGTAAGTCCGTGGGCCCCGATGGGATGCAGCCACAAGTGCTGAGGGAGCAGGCAGATGTCACACTGTCACACTCACTATAATCTTTGGTCAATTATGGCAACTGGGAGAGGTATCTGAGGACTGGAGGAAAGCAAATGTCACTCCTGTGTTCAAGAAGGGCAAGAAGGAGGACCTGGGGAACTACAGGCCAGTGTGGTGGCTTTACCCTGCTGAGCAGCCTGATCCACCACAATCGCTTTCTCACTCCCCCTCCTCAAAGGAAGAGGAGAAAATACGATGGACAAGGGCTCAAGGGTTGAGATAAGGACAAGAAGGTTGCTCACTAATTACCATCACGGGCAAAACAGACTCAACATAGGGAGATTAATATAATTTATTGCTATCACTAGCGGACTAGAGCAGTGAGAAAACTAAAAGCAAAGTAAAAACACCTTCCCCCCACCCACCCTCTTCCACCTCCTCCCCCCGAGGAATGCAGGGGAACCCCTGTTCCCCTGGGGAAGTGCAAATGGGTCAGTTTCCCTGGGGAAACTGACTGCAAATGGGGGCTGCGGTCAGTCCATATCCCTTTGTCTCCACCACTCCTTTGTGGTCACTCAGCCCCTGCTCCAGCGTGGGGTCCCTCCCACGGGATGC
>VXAL01017333.1:58477-141566 GCA_013399475.1 Chauna torquata
TTCTCACAGTCATGGTATATTTATTTTTATTCCATGAGACTTGTAGAGCCAGGGATAGGGCAATAGAAATTCTGCCCAAGCCAGCTGCTGCAGTGTTAGTCCTACAAAAAAAAAAAAAAAAAACTTTTCTAATATTATAAATATTTCATCAGAACAAAGACAGCATTTGGACGTCATTTGGACATCTGATGCAGTCCCTAGAGGAGCTCCATGTGAAGGAGACCTGTTACCTCCTCTCAGACAGAGATGCAGGTAATACATCAAATAAATACTTTCATAGAGATCCAAAAAAGGCAGATCATTCATACTAGTCAGGTCCAGACAATATTCTAAAATGGTAACTGTACTGCGGTGTGTCAGCTGGATCCTAGATTTATTGTGCTAAAAATTGACATCATCAAAATAGTGTTTAAATAAATCATATATGCAATTATTGAGTATTTTCTGAAGTGTGTAACTCTCTAATAAGATCTATTGATGTGAAAAACTCAGAATCCTTTCTTTCTGTCTCAGAGACAGAGAGTCTCAGAATTCAAAAATAGACTGGGAAGTAAAAACTTCCATTACATTGGGTGCAACTAAACCAAACACCCCTTTTCTTCATCTGAACCCAAAAAACAGAACACATATTCATCTACCTTCTTTTGCAGGTACAATATTATGGTGAAGCTATGACACCACTGGAATAACTGAGATGCCATGCTGACCAGTGCGTATGACTGGAGTTCTGCAGTGGAGTGATATAGGCTCTTTAGGGAAGACATAAGGAATGCAGGATTGCCTTTCATACAAAAGAACTGATCAAATGTAGAGTTCCTCTATGAAACAGGTGTCAGGCTAGCTGCAGGCTTGTGGATCAGGGTCAGAGGTGAGGCTAGTAAAGGTAACATTGCATAAAAGTTATTTTTACAGGCCACCAGATCAGGATGAGAAAGCAGACTAAGTCTTCTTTAAGCAACTCAAGGAAGCCTGGAGATAACAGGTACTGATTCTTCTGGGACAATCCCTGAAATCTGTGGGAATGGCAACACAGTGGGACACAAGCTGTCCAGGAGGTTTCTGGATGGTATCAGGGCCGATTTCTAAATGCAGATACCTGTTAGGCCTAGCAGATGTAACAATCTCCTGGAACTGCTACTCACAAACAGAAAGGAATGGGTTCAGGACATGAAAGTCTATGTCAGCCGCACAAATTAAATAGTAGAGTTCGAGATCCTGAGGGGAGTGAGGAAGGAGAGCAGCAGAGTACAGACCCTGGACTTCAGGAAAGCAGACTATGACTTATTCATGGAACTTGTAGTAGGGATCCTGTGGGATTCTGTAGGGAAGCAGCTCTGAAAGGCAAAGGAGCTCAAGAGAACTGGCTGTTCTTTGAGAATAGCCTCTGCCAAGCACAAGCATGGTCTGTCCCAGTACTCAAAAAAACAAGTAGACTTGTCAAGAAAGCAGACTTGTTAAGAAAATACATAAGTCTAGGGTTTTTGGTTATTTTTTCCAGCTGTTTTGGAGAGGCAGGCTTTTTAGCCTTGTTTGGACTATGTCATCAGATGTTGGCATGTGCCAGTATTCTGGATGACAGCATATGCAAAGAATTGCATGCATTTTTGTTGGCTGATTGTAAATCTGATTTCTGTATATGTTGTTTCTGCCTGGCGTCTGGTGAAGTACTTTGATGCTAAAAGGAGGAGTTGCTTAGTGATACATTTCCTTCCTTCTGAAAGTGGTAATTAATGCATTCTTTGCATTCTACTTCTTTAACCCATCTAAAGCTCTGCTTAATTGTTTAAAACACTATTCAGCAGTTCTCCTTGATAGAATGCACAGGAATAGATGAATGTATTTTTAACACATATCTGCTTAAAAGTTTGTGGTGCCTGTGGGACTACACAGAGTATGCATGAAACATCACCTGCAGTCTGAAACATTTGCTTTTATTTCATAGTTCAGTAATCAATGGGTTTTCGTTTCCTGCCTCGTTGGCAGCATGGGTCATAGCCTCTGGCTTTGTTTCTTCTAAGACCCTTCTCTCTGTGGCAGAAGTTAGGTACTAATTAGTCCGTGGTCAGATATTCGCCACAGGGAATTATCCAGAAAACAAACCGCAATGTCCAGGTTGTGCTATTTCTTTCTGTGCTTAAAAACCTAGTGAAACTTGTCCATTGCTCTTGCTTCACAGCCAAGATGGTACTGCCAAAATAATTCCAGGGTAATACCATGCTTACGTAATGCCAAGAATGCAGCAGAGAATAAAAGCCAAGCCATAGTTTTATTCAGCCTTTTAATTTATGCTTTTATAAAAGCTTTGAGAGTTCATAATCTCAGTGTGAGATTTATAGGATAAGACTGTAGCCAGTCCTTCAAAGGATTACACTTTAAATTAGTGGGACTAGTCACGAGTGAAGTTGCATGGTTTATAGATGTGGATTGGGCCACTGGGAAAGATGTAAGGAATTGGTCTCCAAAGAGTTAGAACCTGTGTGCTGAGAAGTGATTTAATTGCATTGTTTTAATGACATTTTTGGTTTAAAACATTATATAGAACTGATGTACTGCGGAGGATTCTGCCCACTCCTTTCCCTTTCTTTAAGTATGGAGAACCAGATCAAATATTACTTGCTGGCTACAAAGGACAAGATCCGAGCTGTAGTCATTCACCAGACAAAGCTTCAGTGTTCAAAGGGAGAGGCTGGGATTTTATATTGAGTGTTCAGACTGTTTTTTGTCTCACAGTAAGTCTTCCGTTTGATAGGGAGGGGTTTGAGGTTCCATGCTATGTCCTTTGGCATTAAACTTCCATATGTACTTTGTGGGTTACGATTTTCTCTTCTGTTTTTCCTCCTGGAAACAATAGCTATTGTTAGACTAAGAACATGATCATGACATGCTTTTTGTGCTATAATGAACGTTGTTAGAACTATGCTAAGCAATAATTATAACATTCTTTTGCTAGGCTATTTGTTTGCATTATATTCCCATATTTCTTTTAAAAAAAAAAAAATCAGTGAGAAGGCATATATTGAGTTGATCAGATTTATTTTGAGCCTCAGATTACAGTTTACTGACACTGACCTTTCAGAAATTAATGGCAATTTTACATCAGTAAATAGAGCTTAAAAGATTTCCAAGGTATATGACAACTTCTGTGAGTAACTGTGTGTGTATTCCCTTGTGTGTAGAAAAGTAACTACATAGCTTAGGCTGTTTGGTAAAATATGACCTTCAAAATTAATCCACCTCGGGGTTCAATGTTACTACTTTTTTTTATAAGCTTTTCTGTATTACTGATTTGTAGATTTTCCCCTGTAGTCAGGACAACTCTTTCCACTACTGGGCAATCTGTGGAAGGGTTCAAGGAACAGGTACAGAGTTGAGAAATTTTGGGACAGACTATTACAGGGGTTGTAGCAAATTCAAGATCTCCATAGCACTAGTGTGATGTCTTAATTAAGGAAAAAAAGATACAACCTCTCTTTTTTGGCCTAAAAGTTTGCATTTACAATATAGTGAGTATTCATTGTCACTTTAAGAATGAATTTCTGTTAACTTTTAGTACATTATCTTTGAGTATTAATGGAACAATAGTGGATTGTTCAGAGATGGATTTTATATAGAAAATTGAGGGGAGAAATAAGCTTTCGATTGTGCTTGCTGGTTTACATAAGAGGTGGACTATTATATGTTTGTATCTTAAAGATCTAATAAATGTGTCCTACTTACTCTTCTTGAATTGACATCATACTCGTTGGCTAAATGTAGTTAGTTATGATACCCTTTACACTCAGAGGTACTCTTAAGAGGTAGAATGCCTCTGATGCCCTTCCATAAATATATGCTGCCGTGCTGTTGACGTCAAAGGGGTAGGACTATGTAACAGAGGCTAAGTCCTTTTTCTTTAAAACATGACACCAAAATGGAAAGAACCTTTTAAAAGATACAGTCCTATTTCTAGTTTTCCTTCTTTAACATACAATTTCATTACACTGTGTGAGTTTTATTCAGATTTGATACTACAAGATATAGGCTAAAACCATTTTCAAGGGACCCTTTTTCAGAACTCAGAAGTTGAGAGCCCCTTTTCTGGTGCTTCTAATTCACTTGTTCATAAAATCCTGCTTACTGTACCAGTACAAGTCATGAATTCTGGCTAACAAGTAGCCAGGTTGTTGTGTTGTTGGTTTGTGGTGGTGGTGGTTTTTTTGTCGGCAGAAGCTCTTTTCTTAGTACTCACACCTGCACAGTTTATGCCACATTTAGAATGGGTTCTTACATTGAATGTGACTAGCTTTCTTATCTGATGTGCAGTGTTGGAACTGCAGCCATGCATATGACCAGTCTTTTTCACCCTTAAGACAGCATCTCCTCTTACTGTCTTTGGTGCATTTTCCCAGAGACCCCAAGATATACGTATATGGGAAGGTGGGGGGAAAATTGTGTAACTTTTTGAGTCAGCCGTCCTAAAAATAGCTCTTCCAGAGGTGAAGTCTAAGAATTTCCAATAAGAGCTAACAGATCTTGCTAAAAAGAATTGCATGTGCAAAAACCAGGCAACTGGGAGGAGAAACCAAGATTTAGTTCAAAAACTTGGAACAAAAAATCCACTGACTTGGTATTGCTCCCATAAGGAAGAAAATTATTCTTCCACAAGGGTTTGCTATGTTAATTGGTTAACAACGTGTTTTTCTTACCACATGAACAAGACTGTGGAATCTTCCTTCTGCTCTGGTAATTATCCAGGCTTCAGGAAGGTGCTTCCTGCCTTCTCAGCTCCCTGTCCTTCTTGCACAACATTTGTGGAGGGGTGGGGGAAAGCCCTGGGTAGTGTTAAACTCCAGTGCACACAAGCAGGTGAGAAGGGTGGCTTACATTCTGGCTAACTACTTCCTTCCAGTCTCTTTCACTTGCCAGTGCTACAAACTGTACCTACTCATTAGCTGAAGGGGCTTTGTACTGTGTGACCAACTAGTTTGGAATTTCATTTCCTTTGGTAGAAGACCAGGTGTTAGGTACTTGTAATAAAGTTTACTGCCTTTAAAGTAGCAGATACCTGTGCCACAGTGAAACTGAATGGGAGGATTACAGTTTTGAAGTGCCTGATGGTTTTAGTGGTCAAGTTTTTATTGATAAATTTTTCTTTTTTTTCTCTTTTCACTTTAACTGTATAGGAGCTACTGTTGTATCTCGATTATAAAACATGAAATAAATGCTATGAAAACTACAAAATTAAGACCCACACACTCAGAGAGTGACTGAATGAAAATGATATTTTGAAAAGGTTAAATAATTAGTTCCTAGCACTGGGATTCTTAAATTTAAGTTGTTCATGTATCACTGGTGGCAGTTGCTACCTGCTTTGTGCTATTCCATTCATGTATACAACATTTGCACCTTCAGACAGTATCTCCATTGTTGTATACCACTAGTGATGTCTTTATCAAAGCTTGGGTGCCTCTGAACTTTAGGATCGGTTTGGGAATTTATATTTGGAGCCACTACTGTAGTGAAGAAAAAGGTTAGCGTACTATTTCTTTGAGCTGAAAGGTGTGCTTCAAGTGATGGTAAGATAAGGGAGTCTTCTCGCATGAGCATCCAGTGACTCTGCCATTGGAAAAGTGTCACTTTCTAGAAGTAAGCTGTTCCTGCAGAGTCCTCCTTTTGTCCTGTTTGTTATCTTTCTGATGTGATGTTTCAGTTTGTGTGAGTGTGTACAGAAGGCAGTGTTATTCTTTAAAAGGCTTACAGGTTGTGAAAGACATTTACTGCATGAAAGATCCCAGCAAGGCATCCAGCTGGTTCCGGTTCTGTTTTGATTTACACACATGGTTTCGTTTCATTGGATTAAATCATATGGTAAGCAGCTCACCACATTATATATGTTGTCTTCAATACAGTAAATTAATGCAAGATTTCAGAGATTTCCTGAGGAGTTATTTGGTTTTGACTTACACCAACATTTCAAATTCTGGAATCTCTATATTGATTAACTATGAAGTCTTAAGTGAAAACAGTATTTCTTAGAAGTGTGTTGATATAGCAGAAGTTACACTTTCTTTTGTACATACTTGAACAAATGTCTCAAATATGGGGAACAGTTGTTATCATTTCATAACTATTTTCATGTAAAATTCAAACTTTTTATGTCCTCTGAAATGCTTGAATAGCCTTGATAAAAAGACAAAATTTTTGTTTCCTTTGATTCTGCTTCATAATGTGAAACAAACAAGAAGGGTCACAGGATGCTTACATGTGTGGACTAAGGTAGTTTAAAGCAATATTACCTGCAAGACAAATTGTCTTTTCTACAGTGACGCTCAAAAAGACATGACAGTAGGGGTGGGCAGGGTGCTTCATTCACCTTCACAAAGAACAGTTCTCACATTCTTAGTGGCCTTGTGCAAAACTTGATTTTTGTTTGCAGTACTTGAATGGCCACTGTAGATTCATATTTAAAGGGAGTTCTTTGTGTGTGGACTTTACCACAGTGGGGAGTTACCTTTTTAATATAGACTCTGTGCATGCCAGGTCTTTTTGGCGCACTTTGTTTTCTTTGACTTTTCAGTGTGGAGAGTGTGGGGGGAGGGGAGGGGTGGATGGAAGCACAGTATTCATCACATAAAAACCTTCTAGGAAATGACACTGGATAAAGTTTATTTCTCAAATAGTCATTAATCTTAAGGCAATTTCTAGAGCAACAGGGTTGCTCAAGGAAATCATGATCAAGGAAATCATCAAGGAAATGATGATCTTTATGAAAGTGCAGTGGGGTCCCAAGTTTTTCTTGCTGGGGATGTGAAGAATCAGTGTCATCAGAAGATAATTTCTACCATATGCTCTTTCTGATGCTACTCCAGCATTATTTGACGGGACACAATCTGGGTTCAACAGTCTATTTGTTTATTTATTTCACTTTGTTTCACAGTGTGAAAGAGTCTTAAATCAATACTGCACTCAGAAGGTAGCAAACAAGTTAAGCCATAGCCTTGTACCTTTGAGTACCGTTGGTATTAAGCCAATCAAAACCTGTGGTATCTTATCATTCCAACTGGAAAACATAACTCATTTCAAGCTAGTTAGGAAGTTGGCCATGCTTTCACACGTTTTCTCAGAATGCCTCCCATGTTAAACCTGGGCCACACTTCACATTTGCTGAAAGTCACTTGGAAAACTAATGGGCAGAGGTCACTTAAAGCCAAAATCAGGTAGCTAAACAGACCCTAAAAATATTCAAATGTCTAAAGATTGTCATGGTTGTAGAATGAAGTGGTTACTCACAACAGCTCATTTGTATAAAAGATCATGACACAGTCTTTCCTATCATGATGTTTTCCTCACTTGTATTTCTTCCATCCCAGCTTGCTCTGCTGTGCTTCACTTCTCTAACAGTACAGTCAGATTGCTTCCTCCTATTGCTTCTCATTGCCTCAGCACCTCCTTTTGCTTTGTGCTGGGACGCCACTCCATGCTCTCAGTCCTGGTGCCGAGTGCCCTAGAGCCCCTCGTTGCTTTCAGTAGCTCATTCATCAACTTCATGACATCTCAATTTCTATGTAGTTACATGCAAAATTTTTCACTGTTTAGATGAGGCTGTTGCTTTCAGTTAACAGAAATGCTTGGATGAATAAAAAATATCTCAAAAAAAAAAAAAGTGAAAATGCGACATTTGGTTTATACTTCTGAAGAGCCTGGCCAAAATTCTTGCTTACAGCTGAAGTGTTAGAAGACCAGAAAGCTGTTAGATCTGATGAGCGATATTCCTGTGGTCACAGAAGCCCAGAGCTGTCATGCTTGGCTGCTATACCATCTTCCTTCATTCAGCTCAGAAACGGTGTGTATTTTGGTATTGCGTTGTAGCTGCTGCATGTTTCCTAGAGATGGCACTCAGTATGCGTCATTTAGAGGAAGTCCCAGTCTACCTCTCATGTACTCTGGGACTTGAAGTGGTGTACACCTTGAACATATAAGGAAAGCCTGCATTAGATGGCAAACAGGATGATTTACAAATGCTCCCTTCGCAGCAGTTTGCAAACATCAGCAGCAGGTTATTAAATCTGAGCAAAATAACAATTTCATTTGAAAGAGCCCATCTTTCCTTCTCTTTTAAAACAATATGTGCAAGTGTTTTGCTCATTATCCTATGTATTTTCCTTTTTGGATAGATATTGATGAATGCAGCGTAATCCCAGGAATCTGTGAAGGTGGCGAATGTTCTAACACAGTGGGAAGTTATTTCTGCATCTGCCTCCGGGGATATGTCACATCTATGGATGGCTCCCACTGTATCGGTAGGTGTTCCTGTAGGCTTGAAGAGCTCTCAAGGTTATTGAGGCATTTTAAACACAGCAGCAGGGCTTCTGTCCCAACCATCTAGCGTTCTCCCCTAGGACCTTGGTATATGCTAACTCACTAGCATCACTCTGATCTAATGACTTAAAATTCATAGCATCGTCGTCCTCTGATGATTGCCACTGCAACAGTCTTTAGCTTACTTCAATTCTAAAGGAGCAAGCATTTATCCTTATTTGGTATTTCAAGTTCCATCTCACATAGGTTATTTTAACCTTTTAGAAGCCAGAATACAGCATTGAGTACGCTGATTTGCCACTAATTTGGCCAGAACAGGTAATGTAACAAACCAGATATTAACTTTCAGTAGATTGAACGTTTTACAAGGCAATTTATTTAAAAACTGTTCCTATATTATAAAAAAGATATATGCTTATTTTCACACCTGGTAATACATATCATGGATCTTCTCATTCAGTTTTTTATACAGCTGCACATGTGCTGCATATATGGTATAAACCATACTGATGAATTAACTAAAAATACTGTGTATGGTAGTAGTGTCTTTTCTAGCTGCCATGTGGATATTCTTATTTCAGACATCTCATGTTGGGAAAAGGATGGAAATCCGAAAGGGAGTTCTGAATTACAAATGTATGGCATGGCATAAGGCATCAGTGACCCAGGACCTGCAAGGGATTTCATATGAATAATTTTTTGCACAGTGTAGTCAGTTTTTGTTATCCAGGTTCATCCGAGGAGTGCCAAGCTTTAAGTATAATGTGACTGGTCTCAGGAATAGTGAGAACCTATGATTTCCAAGATGATTAAAATTTTGATGGATTTTGGCATGTTTTTACAATTTGTATTCTAAAGTCAGCTCCTAAAACCAAATGCACACAAATTACATACCCTAATCTGCTAAGGCAGTCCATTAGGTCACAGAGTATCCTTCCCTTAAATGAACATGTGCTCTCAAAGTTTTGCAGTATTGGGAAAAATAGTGCTTAGGAGAAAAGTGAAGAATGTAATCATTATTAATACACAGTACTTTATTTTTGCCAGTTTAAGATAAATATTTGCTTTTAACCAAAGTGTTAGAATGTGCACAGTTATTGTAATTAATACGATGTCTTTCCAAATTCATTGAGTGTTTAGCCTAGTCAGCATTCAGAGGTGTGGCAATAATAGATCTAGGATGTGTGCTTGAAAGAACTAGTATATAATAAATACTGGCATATTTGTATAGAATAATTTTCACATGGCAATACTGAAAATACAACAGTACATTCAGTCTGCCTTTAGCACGTACATGGTTCCAATGAAAACTAGTCATGGTTAAAGACATATTCAAAGGGAAATAAAAGTGCCCACAATTATTTCTAGTTTACTGTAATTTGAACTTTAATTCAAGAAGAGGAATGTCTGTCATAACAAATTCTTAGGTTAGTTGTGAAAATTACGAAGTAAACACACTAATTGTTTTACTCTGTGGATAATAGTTGGACACTTCAAGCAATTACTAAATCTCATACTAACACTGAAAATGCAGTGTGAGAGTTAGATTTTTAGGAGAAGACTGGATGGTATTTATTCAGTCAGATGTATCTACACCAAGGAAAATCATTAAATCAATTTACTGATGTTGCAGTTGTTACATTCTCGTGCTTTTTGTCACAGTGGACTTTTCGTTTTTTTGTATCTAGCTTCTATTTGTATTGCTTTGTATCCTTTCTATCAGCAATACTTCTTGTTAGCTTGAGCAGACTTTAGGATTTCATGTGCTTTGTTAATATGCTGAGGATATGACTTGAGCAAAGCCCTCAACGTGTCTGCCACACAGTTGCTTACATGTGGAGGAGATAGGTAAATGTTTTTGCCCCAGCTGAATCCTAGGGAAAAGCAGCTGGAGTGGAAGAAACTTGTTGATGCTGGAAGGGGGACTGTGAACCTTCCTTCTGGGAGGTTGGGATGGGTGTTGCACTGACAAAGCCTAGTGCTGCTCCTTGGTTGCAGGCTTAGCTCCTGCTGTTCCAGCAGCCACGTTGACCACTGCAGCATCTCTGTGACCTTTTAAGACTAGAACGTCATAACCCTTTCTGGTTAAAAGTCCGTGAGTGAACAGTTATTAAACTTGCTGAAAGAAGAAGCTGGAAAGGAAATTTTTGGTGCGTCCCCAAGCCCTCTGCTACACGTATTTTATCGTGCCAGGCTGTTTGCTTCACACTCTGGAGCCTGTTTCTGTGAAATATTTTGGCCTTTTCTTTTTTAAAGCTGAATGAAACCTCCTGATTTCAGCAGAATGTTCAAAAGACATCTTAAACGTAGTGTTTGGAGTGGGGGCCTGTGATTTTGAAAATACTGGTCCTTAAGATTTACGTTTTTGACCTTAGCAATTGTTTGTCTATATTTTATGTAGATTTAGATCATGTTTCAGGTTTCTTATCTTCTACCTCATGCATAATGTGTTGTTTTATTGCTTGTGTTAATTTTTGGAAAAGACTTGGATGAAAATGAACACCTGACTTTTGTTCCCTTTGTGTGTTTTTTATCTTCAAATACTGTTAATTTCAATGAAATGACTCATGAGAAAAGGTGCTGTTCAGAAAGACTGGCTCTTTTTTTTTTATAGACCTTGATGACATTAGTATGAGTCTACACTTGATAGGTATTTTGCAGAAAGGAATTTCTTGGGTTTGGTTGTTTTGTTGTCTTTTTTTTTAAAAGCTTGTGTACAGTTATCTGTGTATATCTGGCTTTTATACCAAGTTGATTCTGTTAAGCTGTTCAAAGTCTGCAGCTTCTTGAAGCAGAGAAAGAAAAATAGACTTTGTTCTATTCTGGAACCTACTGTAGCCATTCTGGGTTATATTGAAGCTATATTATGAGCAAAAGATAACAAATTGATCAATTCAGTGTTATTCTATAAATAAATTAGCAAAAGTTTGTCACAGTACAGGGACTAACATGATTTTCTTCAAGTCTTTTGTTTAGCAAATGCAAATAAATATACTAATTGTTTTACTGTGCCACACTGAAATGTTCATTTTTCTCCCATTTTTGATTGTTTGATAGCAGAGGAGGCTATGACATACAATATTTAGTTGCTGATTATTTATTTTTTCAAATTTTTGTTGTTGACTTAGAGTTGTTCTTATACAAGCTGAATGTCAGTGGTGCTGTTAGTATGTACTACCAATAGAGATTAAGAATAGATGTGATTGAGACTACAGTAAGAATCATGGAATGCTTGAGGTGGGAAAGGATCTCTGGAGGCCATCTGGTCCAACCCTCCTGCTCAAGCAGGAACACGTATAGCAGGTTGCCCATGACTGTGTCCAGACGTCTTTTGAAGATCTCCAAGGAGGGAGACTCCACAACCTATCTGGGCAACCTGTTCCAGTGCTCAGTCACCCATACAGTAAAAACACGTTTTCTGATGTTCAGGAGGAACCACCACTGTTCCAGTTGGTGACCATTGCTTCTTGTCCTGTCAAGGCCAAGAAAAGGAGAAGGGCAAGTAAAGGAGAATGGATGATTGGTCAAGGTCATTGTCTCCCGTGTACAGGAGATTCCTTAGTTAGGCAGATTTTGAAGGGGCTGTATGCTTTCTTCTACATACTCATCAAACAAAGTCTGAAATAGTTTTTTGTAGTATCCATGGGGTTTTTGTTCTTTCCAGTATTTCTGTACTGGCTGTTGACAAAGCCACTAGAGAACAGGCACCTAGTCCATTCCACAAAGTAGTCTGTGAAAGAAGTTGAGAGCTTGTCATGGCTGGAAGGAAAGATGAGTTTGATAAATAGATGTTGCATTAATGCAAGGCTAGTGTCACTGAACATATATGACCCTGCAGTAAATTAAATGTAGAACGGGCTGCTGCTGATCGCCTCAGATAGTTGTTAGGTGTATTTTGTTTCGCTTTTTAAATAAAATTCATTAAACATTTTAGTACTTAAATGAATTGAATAAAGAAAAGTAGATTTGAGAGGTCATGTTACTATTTTTGTTTTTTCTCTCTAAATTAACTTCCAGATCAGAGGGCAAGTATATGTTTCTCCAACTTAGTGAATGGCCGCTGTGCACAGGAACTTCCTGGTAGGTTCACCAAAATGCAGTGCTGCTGTGAGTCTGGCCGGTGCTGGGCCATCGGATCTCTTCCAGAGATGTGTCCTGTTAGAGGATCTGGTGAGTGGCTTCATGGTGTTTTGATTGTTTGTTTGTTTTCTCCTTCTTGCTCTGCTAGTTGGGCTGGAGATCACTAGAATATTTTAAACTACTTTAAAATGTAGGCTAAGAGGAGAAAGAAAGTCAGATTTAGATTATTATTCATTCCTATGTTTTTAATACTGATGTTTCCATCTGTGAACCATTTTTTTCTAGTCCATTATTGATGGGACTAGTTTCTTTAACATCCTTTTGTTGACATTGGAAATAGTTTTTGGGAAATGGGGAAGATTTTGTGGTCAAACTTCAAGAGGAAATGACTCTGAATGTCCATAGTTCATTTCAATTTAAAGGAACAGCTGCTCTCTCTTTCCATAAAATTTCATGTTACTTTGAACTAGAAACGCATCAGTATTTCATTTATTCTTTCAACTCTATGCTCACAGAGCAATATTCCACATCCCTCATGAAATGTGTTTTCAGTTTATCTGTATCAAGATCTCTGTGAAAGCAGGGAGTTAGTGCTGTTGGAAACATATCAACAAAATGATTTCAACATATAGCTGTAAACTAAAATATTTCCTTTTATTATTCTTAGTGTCCTTCCTTAAATAGCACCTGTCACAACTGTGGAATCCCCTTGAGATTAGGAGTGGGAAAGGGAACACATAACTTTAAAGAAATGAGCCAGTATTCTGTTTTTGCAGTGTGCAAAGATCTGTATTATCCTGATAAGCTGGATTTGAAGGGTTGATTTACTTTATGCTTCTTTTTGTGTTCCTGTTCAATAGATGAACACCGCAGACTTTGTGTGGATGGCGCTTCTGCTGGAGGTGGTTCCAGGGGTGGTGGGACAGGAGGAAATGGATTCCTTCCTGGTGGCAATGGCAATGGCTACAGCCCAGGAGGAGCAGGATTCATTCCCATCCCTGGAAGCAATGGTTTCTCCCCAAGTGTAGGTGGAGCAGGGGTAGGGACAGGTGGTCAGAGTTCCACTGGAAATGGCCCAATAATTACAGGGCTAAGTAAGTATTTGCATTGTTGTGACTTGTTAATCACTTTTTTGATTCCTTCTATTTTTTCCTGTTTTTCTGCTTCGTTCTTATTCTGAAAATGATACTGTGTTCTTAACAAATGTTCTTAACATGCCTTTGCATGCGAACACGTATAGGAGACCTCAGCTGATATATTAGAGAGTCTGGGATCCCTTTTTTAACAGGAGTTCAGATGTATGGATTTATTTTTTTCGTTTCAGTTATAGAGTCCTTAAGCCTGTAGCCATTTTTGGTATCAACCATTAAAAATAATAAAATATTTATTTATTTATTCATAATATCTCTCCCTGCCCAACTGTGTGCATTTTCCTTCCTCTCCCTTGTCAGCCAAAGGCCAGTCTACCTATTCATTTTCAATCTTGGACTCTTAATAGAGCACTCGTCTTAGTGTATGTCTTCATTTCATTCACACGATTAACGTACGTACTCTTACTACTTGTCAGTTCTATATGAAAGAATTTCCTGCTATGAGAAGTTTCCCAGTACATACTTTACACTTACTTCCAGGATTTGGACAGTCTAGCACAGAAGACGGAAATTTCTGTCTGTTTGTGTCACTGTGCGTGTGATTTTTGTGTATGAGGGAGATATATGTGGGTATATGTATCATATTTAAATACTTTAGTTCATTTTTAAATTTAATTTTTTATCTCTTACTGCCTTTAATTTTGTTTTTCCTCTCCAGCTTGCACAACTGTGGTGACTGGTGTTCTTCAGAGAACTAGTCCCAGCAAGTTATTTTGGAATTCTCTTTAAATGCTCATATAGTAGTTACAGCTACCTACAGAGAAAAAAGCTTATGAAAAATGATAGAATCATAGAATAACCTAAGTTGGAAGGGACCCACAGGGATCATCGAGTCCAACTCCTGGCTCCACACAGGACCACCCAAAAATCAGACCATATGTCTGAGAGCGTTGTCCAAACACTTCTTGAACTCCAGTAGGCTCAGTGCTGTGACCACTGCCCTGGGGAGCCTGTTCCAGTGCCCGATCACCCTCTCTGGAGGGTGGAGAAGGCAAGACTTAAATGATTTTTATTGATCTTCCTGCCTTTGGAACTTCTAAGTTTTGTGTTTATCACAGTCTCCTGATGGGAAGAGCTTCATGTTGAGCTATCGTGTATTACCTCCATGCCAGTTTATCTGCTGGTAATATGCAACTGACACGTTGGCTTCCCACTTTACCACAAACATTTGAATTTTTCACTTGTGCTGTGCCTGCTGATCTGTCTTGGTCAGCAATAATAAAACTCCAAATTTATAAGTGTTTTCAAAAAATCACCAGCATTTAAAATAAACTGTTCTGTTTCCTTGCTTTCCCAAGTGTAAAACTTACCCATTCTGCAGGAACACTACCATGACTGAAAGCCCAAGGTGAAGTCACGCATATGTAAAGTTTGCTTGTATTTGAAAATATGAATGTCTTGTTTTCTGTTTTTTTTTTCTTTTTTTTTTTTTTTGTATTAGCAATACTCAATCAGACAATAGACATCTGTAAGCACCATCCCAACCTTTGTTTAAATGGACGTTGTATACCAACCATTTCTAGTTACCGATGTGAGTGCAACATGGGGTATAAGCAGGATGCAAATGGGGATTGTATTGGTAAGTGAACATTTCTAAAATCCATTGTTCATTTTTAAAATACTAACATTTTTCAGCTTAAATTCTTTTTTTTTTTTTAAAAAAAGACATTTTATCTTTCCTCCACATACATATTTACTTAAATAATATTCATCTTTTGAAAGGGAGTGCAAGGACTATGATATTACTTACACTAGAATAATTTATAATCTTCATGAGAGTTAGCTGCTTCCTAAAAAAAAAATCTTGAATCAAAAATACGGGTATTGGGTATTACTGTACTTGACGGGTTTTGTACATTTTTTTGTTCACATTGAGCAAGTTAAGTCCTGTTCTCATTTACTCTGTGTTACATTTACTCTCATTTATTCTCTGTTACTCATTTGCTCATGTAGCTCCATTTTTTTTTTGCCACAGGAGTTAATGTTGAATTATATATAAGATAACTAAGGGCAGAATTTATGTTTTTAAAGATATTAAATCATTAATAGAATGGATTGATTAACTTCTGGTTATATTTGCATTTCGTATCAAAACATTGAATGCTAACTTCCTATAACAAACAGAGAATTTGGGATTCCTCACTTCTGTTCAGTTACTGTGGACATCACACGTGCAGTGCAGAAGGATTATCAGGTGTTGTTGTGGGGAAGTTGTGTGGAAAGGAACCCTGTGAATGTAGGATACAGCATCCTAAGTACAAAGGATGCTAAGGTCCTAAGTAGAAAGCTCTGGTTGTCTTGCTGAATGAATTAGCTTATTGATTATTTTTATAAAGAGATTTGAGATCTGTGAATGAAAAATATTATATAAGAGCTTGTTACCTGTAGGTTTTTATCACTGAAACTGTGCTTTTAGAATTAATTTCTGGTGTGCCTGTGGATTAGGGGAAAACGCAGAAAAAAAAATCACAGAAAATTATAACTACTAGAGTCCTTAAAAAAATCTTGTAATCCAGGACTATCAACAAAAAGCTGGGAACCACTGCAACTCTGAGTTGCACATCTTCCATTTGCCCCTGAAGTGCAAAATGAGTACCTGGACCTGCCTGGCTTGGCACCCTGCCTTCTGGAGAAGTGAAATGGAACAAATAGTGCTTTTCCTTTGATGCCTGTTTGTTACTATGTCTAATATTTCTGTTTTTCTTTCTCACATCAACTTACTATATATTGTCCTTGAAAGTTTGCGGGTCCCCTTAGCTAGTCCATTCCCTTGCACCAAAGAGATCAGTTAAAACTACATCATTCCTGAAAAATGTTTGCACAACCTCTTAAAAAACTGTCAGAGTTGGAGGTGCCACCACTTCCCCAGACAGTTGCAGCGTTCAACTGGTTGTACTATCAGAAACCTTTCAGAACTTCTAATCTAGTTTAAACAAAATTTTGCAAAAAATGTCAGCTCATTATTTCTTGTGTTATCCACAGACTTATAAGAAAAGCAGTTTGGTACCTTTCTGTCTGCACTTTTGTGTACTTGAATAGTGTTAAAGTTCCTCTTCCAAGTTGTCCTCTGTAATATACATAGCAAGACCAACTTTATCAGCTCTTTTTCTTTAGCCAAAGTTTTCTAATCCTCTGATCTCTGGCTGGGAAATATAAGAGATTTATTCTCTTACCACATCCGTGGACCTCAAGAACTATGAGTGCATTGTAAGTGAGGAATGGGAGTCTTACTGTAAATCTGCCTTGCATGGGTATGCTTTGTTTACAGTGTATGCAGAGTCCTGGCAGTTTTGTTCACAGCACTACATTTTGCATCACTGAAATCAATGTCTTCTAACTGTGGTGAACCTTGACTATTAGGAAACAGTCTAGAAATGTTCTAAGCATCTTCTGAAAGCTGACATATTGAACTAATCTGCTTGAAAGAAATCTTGGGAAACTTAACTGGTTTAGTTTCTTGCCTAACAAAGTTTCATCAAGTTATTCTTGATGAAATCTAGTTCATAACTTGTGTTCATATTCTGTGTTACTTGGGGGCAAGTAGAAAATCTTAGTTGAAGCACACAGATGCTTGTTAGATAGTTGATAACACAATATATATTTATTATATTTTTATTATTTTTGCTTTCTAACTTTAAATGAAGAAGTAAAGATGAATAATGGTAAAAATCTGAGTATATAATTGTTACAAAGCTGGCAATGGAACAAAGTGAAAGGCATTTCTGAACTGTACTTTTTGAGGCAGCCATCCTGTGTTCAAATCATTAAAAAACAGTGATAATTAACATTATGGTAGAGCATGATTATGATAAATGCTTATTCATGCTTTTACCAAACTGTTCTGCATGAAGAAATACACTGAAAGAGCAAGAGAAACAAAGCTCTAAAAAATAAGCCTGCATACCGTGGAAGGGCACAATCTCTTTAAAATCCTTTCATCTTAAGGTAAGACAAATTTGACTGAGCTACTTTGTGCTTCCTATCAGCATACAGCATGAGGTTGACATGTTGCAGATAGTGGTTAAGTAATAGTTCACTGTGGCTTATGAGATTTGAATGCTGTTAAACTCAAGGCCCTGTCTTACTTTGAAAAGCGTGGAAAATAAATGGGCAACACTGAATTAAAGGTATGTTTTGATACCATTAAAAACCTGATTATTAATCAAATGCATATATTGATAATGTGGTATACATAAGTTAAGCATCTAGGAAAAAAAGAATTGAACCAAAGCAAGTCTTGATGCAGGCCTAGTCTGAGCATCAATGTCTCTTTACACCTGTGCATTTAGTGAATGCCAGCTTCTGTAACCACTGGCACAAAAGAAGTGATACAGTGTCTTTAGCTCCTTTTTGGCTTCCCAGCACAACCAACCAGGTATTCTGAATGAATTCTAATGTCATCTGAGAGTGGCTTTTAGCTTTATTCCAGAACAGAGGTTCACTGTGGTTGAGCCTATTGTGAAATGCTTTATTTGCTATGTTTTTGTGCCCCTTGATAGTTAGTTTGCAGCAAGTAAAGCTGTGTTTAATTTAAACTTTTTTTTTCAATTCTCCTAGAAGAAACCAACCATGCATGAAAAACAAAGTAGGGCAACCATCTGTGGTTTGAAAGAACCATCAGACACAAGTTTCTGGGTGATGAAAATGATTGACAGTAAGATATAATGTGTTCTTAATAGCTGGCTGTCATTCTGCCCCCTTCTGTTCTGTAGGATCACTCTGTAGACCACTAGCATGCCACTCACCTTCCACTCCAGGCTTGTGGCAAGCTGTATCAGATTTTGAGTTTGAGGTTAAAATTCCTGAGAAGTTAAGACTAGATTGATAGGTACATAAAAACAAAATTGTTGACCCATTTAATTCTCTAACACACAACTGTGTGCCCAGGAAAAAAGTGTACTCACATAGGGAGCTTAATGTTGAGTTCGTAACTGACACCTCAGCATGAAACAGTAGTCTGAAACCTCAGGCAATTTTAGATGCATTAGGATCAAAACAAAGATTTCAAGTGGTTTAACAGAAGCAGATTCTGTGCCACCTGCAGTACTGTCCTAGATTGAGAGGGATGGGTGGGGAAATGGCTTCCAGCAGGTATAAGTGTCATTTTCCCCCCTTT
Organism: Chauna torquata; assembly: GCA_013399475.1. Classification (NCBI taxonomy): domain Eukaryota; kingdom Metazoa; phylum Chordata; class Aves; order Anseriformes; family Anhimidae; genus Chauna; species Chauna torquata. Next base: position 77,123 of record VXAL01017333.1, read on the forward strand.
TTTTTTTTCCTACCTAAAACAAATCCATCATTACTAACTATTTTAAGTCTTCAGTCGTTTGCCTTTTAAGGGGCTGCTTGTATTCAGGAGACCTTGGTTCACTGTTATTTTCTAGTTATATTAGACAGAAGTAGTAAGAGTGTCTTAAGTGCCACGTTGAACTGCTAATTTTGAACGGTAGTTGCTATAAATCACACAGAAAGTTGTCTTGGAACTTCAAGCAGGAACTTAACCACATGTGTGTATTGATACATATTAAATAAATTAAAGGGTTACTTCAGTCTAATTGGGATACTCTTACTACTGAAAGAACAGGCTTGGGGCATTTGTGACAGTTACATTTCACTGCATGGGGTAAGGGTAATGGTATATAAATAAGCACTGCTTCCATACTACTCTCTCTGGCTGCCTACTTCCCAAACCATAAATTAAGAAGCCAGAAATTATTAAATATTTTTGCATGAAGAAAAGAAAAGTATTCTTTCAGAATTATCCCGCCAAATCAAAACATAATGAAGTTACTGCGTTCTAACCTAAACTTGTATTATGCTTCTGCCATGATGAAACGTTGCCTGGTGGGGCTTAAGGACCATAAGTGGTCCTCATTGATCTTACACTGAAAGTCAGTCGCTTTTTCCATACTGATAGATGGTTGTAGTATTCCTACCTTTCTTTATTTCATTCTGTTTATAAAATCTCTGTGTAAAACTGTAGATATTTTGAAAATGTCTGCAAGGCCGTAGCTGTGCTCTACTGAGATATGTATTCACAAGAGGACTGTGGTGGTTTTACCCAGCTAAACAGCAGAGCTCCACCACAACCGTTCGCTCACTCCCCCCGCTCAAAGCAACGGGGAGAAAATACGATGGACAAGGGCTCAAGGGTTGAGATAAGGACAAGCAGGTTGCTCACTAATTACCATCATGGGCAAAACAGACTCAACATAGGGAGATTAATATAATTTATTGCTATCACTAGCGGACTAGAGCAGTGAGAAACTAAAAGCAAAGTAAAAACACCTTCCCCCCACCCACCCTCTTCCACCTCCTCCCCCCGAGGAATGCAGGGTAACCCCTGTTCCCCTGGGGAAGTGCAAATGGGTCAGTTTCCCTGGGGAAACTGACTGCAAATGGGGGCTGCGGTCAGTCCATATCCCTTTGTCTCCACCACTCCTTTGTGGTCACTCAGCCCCTGCTCCAGCGTGGGGTCCCTCCCACGGGATGCCGTCCTTCCCGAACGGGTCCTGCGTGGGCTTCCCACAGGCTGCAGCTCTTCAAGAGCTGCTCCAATATGGGTCCGTACCACGGGGTCCATCCTTCAGGAGCAAACTGCTCCAGCACAGGTCCCCCACGGGTGGCAGCTCCCACCGGATCACCTGCTCCTGCGTGGGCTCCTCTCCAGGGGCTGCAGCTCCGGCCCGGAGCCTGCTCCTGCAGGGGCTCTCCATGGGCTGCAGCCTCCTTCAGGCCACATCCACCTGCTCCTCCGTGGGCTCCTCCACGGGCTGCAGCGTGGAGATCTGCTCCATGTGGTACCCCATGGGCTGCAGGGGGACAGCCTGCTCCACCATGGGCCTCACCACGGGCCGCAGGGGAACTTCTGCTCCGGCACCTGGAGCACCTCCTGCCCTCCTTCTTCGCTGACCTTGGTGTCTGCAGGGCTGTTCCTCACTCCCCTCTCTCCCAGCTGCTGTTGTGCAGCAGTTTTTTCCCTTTTTTAAATCTGCTCTCCCAGGGGCACAACCAGCATTGCTCATTGGTTCAGGTCTGGCCAGCAGCGGGTCCCTTTTGGAGCTGGCTGGAGCTGGCTCTGATCTGACATGGGGCAGCTTCTGGAATCTTCTCACAGAAGCCAGAAGTGTTGCAGATGAAACACTGAAAACTGGAGATAAGTGTGATGTAAGTGGTGAAAGAGAAATATTTGTCACTGAAGAGGGGTGTGTTTGGAGATGGAACAAAATGGGTTAAATATCTCTGTCTAAGATGTTTCCTGTTTACACTTCTTGGGTATGCACGCTTGCAGTGCAAGCTCAAAGCCAACAACTTCTTTATATTAATGTATACTTGTTATTTCCCTCTTTTATCAACAGCTTTTGAAAATAAGAGCATCTTGGGATGCATATTTTGCAGGGAAATTATCTGGTACACATGGCTTTGCAAGGATTTTCTAAGCTTAATTCAGCTGTTTTGTAGAGGAATGTTGCATTCTTGCTGTAGAATTTATAAATTAATTTACAGTGAGATCCGTTTCTAGCATGAACATTTCTTTAACAGATGAAGCAAGTTGAAGCCAGTAATAAAGTAAGTCATAAGTGTCATTCCCTGTAGGAAAACTAAACAAAATAGAGAATGTCATTCTCTGTAAGAAAACTAAACAAAATAGAGAAGTGCCATATCTATTATTTATAAGTTCCCCCTGTCCTCCCCTATACTAAAGCAAGATAAAGATACAGTCAAATGATTTGAATTAAGATATTTGACAAAACATTAATGTGAAAATGTGATTTAGATTTTGACGTTTTGTTGATAGTTGGGACTTCATTCTGATGGAATTGTGTGCAGTCCTTCTTTGCCCCTCAGACTGGCTGAGCACTGAGAAAAAATACCCACTCAGGAGAAAGAGCATCCCAACAGCCAGGCACTGTACAGAAGCATGAGGGCAGGAAGCTATTATAATTACGTAGAAATGTTTTGCAGTGTAAAAAGCTGATACACTTTATGTTACCTTCACTGTATTTAACATTCTGAATTTCTCTTTTCTTTACCTTGCTTCATTCTTGTGGTTTTACTGGAGTGGTGCTGTCAGCTACCTATACAAATGTGAATGAGCTAAATGTGCATGAGAGGAGGTATTTGATTCTTCCATTTGCTTTGCCTTCATTCGTTTAGCTGTTTACCCAAAACAGTCTGATTTTATCTAGGCATCAGGAGTGCTGTAAACCAGCTCACTAAATAATTGATTTGGGTAACCCCAGATCTCATTGATAAGTATATCAATGCTATTGATTTTAACTGTGTATACATTAACACGTTAAATCCTGTGAAGTTTATGGTGTTTATGGTTTAATTAGAACAAAACTAACCTTTTGCCGTTTTTAGAATCAAGTCATTCGTGATACAATAGTTTCAAGAAGTACCTGTTTATTTAACATATAAATGAAAATGTCTGCTTGTAAGTTTAATCTCTTTTTCGATCCCATTATTTCTAAGATGTAATGAACTAAATTTTAAAACTAGATCTGATCAAGGGTGAGTATAGATGACTAGCAAACTTACCCATGTTATCACTCATTTTCTGATAGCTTACACTGTAAAATGCATGGTAAAGTGGTCATTGCTAAGAACTGCAGCTGTGGCTTTACTTAGTCCCTGTTTCCTATGGCTTACAGCCAGATAGGGTGGTTACCCAGAACCACCAAAAATCAGCATTGGCTTTGTTATGTTAAAGCCTAAAGAGATGAGTAATTTCAGACCTATAGGTGAAGTGGAGGGCATAGCTGGGGGGTAAGAAGAAATGTCAGCAAAGGTGATTGATGGAGAAAGGGGGATTTGATCACGGGATCATTCAGTTTGTAACCTGTGAATGTAGCTGTAGCAGAGAAAAGCTGCTCAGGTCATTCTTTGGAAGCAGAAGGAGATACTGTGAGACAGTGGACCCGCCTGCCAGATCAGAGGACTGCACTTGCTCTGCTTCGGGAGGGCAGGGAGCAGACACCTCCGAGAGCTTGCAGGAGGCTTCAGGGAATGTAATGGGGAGGAACGATCAGTGTCTTTTTAGCACTGGGAGTAGCCATCTCAGGCCAAAGTCACAGCTGACTCACAGGAAGCCTCTGGAGATCAAACTTGAGAAAAGTTCTTGACAAGAGTTGAAGTTTTCAGAGCCCTGTGTCAAATGGGAGTTATTTCTGAGCAGTTACCTAATACTTACTTAAAGCGATTAAAGTGTATTTGGTTGCACCCAAATGCCAAAAACCTTTGGAAAGGAGAATAAGACACATTATAGAGAAGAGCTAGATTAAATGCAGCACTACTCAAATTCAAAGACAAGTTGAGGATGCAATGGTGCATAAACAACTGAGATGTGGTGCACGAACTCTAGTCTCATTAAGAATCCCTCCTGCTAGTGTGCGGCCCCTCCTCACTTTTCTACAATAAACCTGTAACATAATGGGGGATTTTCGATACCAAGATCCATGCTGCATTTACAGTGCTAATTTTGATTTGCGTTAGTTTTATTCTGAAGAATGAGTGGTCCTTCAGTTTAAACAAAACTATATTGACTAAAGGGTTGTTTTAGTAGGTGAATGTCAGATCCTGTGTTTCAGAATCCTCGTAAATTAGTTTTCTTTTGTCTTCTAAGATGCATACAAGTGATGCAGTAACATTTTGTTTCTTGAAAATGTCTGCCTAGTTGGACTAAGAACAACTCTGTGTTCTTAGGAAAGTAATGATTTTGTATCAAGAGCAAGTTTTAAGTTTCAGCATTTGTCAGTTACTGTCTTTTTCACTTAGAAACTTCTAGACTTGGAAAAATGTTGTATACATGGAGAATTCGCTAATGTTCCCCTGTACTGCCAACAGATGTTGATGAATGCACATCGAACCCATGCTCTAATGGAGACTGTGTCAACACACCTGGTTCCTATTACTGCAAGTGCCACGCAGGTTTCCAGAGAACTCCTACCAAGCAAGCTTGCATTGGTAAGAAAATTTGCTTCACGTCTGCTGATGCTGCAGGTGTTCTGACCCCTTCTATCAGATCCTGTTGTAGTTCAAAGAATAGTTACTAATGCAATTTCAGTAAATCCCAGAAGATTTTATATTAATTGGAACCATAGTTCTGGGTTACCATTCCATTTATTGTCTTATTCTGTTATTCTGGAATATCTGTTACTTGGCCAACCCATTTTAGCTGGGAATTTTATAAAAAATTCAGGGAATAGACTATTAGCATGACATCTGTATTTGTGTGTGTACATAGATGAATGTGTGGGCAGGTTTTTAGTTATAAAGTAATTGTTGAGCACCACTGATATAGCATTTCATTTACAAGTCCGCAAAATAATATTTTTTATAACTCTGATTGAATGAGCATGAATTCTTAACACTTATTTCTGGATTTTTTTTCCTAAGTAATATTTAAATAACATGCCACCATTTTTCAAAGCAGCAGTTGTCACTATATACATTTTTATATTATGATAACAGATTGTGTGATTTGTTTTTTTTTGCCTTAGATATAGATGAGTGCATCCAGAATGGTGTTCTTTGTAAAAATGGCCGGTGTGTAAACACTGATGGAAGTTTCCAGTGTATTTGCAATGCTGGGTTTGAACTGACTACAGATGGAAAAAACTGTGTGGGTAAGAACTCTTCTTCATATGTGGCAGGCACTGGCTTGGTGATTCTAGAAATTGTACTTGATAGTGCTCTAGCATAGTGACCATTAAGAATTACAGTTTGTGAAATAAGGCATGACCTGAGGTGAACTCTGCAGTCAAATAGACCTTCTATGGAACTGTATGTTTTCAAAAAAAACTTGAGGTAATTTTTGTTTTTGAAGCTACATCTCTCTGTGGGAGACCTAGGTAGCTCAGTGCCAGGAATAACGTTTTTCCCTAAAGCTTCATAGCAAGTGCTTCATATATCAGCACTACTGAAGAAAAACCTGTTTTTAATTTTGGCTATACTGTGTTAAAAAGTCTTCCTAGATAAACAGCCAGCTGCAACAAGCTCTTAGTTCAGCCAGGTGATTGAAGCTTTTTATCCTTTTGTATGAGTATGATGCACCCTGTTCTTCCATACGCAGTCTGCTGAAACACGCAGAGTAACTGATCATGATGGGGGAAAAGTTTGCTGCTTTGTCTGTAGAGTGAAAGCTTTTCAGATGCTTCATCAGAGTTACTAGAAGAATTTAGTCTTCGAGTTAAGGAATTTGTCACATCTCTCCTGGGTGTTTATTTACAGTGTGTCATTTTCTGGAGATGAAAAAGTATAAGCAGTTTTCTTTGCAATGTTTTGCAGACCATGATGAGTGTACCACTACAAACATGTGTTTAAATGGGATGTGCATAAACGAGGATGGGAGTTTTAAATGCATCTGCAAACCAGGATTTGTTTTGGCTCCAAATGGGCGTTACTGTACTGGTATGTAGAACTGTGGGGTAACACATTAAGACAGCTGTGATTGAAAACGGCTTTTTTTGTATGTTCATTCATCAAGAATGGCAATCTTATCACATGGATTTAATATCGTACTAATACCTTACTACTTCATTACAGTAGATGTCTTAAGCTGCCTAAATATAGTCCTTAAATTACAGAAAGAAATAACTGAATTATTTAGTATTGTTTCACAATACTGCAAGAGATGATAAATCAGTTTTTGAAAACCTCTTGGAGTCATCTCAAGTGCAGCAAAATATGCAGACCTTTCATGAAATGGTAAAGTGAGTAGCAATATGGGAAGTTTAAAAGAGTTAAAATATTTTACTTTGATGAACACACACAGGTATGCTTTCCACACCACTATTCTGGCAATTCAGAATCCATAACATTTAAGACACCCTATTTGGCATAAAGAATTACAAGCTTTTTAAAATGAGGTCATGGAATTTTTTCATTAAACATTTTAAGAATAGAGTCTGATTTAGTTTCAATGTAAGTAAAGTACTGGAAGATACCTGTTGCTGCCAGTAGAAATAGGTTTGGACTTGAAGTATTTTTAGGAGGTGCAAAATCATGTAAATAGATTAGCTTTCTGCTTTGAAGTTAAACCATTTATATTACTTGTGTTTATCTTAATGTACATGCAGCTGGGCTGTTCACTTAGAAATTGATGACCATTAAAATATTCTTTGAAATTGAAGTTTACTATCATTGGGATATTCTGTGATTAGTGTTTCCTTAACCACACTTTAAAGCAAAGTTACAGTATCGTGAGATGGACAAAGGGGAAAATTTATCACCAGTTTTGCTTAATGTAGAATCTGAAGTGATTTACTACTCCAAACAGTTTTTCTGACTTTTTAATGCATAGCTCAAATTTTGATTATTTAGTGTGATTCCAACGTGAGACTTTATTAGAAACAAAACAAGGATATGTTAATGATTCATCTGCTATCATAAAGACATTAGGTAATGTACTGAAAACATTAATTGTAAACTTGCTAGAAAACAGCAAATATATTGTTGAATTGTGTTGCTTCCTGGTAGATATTGATGAATGTCAGACATCAGGAATTTGCATGAATGGTCATTGCATAAACACTGAAGGATCCTTTCGGTGTGAATGTCCACCTGGCTTGGCTGTTGGAGTTGATGGACGTGTGTGTGTAGGTAAGTGAGATTTTTTTTATTGAAAAGTAAGTGGAATAATCAGGTTGTCAAATTAAAGATACGTATTACGTGGCATCCTGCTGGGTAATGTTGACATCAGCTATAGAATTAAAACAAACATGAGAGGGTCTGTTCTTAAATAGAACTGATGTTTCTGTCTTTTGTTCTGCTATGCGTTTGTGTTCATGTGTGTACATATATACATTCAGAATTATATTCAGTTGTGCATCATCCACTCCAAATTACTAAAGGAGGTGCATCTCTTGGCTGTGACACTGATACTTTTGCACTCCTGTTTTCATGTCTTCCTCTAATCTGAAAACATTTTATTCTACTTGTACTATTGTGTTAAAAAAGAAGAAGCTCTAGCAAGAGAAATAGCAAAAACTAGACAGATAGTCTCTGTGAACTCAAGTGTCATTACTGTTGATTATTAGGAAATCTTGCATTAATCTATCCAATAAACCTAATGTTAAAAGACGAGAAGCTTAAATTCCTCCGTGGAATCAGACCGGTGCCACCTCTTGTTTACCTGCTATTTCTATAAATTGAACTTAATATTCAACTCTACTCTTCCTGTCATCTCTTTGTTTTTGAGGCGTACCCTTTACTAGTCTGCTGATAATCTTTTGTCATATAATCTGAACTGCAGCCTCTTATCTGCTCAGATGTTACTGGTGGACAGTAAAGAGATTCTTCACCCTGCTGCATTAGCTACCATAGCTTCAGGGCTAGACCTCTCCAGAGGAAAAAGGATCATTTTCAACCTGGTAAAGAGTAAAGAAGGGTAGACGGCAAGAGGTATTCAGTCGCTTGTTTTCTACTGACTACTGATAAAGAAGGTGGAGAGGAATATGTATTTTACAAAAATCTCTGAGAGTTATGGGACTACAAGCACTAGGAACTGTGATACTGTGAAGTTTCTTAAACAAGCTTTGGCCAATCTGCAGGAGATGCCCTCTTTCCCTTCTTTTGCGTAACAGAACATCACTTCCACAGTATCTCCTAAACTACTTCTTTACTAGCTCATGAACGTATCTATCATCAAGCATATTGATGATCCAAGGCTCAGTTAGTATATGGACATGGTGTTAAACTTTAGCAGGGGAATGTGCCCATAATGGGGCCTCCCTGAATGAAAATTGCGCCTCTAGCACCGGTAGAACACATTAGCTTCTCTTTTGGTACACGGCCATCTGTGTTAGATGCTGCTGGCTACTGGACTGCCATTGGAGCTGATATTAGGTCAGGTTAGGTAGTTTTGTCATGATGATTGACAGGTTCATGGCGCAGTAACATCAGAGAGCGAACCATTGACTTAGTTCTGCCATAGTTGCATATATTAAATCAGTGCTGTGACTGTTCCTGCTGATAGATACATATATGTCTTATCTGTATGTGTCCAGATAAAAAGTCAGACTTCATCACAGAATTTGGAGGTTTTCTCACAGCAAAGGAATGTGAGAAACTACATGCACATGTTGCTATTATCAATCCATTTAAAATAAAGTTTTAAATTATGCAGGAGTTCATCGTTCTTGAAAATAAAATCTAGCACAAACATTCTTATCAAGTACCTGTGCAAACTGGCCCCTTCTGTTGTCAACTCAGTTCTAAAAGTGCATGTTTAAAGGTCAGAACGGCTTAAAAAATAGTCTAATAACAAGCACTTTACCAGTCTCTCAGTTGGAACCCCAATATTTGTTGTTTTAAACAAACAAGAGTTTTGTAGTAAGCAAAACTGTACTAAAGGTTGAACCAACAAAAGCAAGGATTCTTCTCTAGCCAGGCTGTTTGTTTTCTTCTAGTTTATTAAATGTTTGGAGAACAGCAATGAAGAGAAAAAACAATGAGAAAAGGCTTGGTGTACTGTTTTTAATACAGGAATTTCACTGCTTAGTGGCACAGCAGCAAAACCAGATTTGAGTACAAGCTGTTCAGTACCTATTTTGTGATCCAAGTTGGCCTCATCTTCACCCTTGTCAGTGATACAGCTGCAAAGAATCAATTCAGTGCTCAATTTTCTGTGTTCTCATTTACCTAATGCTGCCACAGTTCTAGCAGCTAAAGGCTTCACAAGTTGGCTGTCACCTGCAAACAATACTTTTTATTTGAAAAAGTTCAGTTCCACATGTCAAATAGCTATAAGATTTACTGTAAATGCTTAAACTTGCAACAGGAAATATCCTTAATGTGACAAAAATTGTAAGGCATAATCATGTTTTATTTGGAAAATTCATTTTAAAAAGATGATGTAAGTATTGCAGGCGAAAAGTGAAATAGAAAATCTCAGTGCATAACAACAATGCCCTTATATGTGACCTTTAGAACAGAAGAATATGTATGTATTTACACATCCTATGTTAGCTACAGGAATTCTCTATCTGACTGTTCTGTCTTACATATTACATGAGCTAAATAATACTCTTCAGGCATTCTGGCTGCTAGAAAAATATTCGTAGTAAGAGTATCCATAGTCTGAAAGTTGCTGAATTGCACGGAGCTTCCATTTTGACAGTAATCCCACAAATGTGCTAGACAATTATCAAAAAAAAAAAAAAAAAGCATACAGTTCACTTCTCTCACTTTTACTTTAAGCAGTATTTTACTTCTGAATAGTAGCATTGATTCTGGTGGGACTATTCATAGAATAAAGTGCTTTTTTATTTAATAAGTATGGCAGAGTCAACCACAAAATGTTATACAAGTTTGGCAAAAAAAAATACAGCAAAGGAGAACAAATGCTTGGAAAAGGAACAGTTAGATAACTACTCAGAGCCAATGTAATATTTGCAGACATTTCAGGTTTGGCTATACTTCTAACTGCAACTTCATGCTCAGATACCTCAGCTGGCTCTGTGTGCATGTGTGTCGTCTCAGAGCTTGCACTGACCTATAGCTGTAGCTTTGTACAATGTTGTTTGTTCTCTGCTGAGGTGCTTTTAGTTATGATTCAGTCTGCATTTCACATCTCCGCCGACAGCTGTAGCCATCCAGGACAAAGTAGCTAAGTTTTATTTTAGTCTGTTTAGTTATTTTGCAGAACCAACACCCAAAGTGTCTGTCATGAGCACTGCATGATTTGGCCTTATCATACATCTAGGTGAGTGCAGTGACTTTCACTGAGAATAGGTCAACCACCTGTCCACCAGACCTTGGCCATAAACATGCTGATAACATTTGCAGGTGTTAAAGTGCTTCACCACAAAATTTAAGAGTCTAGAAATGCCATCCTCCAGGAAACTGTGGAGTAAAAGCCCAGAAACAGGCTTATGGTTACAGAAGCACCAGTGCTAGGCTCCGATCCAGGGCATAAAATAAGTTTGTGACCCTTTTCCAATCACTTTGTCAATGCCCCCTTCCCTAGAGAGGGATCCCAGCTGCTCGGCTTCCCTGCTTTCTAATTCCAGGCTACTGGCCCCATTATCACAGCATCGGAGCAGCCAGGTGACAATGTGCTCACCTAGACAATGGCCGAAATCTTTTTGCATACCTTACATGGGGATAGGGATCGGGTGGTTTCTGACTTGTTTACGAGATCTGCCTCTTCTTCCTCCTGTTCCTGTGATGGCCCTGCTTCGGAGTGGCCTGCCTCATCCACTTCTCCCTCCTTCCCGTTCTTAGTAGGAGTTTCTTTCGTAATGAAACGAGCTGACTTTCACATCCATTGTATTGTCTTGTGCATAGAGGCAACTGATACAGGCATGGGTTGGTTCTCTGGCCCAGCTGCAGTGCCTATTGTGGGGTTTGGAGTGGCCGCCGGCCCTGTTGCAGGGGTTGGACTGGTGTTGAGTGTGGCTTGGTAGGCATAGGTCAAGCCCCAAAACGTTGCAGTGCTTTGTGTCTCTTTGGAATTGCCAGGGTAATGGCATACCTTTTTCAAACATTTTACTGGTTTTTCAGGATTCTGTACTTGTTCAGGGGTGAAGTTCTAAAGCACTGGAGGTGCCCACTGTTCTAGGTGCCTACCCATACTATCCTACACTCATCATTATCCTGCACTGGGGCAGATCTCTGTGTGGTATTCTCAAATAGTTGTTTAACCATAAACAAAACCAGAAATACATTCAGGAGACATAGCAATAGGAACATGCTGATTTGAACATCCTGAGGACATTCAAAATTCTCAAAAGCTATTATAACTAGCCTGGAAGAGAAGACAGGGGTTGAAGGAGAAAGGGAGGGTGAAGAAGTGGGGGAAGTTGTCCACCCTTGTCTCCCCCATAGGTCGGCTCCCTGANCTATCCTACACTCATCATTATCCTGCACTGGGGCAGATCTCTGTGTGGTATTCTCAAATAGTTGTTTAACCATAAACAAAACCAGAAATACATTCAGGAGACATAGCAATAGGAACATGCTGATTTGAACATCCTGAGGACATTCAAAATTCTCAAAAGCTATTATAACTAGCCTGGAAGAGAAGACAGGGGTTGAAGGAGAAAGGGAGTGTGAAGAAGTGGGGGAAGTTGTCCACCCTTGTCTCCCCCATAGGTCGGCTCCCTGACGAGAAAGGTGAAGAGTATAATTATTAATGGTTTCCAAGAGATGGTTCCTGAAGTATGGAGATGGCGCCGGTGCAGGGACCAAATACCAGATTACTGTCATGACCAGTAATTTTATCATATCATAAGCCAATTTTACACAGTACAGCAAAATGATAACCTTAAACCAGCCCCCATAGATGATAAACAGCACAACAGGGAACACATACAGCAAGTAAGGTGTTACACAGCACAACTCTGAGAACAAGCACAACAACTCCAAGATCAGAAAAATCAACATTGTGACCAGCAACTATTAAACTGATACAATGCTTGTAACTATTTTCTTTTAACATGTTGTTGTTGGATCTGTCATTATCTTAACCCTTCGTGCCCCACATTGTGCGCCAAGAGTACTGTTGTGGTTTGGCCTGGCAGGCAGCTAAGCACCACACAGCTGTTCGTTTGCTCCCCCTCCACAGTGGGATGGGGAAGAGAATCAGAAAAAAAAAGATAAAAACTTGTGGGTTGAGATAAAGACAGTTTAATAGGACAGAAAAGGAAGGGAAAATAATAATAATAATAATAATGATAAAAGAATATACAACACACAATGCAGTTGCTCACCACCCACTGACAGATACCCAGCCAGACCCCGAGCACCGGCACCACCACCCCCCAGCAAACTCTCCCCCAGTTTATTGTTCAGCATGATGCCACATGGTATGGGATATCCCTTTGGCCATTTTTGGTCAGCTGTCCTAGTTGAGTCCCCTCCCAGCTTGTGCATCCCCAGGCTCCTCGCTGGCAGGGCAGTGTGAGAAGCTGAAATTCCTTGGCTCTGTGTAAGCACTGCTCAGCAACAACTAAAACATCGGTGTGTTATCAGCATTATTCTCGTCCTAAATCCAAAACACAGCACCATACCAGCTGCTAGGAAGCAAAGTAACTCTGTCCCAACCAGAATTAGGACACCAGCATTCTGAAGTTAGTAGCCCAAGGCTGATCAAACTGTACTTTGGGAGCAGCACAGGTCTGTCAATAAAGTGTGTGGTCAGAACTGTTGCAACGTGGGGAATTTGAGCTTTGTGAGGTGCTTTGAGTAACTAATGCAGCGGTTAACCTTGTCATCCTTGCTGTCAGCATGAGAAGCACAACCTTGGGAGAACGTTCTTCCTGCCATAGTATTGCTGTTTAGGTTCTTGAGGAATCAGCTTGGTTATTCCTCCTGCATGGGCTTTGTGAATCACTGGCTGTGTAGATAAGGTTGTTTTCCTATAATTAGTGAGGCAATCCTCCCCAGGTTCCCTGCACTTCTTCTATAAAAACATTGTTTTATGTGAAAAATCACTTGCTCCCTTGTAATGCAGGGCAATCGTTCGGTACATCTGTAGCATCCTCCATCTGCTTCCAACCTTCACATCTTTAGAGACCTTCCTATAGAGTATTTCTTCCATACTTTCCAATCTTTTCTCCCCTGCAAGTTTCTGTTGGTGCCATTTCCTTCCCTTGAATTGCTTCTTTGTTCTCTCCCAGATACATAAGTAGGGGAAAACCTTCAATTCTGTGACAGGACAATGACTGAAACTCCTTTATTCATGGCAGAGGATGGCAGAAAGGCATCTAGACTTTTTAGATGTGGAGGGAAAGGACGTGATGCAGCTAATTATTTTGGAGGGTACATAAGCAGACTTTTGTGCAATAATATTTGATCATTGACAAGCATAAAGATCTTTTCCTGCTGTCAAGTGCAAGCAAATTGTACTGGCTTCACCTAAGCTCTTGGCAAGGAATAAGCCCTGAAATCTGGGCAACATTTAGCTGTGCTCCAGAACTGTCTGTTCCATGGGAGACCAAAAGCAAGAGAAAACATTTATGTACAGGCCATGCCGTTTTGTAGGAGCCAGTTTACAGCAGTCAAAGAGCAGAGAGAACACATAAGGAATTGCCAGTTCTTACTGGAATTGGCAAAGGATATTCAACATCTACTTTCATGCAACTTTTCTTTGTTGTTCTGGGGACGTGTTTAAGCAGGCATCTATCTGAATTCCCTCAGATCCTCAGTTTAAGTGCACCCAGATTCATGTCCACACCAGAGTGTATCGTAGTTTTACTGGGAGATGAACAGGAAATATAATTTAAGCCATATTCTGGCCTAGTCTGTAGATACCTGTAACAAAGAGTATTTCTGTAGTTCTGGCAATTGTCTCTAGAAGTATGGGAGTCAAAACTAAAGGCTATTTACTCTGTCTGTATCCTGCAGTTCTCAACTACACATTTATGTGGACTGTCTGCTCGCGCTCTTTGTGGAAGATAGCCAGTATTATCCTATAAGCAAATATTCAAAAGGTATCTAACCCTGAAATGACCAAAAAAAACCCCAAAAACAAAGCACATAAAAAGCAGGCTAAGAGAGATTCTTACCCATCTTGGTTAAGTATAGCACAGCAGCAGATGATTATACCTGTAAAGTAGGGCTGAAAGTGCCTTAGAAGAGGCATCTTACTGCTATTCAGTGGTCGGTCATGATTTACATGAATAAATCAGCTGCAAGACTGACGATATGCATGTGGTGAAGAGAGTCCTACAGCTGTCTGGCTGTCCTGTATATTTCTTCTGCTGTCTTCTGTGGCATTTTGCATCATTTCCAGCCCTCTCCCCAGAGCTGGCACTGTAATTTCCATAGTGGCTTTTCAGTCACAAACCTCCTGAAACTTCTCTTACTCAAGGAAATAGTGCTGCTTCCCATACCCTTTAGTTGTGTGCGAGAATTGCCAAATTGCTGTTGCTAGCCAGGTGGTGGAACCTCTTTGATATCCTAAACCTTATACAGCAATGGTACCAGATTATGTATAAACCTAAGACTAGCAATCTCTCACAAATGATGGTCTGAACAATCTTCTGAAACAGCATTCCTGTTTGCAGTTTGTACGTACAGTAAGAGGCTATGCTCCATCTTTTGGAAATAAGTAGCCTCCCAGATTACCAGCCCCAGGCTTCTGGTGAGATTCCTACATGAGAAACCATTCCAAAAGTACGTACAAGATCTATATGTCTGGGTTATGATTGCAGTACTTCTCAAAGGGAATGTTGAGTCATGACATGCTGATTCAAGCCGTTCTGTGTTTCTTATTGAGATATATGTTGACGAATATACAAAGTTGCTCTGGTGTGGGAGTCATATTTGCTGCGTCCTGTGGGATTCTTTTAAGTTTGCCCACAGTGTGCTAGTTTAGGTGATTTTAAAGTGCTCTGGAGTGTGCTCGAAGAACTAACTGTTTTGAGAATTGGCCTTGATGCCATCAGGGTTATTGTAACAGCACAGCAATGCATCTGTAGCCAATGTAACCATTTTGTTGAACAAAATTTTTTAGCTCTCATTGAGAATAGAATAGAATAGAATAGAATAGAATAGAATAGAATAGAATAGAATAGAATAGAATAGAATAGAATAGAATAGAATAGAATAGAATAGAATAGAATAGAATAGAATAGAATAGAATAGAATAGAATAGAATAGAATAGAATAGAATAGAATAGAATAGAATAGAATAGAATAGAATAGAATAGAATAGAATAGAATAGAATAGAATAGAATAGAATAGAATAGAATAGAATAGAATAGAATAGAATAGAATAGAATAGAATAGAATAGAATAGAATAGAATAGAATAGAATAGAATAGAATAGAATAGAATAGAATAGAATAGAATAGAATAGAATAGAATAGAATAGAATAGAATAGAATAGAATAGAATAGAATAGAATAGAATAGAATAGAATAGAATAGAATAGAATAGAATAGAATAGAATAGAATAGAATAGAATAGAATAGAATAGAATAGAATAGAATAGAATAGAATAGAATAGAATAGAATAGAATAGAATAGAATAGAATAGAATAGAATAGAATAGAATAGAATAGAATAGAATAGAATAGAATAGAATAGAATAGAATAGAATAGAATAGAATAGAATAGAATAGAATAGAATTGTTCAGTTGGAAGAAACCTTCAGAGATCATCAAGTCCTACTGCCTGACCACTACAGGGCTAACTACAAGTTAAAGCATATTATTAAGGGCATTATGCAAATGCCTCTAGTACACTGACAGGCATGGGGCATCAACCACCTCGCTAGGAAGCCAATTCCAGTGTTTGACCACCCTCATGGTAAAGAAATGTGTCCTAATGTCCAGTCTGAACCTCCCCTGGCACAGCTTTGTGCTGTTCTGTGCGTCCTGTCATCGGTTCCCAGGGAGCAGAGACCGGCACCTCCCTCTCCACTTCCCCTCCTCAGGATGTTGCACAGAGCCTTGAGGTTGCCTCTCGGCCTCCTCTTCTCCAGACTAGACAACCCAACTGTCCTCAGCCTCTCCTCCTAGGACATGCCTTCCAGCCCTTTTTACAGCTTTGTTGCCCTCCTCTGGATGCTTTCAGGAACCTTAACATCCTTTTTATATTGTGGAGCCTAGAACTGCACACAACATCCAAGGTGAGGCTACACTAGCAATGAACACAGCGGGAGAATCACTTCTTTCAGCTGGCTGGCTATGCTGTGGTTAATGCATCCCAAAATGCAGTTTGCCATCTTGGCTGCCAGGGCACGCTGCTGACTCATGTTGAGTCTGCTGTCATCAGCACCCCCAGATCCCTTTCTTAGATTCATAGATAGTATGCATCCATTTCACTTGGAGCCTAAGGAAATAAATTATTTCTTTGCTTGCCCTTTCTTAGATACTCATATGCGTAGCACATGCTATGGAGGCATCAAGAAAGGGGCATGTGTTCGTCCTTTCCCTGGTGCTGTGACGAAGTCTGAATGTTGCTGTGCCAATCCTGACTATGGTTTTGGAGAGCCATGTCATCCCTGCCCTGCTAAAAACTCAGGTAAAATTTCATATTTCTTCTAATACAGCAGTGAATGTAGATTAAAAAAAAAAAATTCATATCAGGTTGCTCATTTATTTCATGCATTTAAGAGTTGTAAATAATTTACTTAATAGAATTTGAGTAGTGTACTTAATGGAATTGCACACTGGAAATGGTTTCTCCTTTAAAGAAAAACAAACTGGTATTCTGTGTTGAGTGTGTTTTTATGTATTGTAACATTTGAGGCAAACCTAGTTTCAGAGATGGTCAGATTCTGATAAGAAGCTGGGACCCTTAATTAAGTACAGCCTATAAGTAGTGACACCTTAATGAGAATAAGCAGACATCTCTGATAAATCTGTAGATTTCCTAGTTAAGTAAATCTAGTTCAGAAGTGCACCTCATATTCACTTTAGAAATCTGTATTTTGTAGGAATCAGTTCTCCAAACAAACATGGAGACCGATTAAAAAAAAACTCTTGAAAACAGAATTGTGGTGACGTGTCTTGGATGGTAGTTCCATTCAGTGTTATTTTCTGAGACAGCACAAATTTTAGAAGAAATGAAGAAAAACTGGTATTATGGTCGAAAGCAATAACTGAAGAAGACAGTACTGTCAAGATTATAATGAAATTGCTTAAGTGTTTCATTCTTGTTATCAAATTTCATTTTTGTATATATGGGAAAGTTCAGGGTGGAACGTTACTAGAAATGTTTAGCCAAGTTATATATAAATAGTTATTTCATATGAACATTGGTGTTTTATTACTTACATTGTAGAAAAAATATTTTGAAAAAACCTTTTTTTTTAGGATTTAAGAAGGTGAAACACTGCAAATAACATTTTATTTTTTTCTGACATATCTTGCTTCAACTGAGTAGCTGAATTCCATGGCCTGTGTAGCAGTGGAATAGGTATTACTGTGGATGGACGAGGTATGTTGCACATTTTATTTAATGTATATGATTGAAGGTAAAATAAAGATATGCTTAGAAGTAGACTTTTCTGTAACATACTATGGTTTGGGTATTTTTGCCTTGAGACTAATATTTTGCTTTTAATATTTTCATTATTAAAACAGAATAATTAATTGCCATCTAAAGAAAAGGCCAGAGTTACTTCTTTACGCCCATAGATTTTGTCTTAACCCAAAAAGAAAAAAATAGTGATGTCCATTTTAAACTTTGACTCGTATGTGTTTTATAGAATAGGCACAAGACAGGATTCCCTGATTTGGGGAAAGAGAGGAGTCACTTGCATTTGCAGCTAATTTTCTGTAAGCTGGGACAATAATAGAGCAGTTTTTCGCTCCAGATACAGTGTTCACTACATGGAGGGATTCACTGAAGGATCATTTCTCTGGTGAATTAATTGGAAGGGAACTTACTAAAAAAGGCCCTCCTAAGTAAGTCGTTAAACTGAGAGCTTGTATTTAGCTTTGGGATTTGTGAAGCTCCGGCTCTTTTTTGTAGCACTACAAAGGGAGATTTTACAAACAATGGCTGAGCCACACCTGAAAGAGGGTGCACATACTACAGCTTCCAAGTTAAGCAGAGCAGGTTGAAGAAGGAATGGTTAAACACAGCGTAATGATTTATTGCTAGGTGGTTCCCTAATGAGTTAACAGAGTTGCCAAGTTAAAGCAGACACTGTGCATGTAATATTTCCAGGCATTTAATTTGTATAGCTTTTATCCTTGTCAGAATTAAAGCTCTTTTTCTGTTCAGCAGAAACAGACTGCGACCCTCAGATCATTATACCAAGTAACAGCCTACATAACTTTTAAAAACATTACTACATTAAAAGAAATCCTGTGTCTGTTCAGTACTGTAATTGCATATGCATAATATTGTCTTTTCTGTGAACTCATTCCTTAACGTCTTGCCAAACTTAAAAGTAATGTAAAATCCATAGAGTTTGTACATTCTCTCAGTTTTCTTTTCAGTGAAATGTGCAAAGTCCGTTTGGAGAGTCTCTAAATCTCATGGAGAAATAATAGCAATGTACCATTAATACTACTGTACAAATAGCATCTTACTATGAGAATTTGCATGTAGGGAGGTTATACATTCTTTTGGATACATGGAAAATGTAATTTCTTGCAAAAAATGTAATAAGTAATTATGGTCTTCACCAACTGCATGATAAAGACTATAATCTCTTGGGGGTCCATGTGTAATTAAAGCCCTCTTTGTTTACATTTCTAAAGAAAACTGTAGTGTTTTCTGTATGTCTTGCACACCAACCTTACAGGCAGTTTTCTTGCTGCTGTTCCTACTGCTGCTTATGCCAAGGGAACATGTTTGCCAGTTCCGTCTCCTAAAGGAGCGGAATACTGATCCTGCATCCAATTGCTAATAAAAATTCTGTTCTTTTCCTCTTGCTTTCTCATTACCAAGAGTGAGTGGGAATACATTTTGTCAGTGACAGTCTTGGCATATAGATTTTACCTTCAGTTGATTCATAGCTTGTTAATTAAACTGCAATCCATCACCACATACCTACTCTTCACATTCAGGTTGTGATTAACAAGCCCAAAACATTCATGTCTTTCTATGAGAGGAATCTGGACATAGGTGAGGACAGAGATCTTGCTGCCAGGTTCAATATAAAAAGTAAAAGGAGGGGCTGGACTGTCTCAAAGCATTACCTTTGAGGAGTTGGACACAATGATCCCTGTGGGTCACTTCCAACTCAGGATATTCTATGATTCTGTTACTGACTTGATAAGGAGAGACAGAGTCATGAAATTTTGTGGTTTTTTTCTGCAAGATATAAACAAGCCCAGAGAACTGTAGAAAACTTTGTGCTTAAAAGAAAACATGAAGCTGAATGATTACACTAATTCATATTTTCTTACGAAATTTTCAGATATCTCATAGCTTTGAGTTTAACCCAGGGATAGCAGGATTTTTCCAAATGTGTATCTGAGAACATGTAAATCATAGGGAATATCCTGATCTAAACTACACTATGGTTGAAGAGGAAATGACCTTTATAAAAAGTTGAACAGTACAAGTATAAAACAAGCTTTTTATGAAGTCACAGCTAGGCCAGCACCCCTACTGTTCTTTCCAGTGTTTGGAAAGGGAACTATTTAAAGTAATGGGCTTACCGTATGGGAAGAAATAACTTCATACTGAAAAAACCTCTTTTCCACAGAGGCAAAAAATATTAAAAGTAGTCTGTTCCTGTTCTTATAGTTCATATGAATATTCTGGAATTTTCCAACTACAGCAGAAATTCTATATGGGACTGTGAATTTAGGGAATATATCTCATTCATCATCCTATTCTGTCCATCCAAGAGAAATTTTAAATTTCCAGTGAATACTATAATTTCGGTAAGACTGAATATGCTGTGGTATTGACGTATGCATTAGTTCTGTATTAGGAAAGGTATTTGTATCACCTAATAAATTATACCTTCTTACCTAGATCCTTAAACCACAGGCATTGAGTGCACAGGCTAGATATTCTGCATCAAGGTATTCTTACAAACACACAGTCATTCTACTGATTTAGGTTGGAAAGGATGTCTGGAGGTCATCCAATCTAACCTTCTGCTCAGAGCATGGCTAACTTCAAAGTTGAATCAGGTTTCTCAAGGACTTGCCCAGTTCTGTTTGGAAGATCTCCAATGATGGAGTTCCCACAGACTCTCTGGGCAGCTTCCTCTAGTGCTTAACCATTCTCATAGGGAAGAAATTTTTCCCTAGTGTTCAATTAAAATTTCCCCAATTGTAACTCCTAAATGTTGTCTCTTATTCTTTTATTTTGTAACTCCAAGAAGAGTCGTGGTCCATCTTCTTTGGAACCATTTAGTAATTCTCAGATCTCCCTGTCATCTTCCCTCTTACTGGCTAAACAATCCCAGTTCCCTCAGCCTCTTTTCATGCATCATGTGCTCCACCCCTCTAACAGTCTTTACAACCCTTTCCTGGATTCTCTCCAATCCGTTGGTATCTTTCTTGGATTGACTGGCCCAAAACTGAGCACAGTATCCCAGGTTTGGCCTCACTAGTGCCACATAGAGGGGAATAATCACTTCCTTCTGCCTTCTGGCTGCACCTCTGCTATATTCTTGCTCTGAATGACAGCCCCAACCTCCATTGAGTCAGATGCTCCTTCCCATTTGATGTTGTCCACATCTATCACTAGGTCAGGTTTTTTATACTTTTCAATGTCTGGTTATCTTCTGTGTTGTGTTAATACAGATATTAATGAGTGTGCACTGGATCCTGACATTTGCTCCAATGGAATTTGTGAAAATTTACGTGGCAGCTATCGTTGTAACTGTAACAGTGGCTATGAGCCTGATCCTTCTGGAAGGAACTGTGTGGGTAAGTTGCTCTATTTATTTATCATTGTTGAGTAATTCATCACTATGTTGATGATAATTTGAATTGATAGAATTTAGGTCACTAGGAAGACATCTACTTTTTACAGCTACCATGAAAACAAAAAAAATCTCTATCGAGCCCACTTTTCTCACTAACTGCATAGCCAGTATTTTTTACTGGTGTATTTTTCTGTTAGTCGGTGGGGTTTTGTTTTTTGTTTTTGATTTTGTTTTGTTTGTTTTTTGTTTTTTGTTTTTGTTTTTAATGCTGTTTGTCTGGGATGTGTAGGCAGGAGATAACGTTGCAGGTTAGGAATTATTTTTCTCAAAAACATGGATCAGTTTGTGTTACATTTTAATGTACAAGAGCACCTAAAATGTGTCCCTTTCAAGGCTAGATGATAGGTTGCCAATAGCTGAAGGTCATGGTGTTGCATCATAAAATGTGACAGATGGCTACCATTACCATAATGAATGATACCTGGTGGCCTATATATACTATTTTTGCAGTATGCTGTAATTTGTGATGTCCCTGAGTTACACAAGTACAGTAGAACGCATTGCTGCCTGTTGAGTCCTATAATTTCTGAAAGCTTTGGCTTTCAGAAGGAAGCAGTGATCCACTGTTATGATTTCCTAAACCATACCTGGACAGTGGGCTGAAGTGTAACAAGTAGTCTTTTGTTCTTTAAAATATTTCTTTTAGGTCACCACCAGAAACACAGGAGTGATTCAGTTAAGAAACTTTTACTTGGCAAGTCATTTGTAGTTTGCTTTAGGTTTAAACCTGTTGTGGTTTAGACCCGGCAGGCAGCTGAGTGCCACCCAGCCGCTCACTCACTCTCCCCAGGTGGGATGGGGAGAGAATCAGAAAGGTAAAAGTGCGAGAACCCATGGGTTGAGATAAAGACAGGTTACTGGGTAAAGCAAAAGCCGCGCGTGCAATCAAAGCAAAACAAGGAATTCATTCGCTGCTTCCAATGGGCAGGCAGGTGTTCAGCCACTGCCAGGACAGCAGGGCTCGTCACGCGTAACGGTTTCTTGGGAAGACAAACGCCATCACTCCGAATGTCCCCCCCTTCCTCCTTCTTTCCCCCAGCTTTTATTGCTGAGCATGACACCATACGGTATGGGACATCCCTTTGGTCAGTCTGGGTCACCTGCCCTGGCTGTGTCCCCTCCCAGCTCCTTGTGCACCCCCAGCCTCCTTGCTGACAGGGCAGCACAAGAAGCAGAAAAGTCCTTGGCTCAGTGTAAACACTGCTCTGCAACAACCAGAAACATCGCCACTATTTTCATCAAAAATCCAAAACACAGCATTATGTGAGCATCTACAAAGAAAATTAACTCTGTCCCAGCAAAAACCATGACAATACCAGCCTGTCATTGCAATATCTAGATGGATTTTCTGTGTTTGACAATACTCAACAGGAGATACCTACGATATACCTTTCACATTCTCTATAATTAATTTTAGTATTCATGTACTATAATCATGATTTTTTTTTTCTTTGGGGAATTCTACATTAAAAAAAGTATATACTACAAGTATACTGTAATATAATATGGCTTATAGTCCTGTTATAGTTTTGTAATTTTAAACGGAAAACTGAAGTTTTTATTAAAAGCTAATGGTAATCTATCTGAAACCATTAGAAAGTCTTAATTATCATCCTACTATCTGATGTGTTTATTTTGGGGAATTATTGTTCTTGACACTTAAAGGTTTACTGATCTATCATTGGTATTTGTGGTCAACAAAACCACAATATTTTTGGTGTGGAAAATCTGGACTATTAAGTGTGGTATAATTTTAATACCGAACATTCCTACCTGGTGATGCAAAGCAAACAAAAAGTAGTAAAATGTTTCTTTTCATCTGCTTGACTTAAGGAATTTTGCAGCTAGTTACTTTCTAAAGGCCCTAAGTATGACCTTTTGGCAGGACAGTGTTTTTTTTTTTAATACTTCTCATAATGTTATTTTTCCAAATTAATTTCATGGCAAGGGGCATCACTTATGTAGTTACATTTGAGATTATGCACTGCTGGTATAGATATATATATGTTTAATTATATAAGTAAAAATGCAGCACAGTAACTGTGAGGATGCTTTTATTCTTAGATATAAGAATTCTTGCACAAAATAATTTAATTATGAATGCTCAGATAAAGGGTTGAAACATTTTAATTAATGATACAGATGAAGAACTGGCAAGAAATAGAAGTGGTCATCACACAATGCATATAGCGTTTTTGTCAGCTTCAAGTGTTTTTGGTGCATGACCTCTATTGTTCTGTGTTTTTACAGTGCATTTCACAATAGATGACAGTCCAAATTGGAAGTTTCACTGCAACACTCTAAGAAAATAATACCTTTGTAACACTGCTAGTTTGGGTTAAAGGACTGTATGACGACAAGCTCAAAATTAAAGTCTATTGCTCTTGAAAACTTCGAATTCCAGATCCATCTTTCTTTACTTAGTTAAAATTAGATGAGGTTAGCTTAAGGACCAGTTAATTGAGGAGCTTCTTTATGGCTGCAAAACTTAAATTTCAGATTTATTATCTGGGGAAATTAAGACTCTACTGTCTGAATCCTAATGGAATTTATAAGCATAGCGTGCAAAATATAATATACCTGGGGAACCAAAAGCCTTCAGATTGTAATTGTATTGCTTTCTTATTATTATTCTTTATTTTTAAACTTAAACTCTCTAAAAAAGCTAGTTGATTGAAGAGAACAATTTCAGCTGCAATTTTAAGTTTGGGAAATGAAGCAGTCAAAATTTAGGAGACACCATAAAGCAGGATAAAGCATCATGTACATCACAGTTTATCCTTCTATAAACTTAAGTATTTGTTGCATATGATGCGGATTAAAGGAAAGTCATTTAAAATTATGATCTTTTTCTTTTTAAAAATAATATGAAAATGAAGTTTGATTGCTTGTTGTTAGCAATATTTAGTTAGTCTAAAAGAGGCTCAGGCAATGATGTTAGTTGAAGGGTTTTTCTTACTCAGTATGCTTGATATCCTGGTCTTAATCATAGCTTTTTTTTCCAATTTGATACACCTCTGCAGTAGTGATGTGTATATATACTCTTAAGATGTCTACCGTACATGAACTGTAAGATTTACATTTTAACAATTATATTAATTTCATGGATAACAAAATCCATATTTTGCCCATAAAAGAGAATTATAATAGTAATCTGTCACACCGTTATTTACATACATTTTAAAAAAAAGCTGTTTTCAAGACAAGTAGACCTTAGTAAAATTGTAATGGTGATATACAGTTGAGAAAGATCCCAAGGTCATTCCAGGAAAACGTAATTATTATTATAAGACTAACCATGAGCTATTTTTAAAGCCTGCTAGTGAAAAACTTTAAAAGGAAAATAGAGTTTTTGGAAATAAGAATATGAAAATGAATGTTTTTGAAAACAAGAAATGGCATTTTTCTGTGCTTAGTCATTGTAGAAAATGGCACATCTGGCAACCTACTTGTTGCTGCAGAAAGCAGGAGGGGCTAGCTGGGAAGGCAAGGGTGTCTTGTGACATTTGCTCTTTTTGATATTCACTCATCTTGTTACAGACATCGATGAATGTTCAGTGAATGGGCTGCTGTGTGATAATGGGCTCTGTCGAAACACCCCTGGAAGTTACAGCTGCACTTGTCCGAAGGGTTACGTGTTCAGCACTGAGACAGACACATGTGAAGGTAAGAAATCTGCAAGTGTGTTAATTTTATTGGTTATTATATAACATTAAAGTTAAATGATCAAAAAAGATTCAGAGTGGTGACAAAAGCAAGAGGAAAAGCAAAGGCAAATTGTATGCTTGCCTTTGATCGTAGAGTGGGGAAATACAGTTTATCATTTAGGGATATACATCAATTTTGATCACAGAGTCTCTTCTTCCTTTTCTCCCTTCAATCTGTGGTGATAGTTAATTCTAGAACAACTTCTGGTATTTGTGAAGGTTCATGTGATGTTTGAGTTCCTGGATCTGGATATTACTGACAGGCGATACTAAAATTGTCTTTTTTTTTTTTTTTTTTAACAGTACGTAATTTATAATCAAAATTGCTTTCTTGTATTACTAATGGACGCAGATGCTAGAGCAATGAAAATGTTACACTGAAGAAACTAAACACACAATCACAGAATGGTTGGGATTGGAAGGGACCTCTGCAGGTCATCTTGTCCAACTCCCCTGCTGAAACAAGGCCACCTAGAGCAGGTTTCTGATGACCATGTCCAGACAGCTTTTGAAAATATCTAAGGAAGGAGACTCCACAACTTCTCTGGGCAGCCTATTCCAGTGCTTGGTCACCTGCACAGTGAAAAAAGATGTTTCCTGATGTTCAGGAGGAACCTCCTGTGTTCCAGTTGGTGCCCGTTGCCTCTTGTCATGGCACTGGGCACCACTGAAAAGAGCCTGGCTCCGTCCTCTCTGCACCCTCCCTTCAGGTATATACATTGAGAAGATCCCCCCGAGCTCTCTCCTCTCCAGGCTGAACAATCTCAGCTCTGCCAGCCTTTCATCACAGGATGCATGCTCCAGTCCCTTAATCATATTTGTGGTGCTTTGTTGGACTCTGTCCAGTATGCCCATGTCTCTCTTGCACTAGGGGCCCAGACGTAGCCACAGCACTCCAGGTGTGGCGTAAGCAGTGCTGAGTAGAAAGGAAGGATCACCTTCCTCAGCCTGTTGGCAATACTTTGCCTATTGTAGCCAAGAATACCATTAACCTTCTTAGCGGCAAGGGCACGTTGCTGACTTGTGTTCATCTTGGTGTCCACCAGGACCCCCGACACCTTTTCTGCAAAGTTACTTTCCAGCTGTGTGGCCCCCACTATATACTGGTGCCTGGGGTTGTTCCTCTCCTGGTGCAGGGCTTTGAACTTCGCATTGCTAAACTTCGTGAGATTATTGTCAGCACATTTCTCCAGCCTGGCGAGGTTCCTCTGGATAGCAGCATGACCCTCTGGTGAATCAGCCACTCCCTCCACCTTCATGTCATCTATGAATTTACTGAGGGAGCACTCTACCCCATCACCCAGATCATCAGTGAACGTGTTGAACAGGTTTGGACACAGTAGTGACCCCTAGGGTACACCACAAGTTACTGGCTTCCAACTAGATTTTGCTTTACTGCTCACCAACCTGTTGGCTTGGCCGTTCAGCCAGTTTTCTATCTACCTCACTGTCTGCCCATCCAGCCCATACATCAGCAGTTTCTCTATGAGGACCCTACGGTGGCAATGTCAAAGGCAGTAGTGAAATCCAGGTAGATAATATCCACTGCTCCCCCCAACATCCATTAGGCTGGTCATTTCATTAGAGAAACTTATCAGGTTGGTTAAGCACGACTTCCCCTTGGTGAATCTGTGCTGACTGCTCCTGATGATTTTCCTCTTTTTCATGTGCCTGGAAATGGTTTCGAGGAGTAGCTGCTCCATCACCTTTCCAGGGATCGAGTTGAGGCTGACTGGCCTGTAGTTCCCCAGGTCCTGCTTCTTGCCCTTCTTGAACATAGGAGTGACATTTGCTTTCCTCCAGTCCTCAGGTACCTCTCCCAGTTGCCATAATTGACCAAAGATTATAGTGAGTGTCCTAGCAATGACGTCTGCCTGCTCCCTCAGCACTTGTGGCTGCATCCCATCGGGGCCCATGGACTTACAAACGTCCTGTTTGCTCAAGTATTCCCCGTCCTGATCCTCTTCCTCCAAGGGTACCTGTTCCTTGCTCCTGCCTATCCCACTGGCTTCTGGGACCTGGGATTCCTGGAGGCTGGCCTTTCTAGTAAAGACTAGCAAGGTTTAATGAGAAGTTTTAGTTATAAAACAATTTTAAGCAAGGCTGTGCAAAAAAGGAGTTGAAATAGAAGTATTAGCTTTTATCTGATTTTTAATTAGTATTCAGAGGAGCAGAATTTTTTTACTAGTTCTTTGCATTGTTTTTTATTTGGTTCCGTAATCTATAAATCTCTATTATTATGAATAGAAAGTTTTTATAGTAAATAATCTTATGTTGGAGTGAGTGATGAGGAAGTTGTAATCCTTTTGGAATATGTATTATATGAACCAATATCATCTTCCAGATATATTTGAAGCAGTGGAAGATGTTAGTGTCCTTAGCTGCTTGTTATTACTGATAAGCCACAAGTTACTGCTATACAGCTAAGCAAACATACAGAATGGAAAGTGGAAGCACTCTTTAACCTATTCTTGCTGTGTAAGATCAGTCAGATTAACTTAAACCATTTCAATCGCAGCATATGCTGTATGGGCTAACTTTACACTGAAATGGATGAGGAAGGCTCATGTGCTCTTTGCCAAACAGCAAAGAAGCAAGCAGCATGGGGTCAATAGCATTTTGAGTGTCTCCAACTGTTTGGAAAGTGAACATGTGTTTACACTCAAAACATCTCATGAAATGGTTTAAATTCTGGCAGTATCAAATCATTCACCTCTTCACCCCTTCTGTTCAAAAGGAATTATGTTGCTTTATTTCAGTATTTCAGTACATGTGTGTTTCAGAGGCCACATTTAAAAGTTAAAATTTCTTCCCTCCTTGTAAGTTACAAATTAGTAGCACTTGCTCAGGTTAGGCCTTTTCTTATATCATACCCCCGTGGGTTTATAGCACACTGTGCTGGATTGTCTTACTGCCTAGTATCTATCCACAATGTTCAGGTGAGATTTTGTCTTCAGAGTCTATCTGTATGTTGTGTTTCCATGCATAAAAACATTTCTAGCGGTGAAAATTGCTTACCACGTGTTTTTAACGTGCGTGTTTCTTAAGGACTCTTCTATACAGAAAGACTGGAGTAGTATTGCAAAGGAAGATATTATCAGGATGGAAATGCCATCAACTTCAAAGCATAACACCAACCAAAAGATAGATGAATGGGATAGCAGAATGCGAACAACCTAGTCTAGTTATTGAAATAATAGTGTATCCAGATTTTCAAATGTAAAAAGTAAATTTGTATTTTAACAGCAATAGCAATAGTAATGGTCATAGAAATAGTAATAAAGAGGCTTAATATAGGGATTTGACCAAAGAAATTGTGGTTTCATGATTGCATTGAGACACAGTCTACAGGAAAAAAAGTGATCTTTTCTGTCTTCTGGACATCCTTGTCACCATTCTAGTGTGCTTTCTCTTGTGCAAGCACAGGTTTTGAGGATATAGTGAATGACATCTAGGAGTTCAGTATGTCCCTTTTATTTTGGAGGAAGTAAGTGGGGAGGAGCATGAGGGAAGGTTACTCTGGTGTGGAGATGAATTCACTCATTCATTTGAATTAATAGTTCACTGAAGAGTGTGGGTGACTTCTTTAGATAGCATTACCAGCTGATACTGGCTGCAAAACCATAGTATCAAAAAAATGTTTCAGTTAAGATAAAATAGAGTGTACGGGAAAGTATATGAAAAGATTCTAGCAGTAGAAACCTAAATGGCAGGCCTTTCTCCTCTTAATACCATCTTAGCTCATTTTATAAGAAATGCGCCCTCTTTTAGATTTTATCTGAAGGAACTAGGTGCATTCCCCAAACTAACTGTTCATGGGTCATGTCTGAAAATAGGAGTAGGGAACTCATATAATTTGTTCAGACTGACACGGTATAGCACTTGTGACAGTCATCTAGTAATACAGGGACTGAGATATTTCACGACTTGAGCCAACCTGAACTGGAGGCAGAAAATGCAAACACACATTATTTAAGCAGGTTGTTATATAAATTAAAGTCTGTTCTATTGTGAAAGAAGACATTCAGGCTCATTAAGTACAGCTGTTTAGGTTTCTCTTTGGTGGATTTTTGATTTGCTGGGTTTGGAGAGATTAATTAATGCATTTAATCTCATTTTCTTTTTTGTCTGGAAATGTTTACAATACATTTTTTAGCTATTCATAAAAGAATCTATCTCCTTCATAAAATAACAGTTGCTGTGCTTCCCTTGGCTCTATTTCATAGTGCTGTATGTATGCTGAACTCTGAGGAATGAGTGCATGATTGGTCATGAATGCAGGAGTAATATTTAAAATAATAGAACTTCTTGTTAATGTGAAAAAAAAAATCCTATTTTCTCCTCTGGGGGAAAAAAAAAACAACTAATCATTAACTAAAACTTCAGATTCGTAAGAGTATTTTCTTTTTGGCCATATTTATTTTAGTGTAGTCCACCCTAAAATACTTATAATTTTTTGTTGTCTGTGCAGCAGATTCTGAAGGATTTTCAGTTTCTTTCAATGTTGTTATAGACATGAAATTACACACATAGGTTATGAAAGATCTGTCGTCTCCATCTTGAATATCATAGTTAGATTGAAGTTTAGATTTAGCTGATCAAACAAAAAAAGATTTGGGAGTGGTTTGGCATAAAACTTTCTATAAAATCTATTAAATATATTACATTTTTTCTAATGATGAGTGGGTTGGCACTCAACCAGGAGGAATAAATTCATCTCTTTTTGTCCAAATTCTGTTTCAAAGAAACAGTAAGAAATTCAGTTTGGAGTTGCAGGTTCATTAGAGGTAGAAGATCACTGTAGCCAGAAGCTTTGTGTTGTGCTCTGAAAATGCTCTAATGCTTATTGCTCACCAGTAATTTTTAAATAGTATAACTGTCATCAGTAACTGTGAAGAAACAACAAAACGATTCACTGTTTTTGTTTATAGTTCAACTGAAAATTTTTATCATTTTGTTGTGGGGAGTGGGGGAGCTGTTTGAGCCTTCAGAGTCTGTGAAAGTTGAGATTTTTACAACAAGCTCTGTGGCTTAGACTGTGTTTCCAGTGACATAACTAGTTAAATGTAAACCAGATGTTCTTTGAAGTTTATTTCCAGGAATGTACAGTGAACTGTTTCAATTTTTGTTTCTGTGACATTTACAATGTACACTCACTCCACTTAAGAAATAAACGTTTAAAAAAAAATCCATGGTAAATATTTTCATACTTTTGCTTTTTATTTTAAAATATAAATCAGTATTTAAAATCAAATAATTCTCTCACTTTTTTAAAATTACCATTTAATATTGTTAATAGAAGGTGTATGGAAACAATTTCTGGAGTTTGTTTACATTGTGCATATGATACTTTTTTGCCCTAATTCAGCAGAGCACTATTGGTGAAGTGCATTCATCCTTTAATTTTTTTTTTCCTGAATAGTGGTTTTGGGGAGTAGCCAGTGCAGTATTATAAGCATGTTCATACCCAAAAGCATTGGATTTTGGGGAGTTCTTGGTTTGTTTTTGGTTTCTTTCTGTTCCGTTTATTTGTTTGTTTGCTAACATCGTACTGAAGCATGTCAAATGCAGAACGTAACAAACTATATTTTCAGGATTGGGGGCCCAGAGCACAGTCACAAGATCATTTTAGAAACAACCAGAAATTAATGCCTCCAGATGTGCATATCCTAATCCTCAGTGAATGCTGCTCTCCCTATTTCTAACCCCTAGAGAGAAATGGGATGGGATGAGTATTCCTTCATCTACATCAGGGCAATGAAATCACAAAGAATATGATTCTGTGATACAGCTTCCCTCACCCCGATCTTGGTTACGTGCTTCTGCCATTTTCATCCCAGAAAGTGGAAAGTGAGTATTTGTCTGTGGAATCAGTGAGGGGCTGGCAGTGGCACTAGAGAGAGGTGGAAACAGACTCGGAGAAAATGGAGCAGGAAGGGTGAAATGGAAATATCCTCTGTGGATGGCAGCAACCTGATAGATAGAATCAAATGTATTGACAAGGAATGTGTTCAATGCAGACTTCAGTGAGGATTTAGGCTAAATGGCCTAACTTTGTCTTGAAATGTCTTGTTGTAGTCCTCCCAGTCTAGAAAGTGGACAGCTCAGACAACAAATCTTCCTGTTCTTCCCTATTTTTGCTCACCTGGCTGTTCAGTTTGATTCCTTTCCTCTCCTTTCTTTGTCTTTCGCCAGAGAATGAAGAACATAGGCCATGAAATTGGGAGAGCTGCTTCACTCCTCACAATGTGTTGAACTTTAGATGCTTTGGCCCCTCCATCTCCATTTATTCACTAATCTTTAGTTTTAGTTTTCAGGACGCTGACTTTCAGGTATGGCCCTTAACTATTTTTTCTTAGGTTTGGATTTCTTGTTAACTCCAAGAATCCAAAGCAGAAGATGTCTTTTCCTAGAAGAAAACTGATTGTAAACGTGACTTGCTAAGTATCAGTGAGAATTAAAAATAAGCATGGTAACCTGATACATTTTACATTCTTAAATGTGAATTAAGTTTCATGTATTTCTGATATTCTGAATATGATTGAAGTCGTGTTTTGGATAGTGGTACTTTCTGCTCAAGATGGTGTTTTGTCTTGCACATTGGTGGTGTACATGCAGACGTGTGGTTGAGCTGCCAACTTTTACAAGCATGTGACACTTTCCATGAAAATCTTCTGCTTTCAGCTGTAAATGTTTTTGGCAGAGTTCAACCGTTTTACCTACATTTTTCTTCACTGGGTGTCTGACTCAGACTAAATTCTATTTTTATCTTCAAAAAATTCAGACAAAACACTTTGTTTATTTCCAGGAATGATTAGCTAGTGAGAAAATGTTGGTCTGTGCGTTTTGAAATGTGCAAAAGTTGTGACCTTTTCTTTAAAAAGCTGTTGCTCGTCTCTGCTACTGCAGCTTGAAATTTCTTGAGTAGTTTTTCTGTCAGGATGGTGCCTCTGTACTCTGAAAATGTACTCAAATTTGGCTGAGTTGCAAGTCTCGTTATGCATATGCTCAGTAGAGAAATATTATATTTTTAGTGTGCAAAATCTCCAAAGATTCTATGGCACTGCTCGTGGCTGGTCCAGCATGGGAACTTCTCTGAAGTTGCACCTTAGCTGAGCAGGGAAGAGCACTGGACTGGGCAGAGAACCATACCTGCATAAAAACTAAAACATAAATGCAGAGACTGATCAAAGATCCCTCTGTCCCAGTGCTAACTATAGCAGAGCAAGTATACAGCTTTACTTTCCAGGAATACTCTCTGAATTCCCAACAGTTGTGGTTCAGAAGTACGATCTTTACATTTAATAAACCTCAGTGGATTTCTCTTCCATAACTTGTCCAGACTACCATTGACTCACGAAAGCTTTCCGCATCCTAGGATGAACATTTCCAATTTCTCTACTTGTGTAAAGAACTATTTCTTTAGTTGCTTGGCTACCAACCAGCTTCACTGATGTCCCTTTGTTCATGTACTGCAAGAGATGGTGAAAGTTTGATACCTTTGACAGGGAGCGACTATGTATATCTTTAATGTAGTTCATTTGTCTTTTCTTTTCATTTCTCTTTTCTCATTTTTTTTAAAGCTAGCCAAACTGCTGAAAGCAAGATGGCAGATGGAAAGGAAGCAAAACTATATCCTTCTCCAAAATCAGTTCTATACTGAGAGCTATTCAACATGTAGTGCATATTTAAGATAACTTCTGTGCCTCAGTGTGATCTGTTTCTAATCATGGGAACAGGATATTTGGTTTCTCTGTAAAAGCAGCAGACACTACTCTCTGCTACCAGGTATTGCTGGGCAGGGAGAGGCAGGGAGACTAGGGAGGCAGGGAGCATACAAAGGATAATAAAACGTCAGGTAATAAAGTGTGAAATGTATTTATGGGGAGGAGAAGGGATGCAGATAAATGCTGGCAAGCTCTCCAGATTGCCAGCTGGGATACTCAGGTGCTCAGTGCTTGCTCTGTCCAAACCAACTGGCTGCTGCAGATCTACGTGATTACCTCTGTGCTGCAATTCCCAGTGCATCAGGTTGGTACGTGAGTAGTGCCAGACCTGTCCTTGCCCCATGTGCTCACCCATGGTGCTGAGCTCTGCCTGGCGAGCTGACTTGGGCCATGGTGGGCTAGGTCGGAACTTGAGATAATACGACCAACTGCGTCTAAATGGACTGTTTGCAGAGAAACTTTGAAGCTCTGCCTGATGCCATATGGGACCACTAGCCCTGGAGGAGTAATGCAAGGCCAGCATTACTGTTAGGATGGGGCTTACCAGCTCAGGTAGTACTGCTGCAATTAGCCCAGAACAGGCAGCCCTTGAAGCTGTGTTTGTGTAGCACACTGCCTTGACATGGTAGGGCCTCCTGGATCTCCTGTCTGCATCTGTGTATGATGTATGTGTAAGCTGGGTAACCCACAAGTTTAAGAGTAGACTTTGCTAACACAAGGTCTTTTATTCTTCAAAAACCTGCTGGCATTCAAGGACACATCCTATTTGCAATTTGTAGGTAAGTGATTCCATTAAGTATAAGGACAGTGAAAATTGGCCCTTAAATTAGGTGCTTGCTTTGGGGATGAAGAGGGAGATCACAGTTTCTTAAGCATACTGATTTCTGGGTGTTTTCCATCTCTCTCCCTCTCTCCTTCTGCCCCCCCAGTCCCCTAACCCCCACCCATATATGTATGTCCTTTGGTGATTATTCTAAACAGTATCTGTTCCTGTGATCTCGTAACTCCACAAAGATTCCTTCACGGAATCTTCCTTCAAGTATAGTGATGTGAAGGCGTGATACATCATAGCATACCAAATAGCAAATGGTACGTTTTTCATGATTTTTAGACAATGAGCAGGATATTGCGGTTTGTTTTGGAAATGAACTGTTGATGCTATTATTGCTACCAGTGCTTACATACTGCATTAATTTAAGATTAGTTTACTTCACGCTGTTTTTATGTATCGATATGACATTATTGATATGACATTCCTCAAGCAGTACTAGCAAACATAAGCATGCACTTAAGAGTTTTATTTCTGGCCTGCTAAAGGAACTGTCTAGTTGGATTAGAATGTATGGCTTGATTCAGGACCCAGACCAAAAAAATGAAATTGGTTGAGTTCAGGAGGAAATAGTGGATATGCATCTGCAGTTGTTCTTTGAAAGAATTTGCTGGTATTGTTTTAATCTTAAAACTGATTTCACTTTAAACAAAAGTGAAAAAAAAAACAGCAAATAATACTGTCTGCAAGGCTCCTATTCTTACATGTGAACGGGCTTAAAAAACTCACAGGAGCAATAAATGGAAGTAGTTAGGGGGTAAAGGGAAGTACCATTTACAGTATTCCAGTTTTAACTCCAATTTCTTGAATGTTTTCCAGAACTAGAGATTTGCAGCCAGCATTGGAATATTTTGATTCTGACAGGGTTTTCTTAATTATTCCAAAGCTTCATGGAGCCATAAATGACAGAAACAACAAAGCTGTTGTTTGTGCACAGCATGTTGTGGCTGGGAATGCATTGCTTTCCATGATAAAGGAGTTCTGATTTCTCAACGGACAGTTATAATTGATGCTGGAAAACTTTATAGTCCAAATTCTTGGAAGTTACTATTGTTGTAGAAAAGAGCCATTTAATTAACACTGTCAAAATATACAGTCCTATACACATGTACATGCATGCTAACTGCCCGTCCCTACATCTTTTGCATGTCATGTTTTGAAAAGACAGACAGATGGGAAGACAGACAGACAGGCAAAGAAAGAAAGAGAAGAGAAAAAAGCTAGATATAGCAGGCGGTCTTGGCAAATCATGGTCCACAGCAGCATTTATACTCTAGTATTTCCAAAAGTACATTACAGTCCTAACAGTGTCTTTCCTTTCTGGATTATAGATGTGAACGAATGTGAAAGCAGCCCGTGTGTCAATGGTGCCTGCAGGAACAATCTTGGTTCTTTCAGCTGTGAATGTTCACCTGGCAGCAAGCTGGACTCTACAGGACTGATATGCATCGGTGGGTCTTTCCATCTTTTTTTTTCCTGTTTTGCTTATTTTCCCTTTATAGCAGACTACATGTCTAGCTGTGTAGGTCACACCAAGCAAACCCGTGCTAATTTGATTGTTTCCATGGAAGCAGAAGCAGGTTAAAAAGAGACACAGACATAATGCATGTGGATGTCCAAACTATGGTGAAAGTGGTGAAATGCTGGTGTTGATTGGTGGGAGACAGTGGGGATGTCTTATTATTAATAGGAATTGTTGTCATTCTCCCAGAAGACAAGATATGAGTAAAACGATAGGTAGTATGTCTGACAATTGAGAGATTGTAAAGCAGAAATGCCCGTTCAGTTCGCTGGCCACTTTTAAATCTGAGACAAGAAAGTAATTTAAAGCTGGAGGAACATCTACTCAAACAGTGATATGAAAGCATATGGCTTCTAGAATTCTTGACATTCTTCATAAACTATGCAGATTGGCTTTCCTATCTATCAGGAAACAGTAATGGCTTTTGCCTTATGGCACAATCTTATACCTTACCTCTTATGTAGAAAGCTGATAAAGGAGAGTAAAGCACATCTGAATTTATCAGGATCCCTCCCCCTGGAGCAGACACATGAGTATTGTCTTGTTTGTATATTTTATATATATATTATATATATAATGTAACATATAATAGTGTAACATAAATAATGTTAACATCCTTTGAGGATTCTATGGCACTGAAAAAAAGCAGAGCATTGCACCGATTTTCTCAGAGCTAGCAGCAACAGTTGTCTGCAAGATGTCATTGGCATTATCTCTGGAAGCCATTCATTAATGTATTTTTTTTCTTTCCTTTTCAAGAAGACTCAAAGTATTGGGGACATCTGCACTTTTCAGGTGCTCAGAAGCTGCGATCATTTCATCTTACTTGTGTAACGTAATTGAAGTCATTGTAGGATCCGTGGGATAAATTGGATTGGAGTGTCATTAATAATGGGACGATGCTATTTTTAAAAGTTCCTTTTCTTGTAAGATTTGTCTGGTGTTCTTGTTTCACCTTTCTTGCCTTGCTGAGATTTTCTTAAGATAGGAAATTTAATGCAAAGACTCAAGTTTCTATTTAATGATGGCATCTGTCTATGCCTTAATATGTTTTTTAAGTGAATGTTACTTTTGCACCTAAGCCGTCTCTTAGGTTTCTTTCTTCTAGCCTTTCTGTTAGATTTTTAGAGATACTGCCACCATCATTGGCCTGTACAGTTTAGTACTCTTTTTGTTCTGTTTCATGTTGTTCTGATACCTTGATGCAACCAAGTTAACCTATGCTTTTTTGTACTATTTGTTCTAATTTTGTTGTGTTCTAACATCCAAAGATGTTGCAAGTTCATTAAGGGCTTAATTGTAACAGTTTTCTGGATTTACTTTGCAAATGACAGTCAAGCCATTGAAATGGTTATAGTGTGAGGTCCTATTTGGCTTGAGTAGTAGTGGCAAATAGCATAAAACAAACAAAATAAATACTTGAACAGTCAGATAAAAAATGAAGAATAGCCGCCACCTATATACTGTAAGCCTAATCATCACTTGTGCATGTTGATCAGCATTCTGTCAGGAAAAGTTTTCTGTACTACAGGTGAGAATATGTTAGGATTGAAGGGTCAGGATAGCTCATGTGAGAAATACAGATTTGTACAGCTAGAGTCCATTAATGTTTTCCTACCTTGGCAAAATTTCCACTGGAATCAGTAGTGATGAGAGAAAGGCAGACTGGATTACTGAAAGGTAAGTAAGGGGCTGGAGGTTATAGGTAGTTTTTGGTGTGAAAAACTTGCAAACACTCATTGAATTTAAATCTCTACAGTAGAGAAAGTTGTTTTTTCCCCACTTGTATATTGACGATATTTGCCCTACTTTTTTTAGCTGATTGTTCCTGTAAAGCGTTACTGTAGTATCAGATGTGAACAGCATATGCCAGTACAGAAGTGTGTGGCTCAAATGGTGTTCTGGTTTGGGTATGCGTTGTATTCTTCTTAAGAATGATCAAAGTAAGGTGGTGTCAGTTTGATTCTGACCCCTCTCCAGTTTTGCTTTAATTCCATATATGCTCTCATGTCAGAACCAGAATCACCCTCATTTATAAGAATAATTTTTCTTTCTTTATGATAATGATGAAAGTTTGAACTTAAAATTGTCACATAAATTTGCGGTAAAAGCACATGACAACAGAATTAGAAAAAAAAATGATTAACGTAACAACACTGTTAATTTTATTTTAACAATATGTTGTCCTCATGTGTTTGTTGCTAACTGGCCTTATTGCTGGATTTCTCTATTGTCTAGTGGACTCAGATTGTTCCTAAAACTGACCTTGTACAAAGAAGTTATGTGGCTGATGGAAGTTCTTTACTCAGTTTATGGACAGAGAACTTCAGTCTGTCAGTTCATCTGTTTCCTTTGCTTGGTCTGCTCAGCCTTAATGCTAAAGAACCAGGTGGCTTGAGCCATTTGCATCCATATTGCCTATAGAAATTCAATATAGATATAAGCCGTTTATCTTTTTCTGTGAGCTTCCCTGGGTAGAGGAAAAATGACTTGCTCAAATAATAGCAAGAATTCAAGTCACAACATTTGGCCTCAAATTAGAGCTCAAACTTCCAGTAAATATTGTTAGTTTAGCATTTACAGTAAAAACATTCAACAAAAAAAGGCG
Organism: Chauna torquata; assembly: GCA_013399475.1. Taxonomy (NCBI): domain Eukaryota; kingdom Metazoa; phylum Chordata; class Aves; order Anseriformes; family Anhimidae; genus Chauna; species Chauna torquata. The sequence continues at coordinate 114,610 of VXAL01017333.1, forward strand.
ATGTATTATGCATTTCTTTTGCTTTCACACTGGCAGTGTCTGCACTATTAAGGCTGCCCTCTTCTAAGGGAGGGAAGAAGTGGAACAGTTTTTGACATACATGTTGGTGGTACCAGTGCTGCATTGCTGTTTTGAGAATTGCTTATACAGTAGGGATACTGTCATTTATGCTCCTTGAAATATGCACTTAATATATGCTTTTTATGCACATTTTAGTCAATATTTTTTGAATTCATGCAGCGCACAAACCATAGGCTGCCATCTGCCTGTAGTATGCATATATTCTTCTTCAAAGAATCAAAGAGATGCAAGCAGCGGAAAGAATGCTTTGATGCTGGATTATAAATAATTTTTTCACCAAAATGAAAGTCACAGTTGCTGCCCTTTGTAAATTTTGTCTGGACAAGAGAGGTTGTGTAAAATAAAGGAAATTAACTCATAGCCTGAAAAAAGATAAGACGAGCAGACTTTGGCAGGATAATGTAGATGCAGCTGGTGTGAAGAAAGTCACCTGCTAAGCTGTATAGTTTAAGTCATTTTTTGAGATATTATTTTGACTTTTTCATCCTGTAAAGTTGGCTACCAAAAATGAATAACATCGTGCTCAAGGAATTGCTAGGGAATGGAGCAATGGAAGCATTTACGTTTGGATAACATAAAGCAGAGACATCGATGTATGGCCAGCTAGCTGGATATAGCATGAAAGAGCAGCTAAAGAGCCTATTTTGCTCTCCCTTAGTCCCCTGAGTTTGGGACATATGATGTGAAGACATATGCTCATCCCATGACCAGCCAAGGGCAAATCCAGGTAATTGCTTCGTAGGTTATGTCTTCCTCCAGTCTTGTGATGTTAACCCTAGTCTTGACTGTTAGATAAAAGCTGATCAAGGCTTAGAAAAGGTGCCTTTTCCATGATCCTCTGCCCCTCAGAGGTGTGTGCACTTTTTTAAGGGTAATGCTCTGCCCTACATGTTTGAGATATTGATCTAAACAATACAACTCTTTTGCAATTAACTGTTCATAAAGTACTTTGTCCAGTTTCTAGAACTGGTTCCAGACACATTCTTGGGCCATTTTTTTTTTCTTGTTACATTACCCAAAGAAGGATTTATGTTCTCGGTGGACTACGTAGTTTTATAATAACATAGAATAGTTAAAGTTGTTTGAAAAAAATAAGCCGGAGCACATCGCTCCTAAATATGAGGTATCAGTAATACTAATAAACAGCACCTAAGAGAGAGTCTTTTTGTAGATATATTATATCTTATATATTGTATCTTAAAAGCCAATTCCTATTCATCTTGCATTAGTCATCTTGTCTGAACCACTTGCTTAATTTTGAACTCTGAGTATGCAGATGCATTTAAACTCCGTCAAAGCTGACCTCCAAATCTGGGTTAGATCTTTACAGACTGCTTTTGCTATGCATTCACAAGGGCTGTGGTCTGCTTCAAGAAATTTGATGTCATTTGAATGTAACAGTAGAAAGGTACTGAGCTAAGGTGCAGTACTTTCAGAAGTACATACCTGATTTAGGATCTAATGGACATCTTGAAAAGTGGCTTGGGCACTTGAAAGCATAGCTTTTATACTTGAAGATTTGGGTACCTAAAAGAGAATTTCAGAAGATTTCAGACGGCAGAGTTGACACTGGTGACTGAAAATCTCCTCTCTGCTCCACGGCTGGTTAGCCTGGGGAGCAGTCAGGAGGTGCTGCTTGACTCAGCTGGGCACTTACTAGAATGGGTTTGTCCTGAGCAGGTCTGGATTCACAGCCTGGCAATCCAGTTTGTGATTCAGGAGCTGGGTGTGCTGTGACTGAGTCCTTGGGAGCCGAAAGTGGAGTGCACGCTAACAGGCATATTCAAAGCACAGCTAATGCACCAGCAGAACTGGACCCCTAAAAGAATATAGCACAGCCCTGTCCCCCACATTTTTCTCTTTTCCTCTTCCTCTTCTTCTTCCTCTTTCTCTTTCTCTTCCTCTTCCTTACCCTTTCCCTTTTCCTTTCCCTTTTCTTTTCCCTTTTCCTTTTTATTTCTGACAGCCTTGAAGTGTCACTGAGTGAGATGGAGGTAAGAGCACCTGGATTTCATAGCCTGGTGGTTCAGGCAGTCAGCCAGAATGGGGAATCCCAGGTTACAATCTCTGCTTTTGTTGCTACTTGTGTGTTTTAGATTGAACGGTGTCTTGTTTAAATAAACAAATAAATAAATCTACTGTAGTTGCTGGAGGACCTCTGGACCTCTGCTAGCTGTAGGACCTGGACTATAAAATGCCTCAAGCAGTGCACTCTATCGCTGACTTTTAGTGATAGTGCTATTCATTTCCTCTGCTTCTAAAATAAAATGTGTACAAAATGACTCTGATGCAAAGACAGACTGTGCTGTCTTTGTACGCCATCTGCCAGTGGCATGAGGAGATGCCAGCTCTTTTTAATGTGACAGTTCCATATTGTTTCTATTGTGCTGCAGATAGCCTGAAGGGGACTTGCTGGCTTAACATCCAGGACAGTCGCTGCGAAGTCAACATCAATGGTGCTACACTGAAATCTGAATGCTGTGCTACCTTAGGAGCAGCTTGGGGCAGCCCATGTGAGCGGTGTGAATTAGGTACTATGCTGTGCTTTCATATCCTATGTCTTTTGGGAGAAGAGAAAATGTACCACTAATAAATTCTCATCATTTTCTGCTAAAACAATAACAAAAAAACACTATGAAGTGAGGATGTCTTCTTTAGCATCACTCCTAATCTCCACCATCAGGTATCACTCTAATAACTTTGAAGCTTTGAGGAAATAACATTTGAATGAATCTTTGAATAGCTATATATGTTTCTTCTCAACCAGCACTGTGCACTGGTGTAGGTGGAAGTAAAGACTATAATAATAAAGTGAAATATCTGTTAAAAGTCTTGAGGACTTTTTGTTTTGTGAGCTGTTAACACTTGTCCCAGCTGTTTTCAAACACATAGCTTATGTACAATTATTGATTGCAGAATAGTACTAGTATTAGATCACAGGGACAGGGCTAGAGGTTGGAAGCAAGAATGCTAAATGCGTGCTCTATTTTGTGGAAAAAATACTGTGCCACACTCTCGCCGTAAGATTTGAATAATGCCACTTGCAGTTGAACCAGTGTCAAGACATTTTAGCCATTGGTTTTAACTTGAAACATTAATTGGGGGCCCGTGTATCTCGTCTAATCAGCGTGGTGCAAACAACGTCCAACAGAGCTTTTAAATGTGCAGTGGACCATCAAGCAAAGATACTGCTTTGGACTCCAGGAAGCAGCCTAGCCTAACTAAGGTTAGGCTGGTAGAATTAATCGAAAACTAATGAGTCTAGAGAGCTCATTAGCTCAGACTGGGTACATTTGGCCATTTATCTAATAGGCCATTATATAAATGGCCTATTAATATACCTATTTCTACTAGATTTCAGCAAACCCACATATTTCTACAGCATACTACGTTTTACATGCATATCCTAAAATAATGTCTGTGCTCAGATCCTTTATTAAACTGCAGTGGAAAAAAACACTTTAGTGATAACTGGCATCACTAAAGCTTTAAATCTTTAGGGAACTTTACAGGAAATTTACATTTCAGTTATATCTGAGTGCAGAGATTTATCTAATTCTGGCCCCCATTAAGGAAAACATGAGAAAAAAAATGTCTAATTTTTAATTTCCTCAGCTATTATTTGTTCTAAGTAACATGTATGAGTCAGTAGTTTTCCTGATTGAGGCTAGATCACTCACCACATTATACTGTCAGACTTAGAGAACATTGGAAAATGCAAAGATACTTTTATTCTTAAATTACTTGTTCTTATATTTCTGTTATTCTAAAGCAGTGATACATCTTTTTTGCTTGATTCCAGACACAGCTTGCTCAAGAGGATTTGCCAGAGTTAAGGGTATTTCCTGTGAAGGTAAAGTTTTTGCTTCTTACTCAAGACGTCATTTTTTTTCCCTCAGAAAATGGGATAAAAGGGGATTTATTATGTTGTTCTTTTTGTCAGACATAATCATGTTGATCGTAGATGAATGCCATCACAAACAGTTACTGACCGTTGGGAACATATAAGTTAACACCGTTGGAGAATGTCAAAATGGTACAAAAAGGATGGAACTGCTCCTTCAAAATGCATTTAATTCTTTTGGCTTTTCCTTTCTCTCATCCACATCCATCATCATGTCTTACTTAGAGAGGAGAACGTGGCATCTTAATGCCCTGTGTCTTAAGATCTTGCAGGAGTCCGTTGGACTAGAGGGAGCCAGGTGCTTGTTCAGAACAGTATTCAGATCCTAAAACAGTATCAATGAAAGTTTCATGCTTTCTTTTGTACAGCTGAAGTTCTCAATACAGTTGTAGCCGTCTCCTTGCTGGAGTTAGCATACATTCTGAAATTTCTTTCACGCCTTTGTTTACCAACAGATGTAAATGAGTGTGATGTTTTCCCGGGGGTTTGTCCCAATGGGCGATGCGTTAACAGCAGAGGTTCATTTCACTGCGAGTGCCCTGAAGGACTGACACTGGACGGAACGGGGCGAGTGTGTTTAGGTAAGAGCACAGTCGACTCTGCTAGCTTTCAGGCTGTGTATAACAATTGTCTGAAATAATTCTCAAAAGGATGTTTGGTTTGTTTCTGGATTGCTGAATATGTTAAGTGTATGTTTTAGTTTTTGTCTGCTTAGATTTGAGATACCTGGGCCAGTTCAGGGAAGAGCTGTTAATCTGTAGGGGAAATATGAATGTTTGTATTATGACTTGTTTTGCCCTCGGTGCAGTCAGTACGTTTTGCAGGAGTGCTGCCCTTACTGTGACTCATGTTCCCAAACATAAACGTCTAACTCACTGGGAGCTAGACTGTAAGCAGTTTGCGGGCCAGCGGGGAGCTTATAATGCAGTGTGGCTTGTTCTCTTTGCGATTGCTATCTAGTCATTTTGTGAAACTGTGCTACTATCCTGTAGCACAAATATGCTGGCACGAATTGGTCTGTTTGAAAGTAAACAAAATGATTGTAAAGATAAGACTTTATCTTTGTTGTACAGAACACAAATATCTTCTACTGACAAAACATGATGTCTGTGAAGACACAGTGTTCTGTACAGAAAAGTTTTCAGGTATAAAAAGTACTGGACTCCTTATGTAAGTTAAAGAAAACAAAAATATCCTGTAGCAAGTGTCGTTAGTGTTACTAGTCTGCTAAACTTTTTTGTTGGCTGAGAAAAGAGCTAGGAGTCAATTCCTGAGGTTGTAAGAGGAGGAAAAAGAGTAGGAGAGACTTAACACAGTTCCTACACTACTACTAGGAAAAAGCATTCCCCTGGAAAACCCTTTACCTTTTCTGTAACTTTTTTTCTAGAGCAGGGGAAGTGCATGAATGAACATGTGATAGTGCTTTTTACAATCACAGGTATTATAAAAAGTTGTAGTGCTACAAATTTCTTGAATTATCCTAATAAAGCAACAATATCTGTCAGTGAATGTACTTTTTCTTTCCTTTTTAACTGGAAATTCCGTCCCCCAAGCTATCTTGTGGAGCTTTTATTTTTTACATCTGAGAAACTGTAAAATCCATATTCAGATACCACAAAATATTTATATCGTTTTAAATAAGCCATACTTAGTAATTTAGAATGACATTTATCTATAAGATTATGGGAAAAAACAATGACAGATTTATTGTGATTTGTAATGCATTCTATAAAAGTGCATGTCTGTTTTAAATTAAATTAGTTTGTGCCATACACACGTCCTCCATCCAGGAATTAGGTGTTTCGCAGTATGTCTTTTCAAGTTGTCTTTTTGAAATCTTTAAAAATCAGTAATCAGAGATGAAAAAGATAAAGTCAGGGAACTGAATACTTAAAAGATTCTATAATTCATGTCAATTTTTTACCAGTTCTAAAGACTATAAAAGTATGATTACTGACAGCATTTGATTTCTTTTAAGAAAACAGAACAGAACAATTACAATTTTTCAGCCCTTGCTTCATGTCACCCAAGAATTTGTCTGCTCTAACCCATATTTTTTATTTCAACAGTGTTCTCTTTCCTCAAGGAGATTCAAGTTTAAGCAAGCAGTTTTCCTTTAATTGCACTATGCCTTACCAATAGCTGATATAAACAGCTACCAGGTTGTGTTCTTTTTTCTTGTGTGTGTGAATGTAATTCTAGAGGTATTTTTAAAAATAGAATTTTGAAAAGAAACAAATGTGTATAATCAGCATAAATGTCTCATAGAAAAAAGAAATAATTCAAAACCAAGTATGCCAAAATGCATGTGTCTGTTTTTTTGTGCATAGCATATGCAGTTTTACATTCATTTTTTTCATTTTTTTTTCCCAACACTTAGCAATTCTATTGCCAATCACAGTCATCTAAGGTCATCAACCCTATGCTACTTCTCAGTGAGAAATTTCATAAGGACAGGTGTGGATTTTGGTGTAATTGGTTGAGATAATGAAAAGTTGGAACAAGGAAGTTGTTTTCAAGCAACACACAGGACTCCTGTAACCTCAAAGCCACGTTCCTTGTCCTGTTTTAAGGAGAAAATGTCTTTTTATATTACAAGATACGTGCCTTCTCCTGTGCTACGTAAGCACTGGGCCATATATTTCTCAAATATGTTTATTTCCTGCAGGGCCCACTACAGTGATTTTAATGAAAACAAATATTTATTAGAAGTTTGTTTGCTGAATGTCTTGAAATGAAAATAAATATGATCTTGATGTGGAGTAGTTTACAGGAAACCATAAGTATTCTTTAAACAATTTCTACTTCTTATGCTTGCTCCTAAATTGTTTACTTGAAGATGTCCATAGGGTAAATTTATATTGTAAAACTGTGCAACTTTGAAGGACTTGCATAGAAAATAGTTCAGCAGCTCATCCATGTTACTTTTTAGATAATGCATTTTCTCCAAAGCTTTTTGTGCTAAGCATTTAAAAGCGTTCTGTCAGGTTTCCTAAAGACTAACTTGCAGTCCAGTGTATCATATAAAAAATTAATGCTTACATTTATTCTGACGGTACAGCTTGACTTCCAGTCCATACTAGGAAGATGTAGAATCACAGACATCTTGTCTAGTGCCGCCGTAATTGATACTGTCCATTTCCCATTATTTGTAGTATTTTTCAGGTGTTTGAAATTTGGACAGAGAAAGTCTCCTATGTTGTAGAAATTAGCATTTAGAGAAATATTTCTACTGTTATGTGATACAACAGATGTCCAGAAACTTAACAATAGCAACTTCAAATGGTTCAACATTGTGCAGAAGTGTAACATCTTGAGCAGAAATCTGTCTCCCAGAAACTGAGCCACACATATACTCATATGTTCTCAAATAGGTGCTTCTGAAGAACCAAAAACCTTAGCAAAGGGTTAAATTTCCCTTTCTTGTTTTAAAATGAGCAGATATCCGCATGGAGCAATGCTACCTGAAATGGGATGAAGATGAGTGCATTCAGTCTGTGCCTGGCAAGTTTCGTATGGATGCTTGCTGCTGTGCTGTGGGTGCTGCCTGGGGCTCTGACTGTGAGGAGTGTCCAAAGCCTGGCAGTAAGGAATATGAGTCTCTGTGCCCCAGAGGTCCTGGCTTTTCCAACAGAGGAGATATTCTAACTGGCAGGCCATTTTATAAAGGTAAGAGTTCGTTATTATCTAACGGATCTAGAAATGAATTATGTGTACATCTCAGTGAATATTCTAAGGAAATCCCAGGATTTGTATCTATTACGTACTTGATATGAGAGATGTTGTAAAGATGTTTGCCTTACAGAACTGACAGTACAGGTAGGAAAGCCCCTGCTTGCTTGGTGTTCAAGAGTGTTACAGGAGCCTATGAAGAAAAGGTGCAAAGTTTGAATTTGGTAAGGACAAAAAGAAAATAACTATGATAGGACTGAAAGGAAGGGAGCTCTAAATGCTGAGTATAACAGAAAATGTACACCTTTGTAAGGCAGTGCTTTGCAAGGTGTGAACTGAGGATGAGACAGAATTCCATGAAGTCAAGGAGTTAAGATGCAAACATATCATATTACTGCAATTTGGCCAGGGTTCTATGAAACAGAGGCTGAAAAAGGATGGTTTCTTTCTATGGTTTGCAGAGTTAATACCAATTAAGTGATTAAAGGGGAAGGGTATCTGATATTATAGTCAAATTATGAGGGTAATAGGGTTGCAGTTAAAAGAAATAAAACATTTTGTCCATTTTTTCCTGGCTTCCCCTTTCATAGAGCACAAACAAAACTGAAAAGGCTGGAAAATTTTAAGTCAGATCTAAGATATTTTAGATGACTGAGGTCTGAGAAGAACTGTAAATTTCTGTGTGTTCAGAAGCTGAGGTGATCCTGAAATGTTTTAATACTTGATTTATTTTTAAAACACAGTATTCTGAAACATTTTTCTTGAAATATGTCAAGCTGTTTGAGAAAACTTTAACAGATTGACCCTCTGTTTCACCATAAATATCTCCCGTTTTCAAGAGTTACTATTCTCATGCAAAGCTCTGAACATGCAGTAGTGATTTACTAAACAAGTAAGGAATTCTGTCCGCTCCAGGATTTTTGTAAGGTTTTGCTGCTTGTTTCTGCTTCTTTATTTGTACCATACTTTTTTTTACATTCGCACTAATACCAGTGAGATACAATTTTGTCTCATCACAGATAATTCTCAAGTAAGGACATTCATCCAGCAAATTATAGAGTGTAAAAAAAGCTCATTCAAATCTGTAAATCCCCTTGTGCATGTGCATATGAGAGAGACTGACACATGAAAAGCCTATATACATCCTATGGAAGATCTTTTAACAGCCTGTGTTATCCCAGCTGTCCAGGAAAACACATTTAGAAGAGGTGAAACATTTTGCTTGATATTCTACAAAAGAAAAGTTACACTTTTCTAAACTGATCTCTGAATATCACTCAATTAAAAAAAAAATCAGGTGATAATTACATCTCATACAAGGAGGTTCAGGAACACCATGAATATTCATTGTGTTAGCCAAATAAAGAATAAGACACATACTTGTGTCATGGGCAAAACAGTCTCAACATGGAGAATTTAACTGAATTTAGTGGATTGCTGATTAACATAAACTTTTAACAACTGATTTGTGTATTGCAAAGCAAAGAAAGCATAAACAATTGAACAGGTAGGCAAACACCTTTTCTCCCCTTTCTCGAGACTCAGCTTCAGACCAGCACTTCTCCTCCACCCTTCCTGGTGTCTGCCCCCCTGTTTTTATTGCAGGCTGCACTCAGTTCCAATCCCATGGGTGAGGCATTGGGCAGCAGGTACTTGGGGACAGTTTCTCTCTGCCACCCCTTGTTGTTTTTTCTTTAGCTCTTCTTTCCTTCTTACTCATTTCCTGTGCCCCAGTCCTCAGGGTTGTCCCTACTCCAGAGTGCGTTGTCCGCAGCTCATCATCCCTCAGGGTCTCCCAGCCCTGGCATGGGTTGCTTGCATGACTGTAGTCCACTGGGTGCCCCAGCCCCTGCATGAGTTACCCACAGGTTGTGATCCCTGGGGTCTCCCTGCACTGTCATGGGTTGCCTGTGTGCCACTACCTCTCAGAGGTGTCTCTGCCCCAGCATGTATTTCCATGGGCCACTGTCTCTGAGGGGTGTGCCTGCCACTGCTTGAGTCTTCCATGGGCTATGGTCCCTCAGGAGAGTTTGTGACCCAGTGTGGGTCACCTGTGGGCCAAAGTCCCTCAGGGATGTCCTTGCTCTGGCATGGATTGCCCACAGGCAAAGTCCCTCAGAGATGCGACTGCTCTGACATAGGTCCTCCATGGGCAGCAGTCCCTCAAGTGTGCCTCCCAGAGCATGGAGTGCTTGCTGCCTTCCAAGAGTGCATCACAGCTGTGTCCCCAACAATGTCCCCTCCTACTTGCCCCCTTTGTTTCATTTTTCCAAACTCCAGACCTGTGAGGGATGAGGCCATCCCTGCAGTTCCCTGCTGCCCAAACACTGTCTTTTATGCCCAATACAATTGGTCAGAAGGAAAAGGAAGTTCCCATGAAATGTGTGTACATATTAAGTGTTTAAGAATGTTCTTTTCTTTTCTTTTTTTTTTTTTTTCCCATAGATATCAATGAATGCAAGGTATTCCCTGGTATGTGCATGAATGGTAAATGCAGGAATACAATTGGAAGTTTCAAATGTAGATGTAACAGTGGGTTTGCTTTAGATATGGAGGAAAGAAACTGTACAGGTAAGTTGTGCATTTTCCCCAGGTTTTTTTTCCCAGGAACTTGTGATTGTTGCATAGCTTGGTGATCTGGAAGCTTAATGTAATTCGTTTCCTTCAATTTCTAAGAGCTTAATCTTTGGACAGAGTGGCCAGCTGTCTTGTTTCCCTTTCAGAAAGTGATTCTCTAATAAATATAACATTTTTCTGGTACATGGACATTAGGAATCTGTTAAATTGGTTTTAAAGGTTCTCAAGTCATGCTCTGTCAGTACAACCTGAAAAATCAATAAGGATCACCAGTGAAGCTAATTTCAACTTTTTAACATACAGATTAACTTAATTTACATTCTTTACTCTCTGGACATTTTATTACCAAGTGAACCGAGGGGTTCCAATACAAATTAATTTTCATTTAGATTTGATAGTGAGGCACACACAGAGGTACCCCTGCAATTCTGACATCAGTGCATTAACTCGAGAAGAGGCATGCATTTAATTTACAAGTTTAATATTTTGTTATTTACTGCCTGGAAAAACTGAAATGGAAGATGAGTGTGATAGTTTCCTGGTTATGAGAACCTGGATGCCTGCATTGTGGGTGGCTCTGTGCTGAAAATGAAGGAGGTTTTGTTTTACCGCACAGGAGTCTATGCATGAGTCTGAGTAATACGAAGTGTGGGTGGTAAGGCATGTTAACTGAGGTTGGTCTGGACGTTAATGTTGCCCTAACTGGTGATTTCCGTGTTTTTATAGTGATTGCATTGATGAGAAATGCATTTAACTAACTTTATTTCTAAACTAACAAGAATAGGTCAGAAAACTTCTCCCTACAAAAGCTTCTTTTGGTTCTGTTTTTCATTGAAAGTTTGTCGTGATGAAAATGTTCCACTGAACAGCCATAGAGACCCAGATTTTATTAAATGGGAGAGTTTTTTTATTATTTTAAATTAGCAACAAGATGTTTTATAAAGCCTGTAGGAAGCCAGGCACTCAGTGACATCCCAGACCCACCACATGGTTTACCATCCCATACCACCACACAACTGTGCATGAGAACTGAACTGTCTTCTCCCAGCAGAAACCTGGCCGTGGGGAGTGACAAGAGGCAAAAGAGATTCTTGCATGTGGTGAAAAAAGAACTATTTAAAATCTTTGTTTCTTCCTTTTTTTTTCTTTTGTTCTTGCAGTTTCTTCAGTTAAGCTTGCACTTGCCTTATTTTCCTGAGCCACTTAAGAAATCAGGAGACTGCCTAGCTCACCACCTTACTGCAGACATGTTGATGCCTTTCTCTGCTTTTTTATTCCTTGCTCTCCAGACTTCTTGGGTGACAGAACCAATCCTATGCCCTATCCCCTTGGACTAGTGTCTTCATTGTTTCAAATATTTTATTATTTTCTTTAAAAGCCTTTAAAGCCTTCATGTTTAACTAATATGTAAAAATTAATGACAAAATTGGGAATGAAGCTGAAGGTAGAGGGTATAGTGGAGGGCACGAAACAAAGGCATCGAACCCTAATTCACCACAGAAGCAGTGGATGGGCAGTAAAGTAGGGAAAACAGATGTCTGGAAAGATGTGAGGAGATGGTGAATCATACACTATCCAGTTCTTTCCAGTCCTCTCTTTCAACATTGATCTGTTTTGCTGGATCATATCAATGTTACAAATTCCTGTTCAGCTTCCTGCCTTACTGCTGCTGTGTTTTACAAAGACTGTTCTCTTTTTACCTTCTACAAACCTGCTACAGTTTTCCAGGGAAAGTTTCATTCAAACTTAACTAATAAAATACACAGGCTACAAGGAACCAATGAACTATAAATCTCGCTTTCAAAGGAGCTACTTAAATTCCAGATGGAAAGGTTTGATGTAAGCTTATAATGAATGCTATTACTTGAGAATTGTCTTCATAAAAAGCACTTTAATACCAATGGCACTGTGTTCGTAGAGTCAAATGGTACCTCTATAATAATAACTGAGAATTTATTACAGTCACTGTCCTTAGAAATATAACTTTAAATTGCACTTAATGGAAGCCCATTTGTTACATAGTTTAATCTACAGTTGGGAGCTCTAAAGGCGTTGCATTATGAATCTTCCACAACCTTTTTCCCGTAATCAGATTCTTTTAAATATTAAATGAGCTATATTTCTCTTATGATTTATGTGCCACGTATGATTTCTGGAGAATTCATTTATAATGGCCAAGTCTTCACTTCTGTGAAAAGGAGATCATCTTAAACTCTGTTTGATTTTTCTACCTTTCCATTTACTGTAAAACAGACATTGATGAGTGTCGGATCTCCCCAGACTTATGTGGAAGTGGTACTTGTGTCAACACTGCTGGAAGCTTTGAGTGCGAGTGCTTTGATGGTTATGAAAGTGGGTTTATGATGATGAAGAACTGTATGGGTAAGTGTTGCCAGGATGAACTGGAGTCCTTCCATTTAGTGTACACTATACTATACTAGCTCTGCTCCACCAAACATTTTGTATGCATGATTATTGTGACTTCTTGAAAAAATGAGACAGATGTCCAATATATAGGACAGATAACTGAACTATGCATAAAGATTTGCTCGTTCTTTTTGCTGATTACATTTATACATTTCTGTGTAGATAATTTAGATTGTCATGTATTCATGTAGTTTAACAGTGGCTAATGAGGTATTGAAACATTTCATACAGCTAAGAATAGAAGGCTGAAGTTTCAAAAGTACTGTGATTCATGTTTCCTTGATTCTTTTAGGACTTAAGAAATTCTGAGAACACTTCCTGAAAAAAGCATGGATCTTTAAACTGTCTAAAGTTGTAAGAATAGATGTTGAGGCAGCAAAAGTTACTAGCCACCTTAAAAAATCCAGAGTTAACATTGTGGAGCACTTCTGCATACACCATGAAAATTGGAAGTCTGAGATTTTCCATCTTGGTAGAATGCTCTTATCACCTATTTTAGAAGTTCAGTTTTATTGTTTTGACTCTAAACTCTAACTTTTTTAGTTTTGTTATGCAAATATGTCTTTGATGAAAGGGTCAAATCATCTAAGCTCTATTCAAAGGCTGCTGAAACAGAATCAAAGAATTGGTGAGGTTGGAAGACCTCTGGAGATCATCCAGTCCAACCCCTGCTCAGTGAAGGGTAAATTAGAACAAAGACCATGTATAGTTGGATATTGAAAATCTCCAAAGCTGGATATTGCACAACCTCTTTCAGAGGCTTGTTCAACTGTCTGACCACCCTCCCAGTAAAAAGTTCCTTTCTGTGTTTGAATAGGATTTCCTGTGTTCCAGCGTTCTGCCTATTTGTCTCTCAGACACTCAGAAGGTGACTCTGTCTTCTTAACCCTCACCATAAGATATTTATGCACATTGATAAGACACCCTTAGCCTTCTCTTCCCCATGCTGAACATTCACAGCTCTCTAAGCTATTCTTTGTATGTCAGAACCTCCAACCCATTGGTCTTCTCTGTGGTCCTTCATGAGGCTTGTTCCAGTATGTCCGTGTCTATCTTTTACTGAGGAGCTCAAAACTGAATACAGCACTCTAAATGTGTAACTTTTACCAGTATTAAGTAGAGGGTAATATTCACCCTCCTCAACCTGCTGGTAGTGTGCTTCCTAACACAGCCTAGGATGCTGTTGACCTTCACTGCAAAGGGCTCACTGCTGTCTCGTGTTAAGTTTGGTGTCCACTGGGATCTGCAGTTTCTTTGTTGCAAAGCTACTTTCCAGTTGGTCGGTCCCCAGCCTGTACTGTTGTGTGCATTTATTCCTCTGCAGGAGCAGGACTTTGCATCGCCATTTGTTGATGTAGTGTTCCTGTCTGCCTATTTCTCCAACATCTCTAGGTCCATCTCAAAGGCAGCACAACCATCTGATGCATTAACTACTCTTCCCAGTTTTCTATCACCTGCAAACTTGCTGAGGGTGCACTCTGACCCATCATCTAGATCTTTGATGAAGTTGTTTAACAATATTTGCTACATTATTGAACCCTGAGGTATAGCACTAACAACCAGTCTATAGCTGGACTTTGCTGGACGCTGATCACAACCCTTTCAACCTGGCAGTTCAGCCAGTTTTAAGTCCACTCCACTGTGCCCCTATCAAGCTCATACTTCATCAGTTTATCTGCGAGGGTCTTATGGAAGACAGCGTCAAATGCCTTTCTGAAGTCAAGGTGAAAAGCATCCAGTGCTCTCTCATCCATCAATCTAGACATTTCATTGGTGAACAGTCAGGTTGGTCAGCTACGATTTTGCCTTTGAATCTCTGCTAACGACACCCTATCATTTTCGTGTCATTCATATGTTTGAAAACGGCTTCCAGGGTTCTTTTCTCCATCACCTTCCCAGGGATTGAAGTGAGGCTGAATGGTCTGTAGTTCCCTGGATCCTCCTTCTTGCCCTTTTTGAAAGTGGATTGACATTTGCTTTCCTCCCATCCTAAAGATCCTCACCTAATTACCATGACCTTTCAAAGATGATCCATAGTGGCCTCACAGTGACATTGGTCAGCTCCCTCAGCACTCATGTTTACATCCCATGAGGTTCCATGTGTATATCCAATTTGTTTAAATACTCCCTAACTTGATCCTCTCCCACCAAAGTTAAGACTTCCTTATTCCAGACTTTCCCACTGATATTAGGTCTCGAATTCCTGAGAGTAAATATTACCAGTGAAGATGTAGACAAAGATGGTGTTGAGTACCTTGTCCTCTTTCAAGTGTTCTATGTCACCAGTTCCCTTCCCCCATTCAGCATTGGGCCCACATTTTCCCTCATCTTCCTTTTGCTGATGATACACCTGTGGAAGACTTTCTTGTTGCCCTTCATGTCCTTTGCCAGGGTCAAATCCTGGTGGCATCCCTGCATACTCAAGCAGTGTTCCTCCTGGGTCACCTGTCCCTGCTTTTGTCTATTTTGTGCTTCATTTTTATGTTTCAGTTCTGTCAGGAGCATTTTGTGCTCCTGACTGAACTCAAATATGTGGTCCAATGGCCCCTACAGGCCTCCTGTCACCTTTACTTGGTTTCGTGTACATTGTGATGCTTGAAGACACCAAGAGTCACCAAAAAATCATTGCATGAATCACGGATGAACGTAACAAGGAAGCTGAACTTTGGAAACTTTCAAGAGAGACAGACATTCTTTAGAAAAGCAGAGAATGAATACTGTTTGGTTTCTATAAGATAGAGGCAGGGAAGCGAGATGTCAGATGAATAAGCAGAGAGTGAGGAAATAAGAAAAGTGACTTCTTGAGGGCCTTTTGTGGAAACTAAAAGAAGAGAGGCATGTTGAATGAAAACATTTTGGAGCTTTGAGGATTATCCGAACAGGAGTATATCAAAAGAGAAGCTGGATTCTATCATCAGACAATTTCTCCCCTAATGTGAATACCCTGCCAAACTGTATGATGTCTTGGCTAATTTCTCAGGCTAATCAAATATAAACACTAGTCTACCTATTTGAATAAAAGTCTCCAATTCCAAGGATCACTAGTCATAATGCTTCGTGGGAGTTCAAAAGTGTGAGTGCATTCTGCACCCCAAAAGTCTTTTGTTCATATTTCTTTCCATCCATATCTGTATTGTTGGTTGTTTTTGTCTGGTTCGTGTATCAAATACTAAGTTTTCCACTGTAAGTTGTAGCAAATGTGTTTCTCAGCCACATATCCACTTACACAGTAGTTATCAAACTGAATATCCTTTTAGTTAAAAGTTTATATGCATGTCCCCATTAACTGCAATCTGTGGACAACAACTTCAGTACATGTATACATGTGAGTCTGGTTGAATTAAGAAGCACCTTTTTGAAAAGTGCATCATGTTAATATGATGTATCATGTTAATAATCCAGTACCTACAGGGGGCCTACAAGAAAGCTGGAAAGGGGCCTTTTTCAAAGGCATGGAGTGATAGAACAAGGGGTAATGGTTTTAAACTGAAAGAGATCAGATTCAGGCTAGATATGAGGAAGAAATTCTTCACTATGAGGGTGGTGAGGCACTGGAACAGGTTACCCAGAGAAGTTGTGAATGCTCCATCCCTGGGAGTCTGCAAGGCCAGGTTGGATGGAGCTTTGAGCAACCTGATCTACTGGAAGGTGACCCTGCCCATGACAGGGGGGTTGGAACTAGGTGATCTTTAAGGTCCCTTCCAACCAAAACCATTCTGTGATTCTATGATTCTATGCATACATTGTTCAAAATGATGACCATCCAAAGAGATGCTGTCTTTCTTTTCTTGTTTCCCATTTCTGCTGGAATACTGAATTTTGAATAACGAATTTATCTTATTTTCTTGGGAAAAAAAGCCCAACTTATTTGAGAGTTCAGTAATGTTTTTTTGTTTGTTTGTTTACCCTGTTACATAGAATGAGGAAAGGAGCAGCAGTGCTTCCATTAAACCTTCCTTTCATTTGTGACCTCCAGATTTTGTCACAGACAATGAGAACTCCTTTTCACTGTTGCTCCTTAGTAGTGATTTTATACTTTCTTGTCATGGTTTCTTTTCAGATATTGATGAATGTGAACGCAACCCGCTGCTGTGTAGAGGTGGCATATGTGTTAACACAGAAGGGAGTTTTCAGTGTGACTGTCCTGTGGGACATGAGCTGTCACCATCACGTGAGGAATGCATTGGTGAGTTTCAACTAAGAATAGCAGTCTTCACTTTTCCAAGAAGAGCAGTCATTTGTGCTATGAAAACTTCTCATCACTGGCAAAGATGTGGCCTTAGGAATATCTCATGCAAATTCATAGTCTTCCTTTGAGTACCTTCAAATAAAATGAATACCTTCTAATTAAAACCTTATAGCGGACCCCGTAAAATCTCCAGTGCCCTCAGCGCTGCTGATTTCAAAGAGGAGTATTTTAGCAGGCCTCTAGGGGTTATTAAGCAGCTTGAAGGACTGTACCACTTATGTTGGCAACTTTCAATTAAAAGACATAAAAGCATGAAGTAAACTTTGTTCCTGCAACCACAAAAAAAGTGGTTTTGTCCCACAGTGAAATGCAGCTCTCCTTTTTGCACATAATTCAATGAAGGGATGAAAAAAACTGAAAAAACTTCTAAACATATTACCTCTTTGGTTTCTGTGTTTGATGCATAGTCATTGCAAGAGTTGGCTTAAACCAGCAAACTGGAGTACCATGGACTTTCTGAGGGGGTCTGCTGCAGTTAATATTCACAGACCAGAAATGAAGAAAATAAACATTTGGTCACTGTTTCAGGCATGCTATACAGAGGTCCATACCTTGAACTGGAACATGCTAAGAGCAAGAAATTGAAAGTGTCTGAAATCCACTGGTTTAAAACATTATTCCTTACCCCCTGTTGTGGTTTAGCCCTGGCAGGCAGCTAAGTGCCGCACAGCCGCTCGCTCACTCTCCCAGGTGGGATGGGGAGAGAATCAGAAAGGGAGAAGTGTGAGAACCCATGGGTTGAGATAAAGACAGGTTACTGGGTAAAGCAAAAGCCACATGCGCAAGCAAAGCAAAACAAGGAATCCATTCGCTCCTTCCCATGGGCAGGCAGGTGTTCAGCCACTTCCAGGAAAGCAGGGCTCATCACGCGTAACGGTTTCTTGGGAAGACAAACGCCATCACTCCGAATTTCCCCCCATTCCTCCTTCTTTCCCCCAGCTTTTATTACTGAGCATGACGCCACATGGTGTGGAATATCTCTTTGGTCAGTCTGGGTCACCTGCCCTGGCTGTGTCCCCTCCCAGCTCCTTGTGCACCCCCAGCCTCCTTGCTGACAGGGCAGCACAAGAAGCAGAAAAGTCCTTGGCTCGGTGTAAACACTGTTCTGCAACAACCATAAACATCACCACTATTTTCATCAAAAATCCAAAACACAGCATTGTGTGAGCCTCTGTGAAGAAAATTAACTCTGTCCCAGCCAAAACCATGACACCCCCTTTCTCTGACATTTGAGCAGTTATAGTCTGCATTCTGACTAATAAGTAGTTAATATAAGTGATTCTTTTCCAGATGTAAATGAATGCTCACTAAGTGACAATCTCTGCAGAAATGGCAAGTGTGTGAACATGATTGGAACATACCAGTGTTCCTGTAACTCTGGATACCAGGCCACTACTGACAGACAAGGCTGCATAGGCAAGTGCTATGTAACTTCACCTATGTATTTGTACTTCAGTGTATATTGTTTCGTATGGCTTTGTTTCTGTTTCATGCAGAGCCATCTTCTCATTTTCTGCTATTAAGTATATCATGAACTGTTGTGGACCTTTCTCTTACCTTAAGAGTGTTAAGAAGATGTAAGAGAACTGTTGCTGTACTGAACTCTGCAGAATGCTTTAAGAAAATAATATTCTTATGATGCTACTCTGTTAAAATCACAGGCTTGAGTTCACAACCAGAAAATATTGCTCGATTTCTTGGTCAAGCAAGAACAGCCCCAAGCACTGATAGTTTTTTCTTTCACTTTTTGTCCTTACGCATACATTTCTAAAATCCTACACTTGTAGTAATACTGAATTATGTATTTGTCAGCACAATGGCAAGGAGAACAGAGGGACTAAGTGTTTTTTTGTTGCTTTTTCACAATTTATATTTTTTGCAAAAATATAAACTTGTGCTGCATATCAGGCTTTCATGAAACTTTAGTACCTCAGGGCTTTTCTTTCTTTTTCTTTCCACATACTGTCTTTTGCACTTTTTTTTTTAACATCCCTAGTAATATATGTTAACAAAAACAACTAATAGTTGTTTTGCCACTTGCTGCCATAGATGAAAATGCAGTTGAAAGAGGGAAGGCTGAACAAGACAGACAGCAAGAGAGTGTAGTGTTAGAATAAAAACTCAGAGTCATCACTGGCAAACTGGTTCATCTGCTAAGTAAAATGACAAGAGAAGGTGACTTCTCCTTAAAAAAGTAGACTTACTGTAACTAATGTTGTTCCCCAGATATTGATGAATGCATGATAATGAATGGAGGCTGTGACACCCACTGCACTAACTCAGAAGGCAGCTATGAATGTAGCTGCAGCGATGGCTACGCTCTAATGCCAGATGTCAGGACATGTGCAGGTAAGTTTTAATATCTTTATGGGATTTCATTAAAAATAGATTGAAAGTTCCAGCATTGTATCTTTCAGCCAATATGAATATGGTATTCTGTTAGCCAGTCTGTACCAGTGTGACAGAGTTATTTTCTGCTTTTATTTCAGATATTGATGAATGTGAAAACAATCCAGATATCTGTGATGGTGGGCAATGTACTAATATTCCAGGGGAGTATCGCTGTCTCTGTTATGATGGATTTATGGCTTCTATGGACATGAAAACTTGTATTGGTAAGTAGCTATATGCGCTGAAGGTAATGCAAGTCTAAAAAATGTACAGCTAATGTTCTGAGATTTTCTACTGAATGCTTGAAAGCAGGTTTTGGAACTACACATGTAAATATAGGAAACAGAAGATCTGTAGGTCCTTCTTGCTCAGTATAAATGTCAGGAAGGGTAGAAGAAAATTTGAGAAGTCTGTAGGCATGAATCAAATCCTGTAATTCCAAAAATAGGATTGATTTAATCGTAATTGTAGGTTTCCTCTAAAGCATCACTATTGAGAAGAGAATATTTAGGTGCCTCAGCATTTTCTTTTGTCTCTTGTAAATTTTTTTGTTTATCCTCTCAACTACAGAAAGTTATTATGAGTGATTATGAAGGAAATTGAAATTAAAGTATTTCTTCAGATTAACCTGACCTGTTTAGTTTGTTCTCGTGCCTATATGAAAACCTTACCTTTTACATTTAATGTTTTATGTATTTTATATTTTAAGATGTTTTTAGCTATGTTAATAAAATTGTATTTTGTGAACATCTGTCAAATAAACCTTTCATTACTCATTTTACATGTGTGCACACAGAGATACACACACTGAGGAGAAACTAATCACATGTAATGCTGAGCAAAGCTATCATAGAATTATAGAATATCCTGAGTTGGAAGGGGCCCACAAGGATCATTGAGTCCAACTCCTGGTTCCACACAGCACCACCCAAAAATCAGACCATATGTCTGAGAGCGTTGTCCAAACACTTACTGAACTCCGGCAGGCTCGCTGCCATGACCGCTGCCCTGGGGGGCCTGTTCCAGTGCCCGACCACCCTCTCAGTGAAGAACTTTTCCTAACACCCAGCCTGACCCTCCCCTGTCACAGCTCCATGCCGTTCCCTCGGGTCCTGTCGCTGTCACCGGAGAGAAGGGATCAGTGCCTGCCCCTCCGCTCCCCTTGTGAGGAAGCTGCAGGCCACCATGAGGCCTCCCCTCAGCCTCCTCTTCTCTAGGCTGAACAATCCAAGTGACCTCAGCCGCTCCTCATACGTCTTGTCCTCTGGACCCTTCACCACCTTTGTAGCCCTCTTCTGGGCACTCTCTAACAGCTTTATGTCATTCTTATCCTGTGGCACCCAAAACTGCACATGGTGCTGGAGGTGAGGCTGCACCAGAGCAGAGCAGGACAACCCCTCCCCTCGCCCGGCCAGCAGTGCCGTGCCTGATGCACCCCAGGGCACGGCTGGCCCTCCTGGCTGCCAGGGCACGCTGCTGGCTCGTGTTCAACTTGCCGTCGACCAGAACCCCAAATCCCTTTCTGTGGGGCTGCTCTCCAACTTCTTATCCCCCAGTTTGTACATATAGCCAGGGTTGCCCTGTCGCATATACAGAATGCAGCACTTGCTCTTATTAAATTTCATGTGGTTGGTGATAGCCCAGCTGTCTGATTTGTCAAGGTCTCTCTGCAAGGCCTCTCTACTCCTCGTGGGAGTCAACAGCTCCTCCTCATGTGCTTTTGATATTTTCACCTGAACAACAGTATTCCAAAAAGACAGTGTGCTGTTAGATGGCAGTAATTTTTAACTAATAATGAATTTATGTGCACTTACAGATGTGAATGAATGTGATTTGAATTCCAACATCTGTATGTTTGGGGAGTGTGAAAACACTAAAGGTTCCTTCATTTGTCACTGCCAGCTAGGATATTCTGTCAAGAAAGGAACCACTGGATGCACAGGTAAGGCAAATTTTTGGCACATATGTCACGGTGTGTACATAACTTGGTTGACTTTCAGGCAAAATAAATGCACAAGTGTTCACATGCGAGTGAAAGATTGTTTTTTCTACATAATAGTGAGTGTAAGAGTCTAACTATATTACATGTGTCGCCATGTATCCAGGAATTTGTAACTGCAGTTTTAAAGGCAAAGCTTTTTCTAGTGTAGACTGGGGGAATATCTGTGGTACCAAACGGAGCCTGGCTAGGTACAGCTGCATTTGTGTTAGAAGTATTTTATCTGTACTCATTTGTCATGCATACTTAAAGTATGAACTCATCTGTCAACTACAGCTGTAGGAAATGGCCCAGGAGTCTAAGAAAAGGTCAAAAGGGAAAAAAGTAGAAGAAAAGAATGATAAAAAAAGTGATGATGTAAGAGGGAAAGAGTGCGCCCTCCTTCAACCCATGCTAACAAATTTTAAAGGATCATAGTAATTCAGTTTCAAACTGTACAACTTCCTGTGATAATTAATATCTTTTCTTCGGCAGGATGGGTCTACTCTGTTAGGGGGAGCTAAGTTCATCCAAAGTTACTCTTCTAGGAAGGTTGACAGAACTCTTCCTGTAATTTCATATTTAAGAATGTGTTCTACAGTTATGAAAAGCTTGGACAAATCGTTTTTACAACTGAAATGTGCTTGCACACCAAAAGGTCTGATCCCATTTTAGACATATCGACATATTTAATATGTCTGTAAGACAGCTTTAATTTCACACTGAAAAGCAGTTGTAAGAAATCAAACTAATTTTATCGTGTTTACAAACAGAGAACATAATGAAAACATAATGAAAATACAATTTAAAATACAGTTATCGCTATTACTAATTTATAATACAAACTCTCTTGAATTATTGTATAGTTTTGAACTTTTGTTTTTTAAAGGATTGCAAAAATGCACAGTGGAAACGAGCAACATGTAAGAGGAACATCATTTGTAATATTCTCATGCTCCTGATGTAAATACTAATAGTTTATTTTTTGCTTGTAGATGTGGATGAGTGTGAAATTGGTGCTCACAACTGTGACATGCATGCCTTGTGTGTCAATGTACCAGGAAGTTTTAAATGTAGTTGCAGAGAGGGATGGGTTGGAAATGGCATTAAATGTATTGGTAAGTACATAGACAATTAAGCTCTCTCTCTCCCCCCCCCACCCCTTTTTTTTTTTAACAAAGCATGCAGTATGACCATGATTACTCCATTAGAAACGAAGTATTACTCTTCTATCTGCTGCACCCTGTGGATATATGGGTACGCAAGATTCTTATGTCTTAGGGGTTTGGTTTATTGAGAAAAAAAAATTGGTGTTGTCTCAGAAGCCTGTCTGTGTAACATCCTACTGAATTGAATATGTATTTTACGAAGTTTATATACAACTGCTAGAATGTGCAAAATGCAAAATACATAATTCAGTCAAGAATACAATGGAGTTTGTTTTGTGATTTCCTGCCTGTAAGATATTTTATTTCTGTTACTCTATACCATTTCTTTGTAAACATCCTGTAGGATATCTAGTTAATAGGCCGAATATAAAGCAGATCGGACTTTTGAGGTATGGGAAACTTCATTATGCTTTTGCTGGGCTGCTATAGTCACGTCATGTCTCCTTGCCTTTGTTTTTAACTTTGGTGTGTAAAAGAGATTACAGTATTTACTTTTTTTGCAGAACATATTGGGATCTAAGTAAGAAGAGTTTCACATAAAAAATAGACTTTATTGTTAAATATGAGAAAGTTGAAGTACTATATTATGAGATTTTACTGCAGGCCAGATTTTGTAAGATTATTTAAAGCTGTGAGTGAGAAAAAGGAAAGGCTCCATGGTCTTTATTGTAGTCATTTAATTAAAAATATGTGAGGTTCTACTAGGCAAATAAAAAGTCCCATTTGAAGAGAAGTAAAAAAAAACTATTGTGGCAGCATCCTTATTAAAATTGCTCCTGGGTACAGAATGTTCTTCCAGGAGACCCCTCTACAGATGTCTGCTGATGGGCACGGCAGAGTGTGAAAGGGACTGTCAGGTACCCCATAGCACCTGTCACAGCATGACACCTGTTCCTGACACATATCATGCAACCAAATGGCCACTTCCATCAAATCAAGCTGCAATTGCCCTTTAGAGGCAGGAGAGTCTTCTGTTGTTTTTTTTTTTGTTGTTGTTGTTGTTTTAAATCCAAATTGGCATCCAAGTTAATAAGAAAGCTTGCATTGACTTTCATAGGATTAGGCTGCTTTTATGCTCTTCTGTTAATTGAAAAGACTCATCAGATGTGTGTCAGATTTTCACCTCACCATATTTCTTTGTTTTATTGTTTTTTAGTTCACTTGGATTCCAAGTTCTTTAACAGGATATTGACACTCAAGTAATGATGTCAATATTTATTCTAATGAGTCAGCTGAATTCCATCCATTGCTTGGATCTTTTGTGCTTGCTTAGTTTGACAGTTAATTGCAGGCAGAGTATGCTAACTGCTGTATTACTGCTTATGCTCTTTTGCCGCTGATGTGCAGATCTTGATGAATGTTCCAATGGGACGCACCAGTGCAGTGTGAATGCTCAGTGCGTAAACACTCCAGGGTCATACCGCTGTGCCTGTGCTGAGGGATTCACAGGGGATGGATTTACTTGTTCTGGTAAGAAGTTTCTATGAAAGCTGATTTGTCACTGATGGTTTCTGTTGCGTGGAAGCTTTGCAAAATTAGACCCAAGTCCAAAGTGCAAGAGAATAAATGTAAATGTCTTTTAAGATCAGTGGTTCCTCCCATCTCCTTGAAGAAATGCTAACAAAGGCAGCTGACTTTTCTTTAGATTTCTGTACCAAACTGGATGTACTGGGCCCATTCATTGAGCGAAGCTCCTGTCTATCCTTCCTCCTTCTGCTTTTTGCTCCAACTTTTTTGAACGTGCAGGTGCTGATTCAAGAGCACAAAGATTCAGCTCTCTGTCATGGTTTCTGCCCTGTTGACTGGGTCTGTCTTTGGCATGGAAGACATCATGTATTTTCCCCTCACAAGGGGAAACAGGACTGAATGGGATATAATCATTAATGATTAAATCATTAATTATTAATGATTTTATTTTTAAGAAAAACAAGTTACGGTTGAAAAATGTTGTCCATTATCTCTGTATTTAAATTTGTTGGTAGCTGTTTATTATTAACAGTGAACATGGTTTAGCACACAGAAAATGTTTCAAAATAACATGAAGTGTAAAGGACTATATAAAGTGTAAGGATTTCATATAAAACATAAATGGCTGAGCATTGAGTTACTGTATTTTTTTCACTTAAGGAGTGGAGATGCAACAATGTCTCTGCTCTACAGTTCTAATATGTTCTCTGTGTGGTCAGCAGATTTGAAGGTTTGAAGGACTGCATCCTAATGATAGTAAAATATGAAGAAAGTGATGGGAATGAATTCACTATTAGCTAACTAACCAGTTTTATACGAAAATCAATTTACACCTTAAATGTACAGTCTTCTGACTAATATTGGAAGTTTTTTATTTCAGAAGTAGGATCTTCATATTTTGCTTATTTATGTGTTTCAAGTATGTGGTTAATGAGCAAGAACTTTAATCTATTGTTAATGCAGTATGTTTCGAATTTGTAATTTAAAAATTGTGTAGAATTCTAGGTATTGACTAATAAAATGAAGAAACCTTATTGAAAATTTCTTTGGACAACCAGAAGAATCTCTGACAAAATTTCAAGTACTTACAATGACTACAGTGTTGAATGCCTTCTGTTGTCATTTTGCTTTTTCAGAGCTGTCAAAAATCTAAGAAAAATATAAATGAACCATGTCATTTTAAAGGACAAATGCTCAAAGTAATGATTACAAAAAAGTGTTTTATGTCAAACTAATATAGCAATATATAACAGAAAACAAAGTTTTGATTTTGTAAGCAAAGCATTCAACTTATTTATCAAAGCTAATAGTACTGAATCTGAAAACCTCGCATTATTAAAAAAATTTAAATTCTGTTAATGAAAAAATGAAGAGTAGGAATTGTAGCAGGGTAAAAGGAGTCATTTTGGAAATGACATTAGATTTGCTTTACTGCATTCTTTCAATTTGCTTCATCTTCTGGTGTAAACAATTTGTTTTATATCAACCATACTCAACAGTATAGTGGCAGGATAAAATTATTTGTATTTTGAAACATGTAGTTTCAAAGAAATTTTCTGTCTACCACAGATGTTGATGAGTGTGCAGAAAATGTTGATCTGTGTGAAAATGGACAGTGTTTGAATGTCCCTGGTGCATATCGTTGTGAGTGTGAGATGGGATTCACGCCTGCCTCAAACAGCAAGTCATGCCAAGGTAAGCTACTGGTACTTCAAGTTCATTTTCTGAGTTTGGATTGACTGCTATAAAGCCAGTTGTTTGTATTCAAACAACAAGAATTGCTGGAAGGACCTCAACGTGGAAGCAGAATATACAGCACATGCTGTGACGTATAAGTAATTTCTTCTACCAAGGATTATTTTACAGTGTTAATTATGTTGAAGGTAATTTTCATCTCTTTATGAAGTTTTCCTGGCCGTGGTCCAAAAATCTCAGAGAAGAATTTGGCTTGGTAATTTTTTTTTTTTAAACTATTTCTCTTAGTCTTGTCACTAGTGAATAGTGTATGGAAAATCATGCATTCATCACTATTTTCTTTAATGTGTTCACATAGGAAATATAAACTGCATTTAGCGACCTTATTTTTAAATAAATGTTTTCAGGAAATTTAAAGTAGGCAAATCACCCGTATATTTGACAAGTTTGTAATACTCCTTGAAGTGTGTTCTGAAGATTTTTTTATCATCATCCTTTCACTCTCAGTGTTGTAGCAGATCATCTAAAATAGAGAAGAAATTATTTTCTCTCTAATCCAATTCAGCTTCTGTTCCTTGTTGTGTTCTTACATCCTTTTTTGGTTTAATATGAAAACGGTATATTAGATAAATTCTTTTAAACTAGTGTTCCAAAGCTTTTTAATTTATTTCATCTGTAAGGGTGGAGACTTTGTAACTTCTTAGGAAATTAAAATTCTTAATGAGACATGAAAAACAGTTTACAAAATGTAGTCTCTAAAACTCAGAGAATGACTTGGCCTGTTCACGTATTCAGATGTACATGTATGAATCAAACTTCTGGTAGAAGGTTCTGAAATATTAGCTACACAAGTGTTCTGGTCAAAGCTATTATAATGACCAAGTATTATTGATTGTCTAACTTAGCAAATTTCTTAGTGCGGCTCAGTTAGCCATTTTATATTCACGCCAATGTTCTAATAAAAATCCCCATATGCATATCAGCCAATCAGTATTTTGAAAAACAAAATACTCTAATTCTTGGGACAGCTGGTCATGAAATTTTGGCTTTTCAGTTGGTCCACGATGGTGGGCTGAAAAATAAATAGAAAAATTTTGGAAAAAATCTTGATATATTATTGTGATTCCAACAGAAATCTGAAAGCATTACAAAGATTAAATTATGCTGTTCAAGAACTAGAAGATATGGGTGCTGAATCCTTTAGAGGAGTATTATTATTATTATTATTATTTTGAAGTTGATATATTAATTTGTCTTATGATAAGGTGACTCCTTGGCTGATGTCTTCAATCAAGGGATAAAATCCAAAGCCTTTATTTAATGCAATAATTGTAATATAAATAATTC
>VXAL01017335.1:0-11835 GCA_013399475.1 Chauna torquata
GAAGTCGCCCATGAGTACGAGAGATATGTAACTATCTGTTCTATTTTTGCTAGTGAAAACTTCTCACACAGAAGGAGACTGACCCAACCAATTTTACTAAAGATTTGTATTAATCTTTAGGTCAGCATATTTTTCTCCCAGGAAAATTAAATAAATTACTTAATCAGTCAGTTTGTAATCTCTATTATGAACAACTTTATTATGTGTTTTCATTCACTGATTATTTAAGGTCAAATACAGGCCTGTACATTTACTAATACCACATGTGAATGCCTGCAGTTCCTGAGTATTACTTGTTCTTATCATACTGCAGTTAGGGTCTGTGAATCTATTGATTTTAACATTAGCAAAACTGGGCAATGTTTTTTATGAAATGGAAAGAAATGAGTAATTGGCTCATTTAAAAATATATAGTCCCTTGTATTTTCTAGCTGTTGCTATGTCAGCAAAATTTTGCTGTAGAATTTCCAAAAAATATTCTTCACAAGTCCATCAGCTTCTTTATGGTGGTGCTTTCTCAAAACGAATCTAAATTTAGTTCTGTTTTAACACAAGGTTTTAAAAACGGGAAGCAATAAAATTTATCATGTTACATAAGCACATTTTCAAACTACCCATTCAAATAAATCCATCTGTAATGGATGAGACTCAAAAGTTCCATGCATGTGTCTCCATTACTGACTGTAAATTGGAGATGGCACTTTTGCATTACTTTGCAGTGATGCTATCAACTCTCCAATAGAGACAAAATGGACTTTACAACTGCAGTAGTTGATTTTCCAGGGAAAATGGCAGCTGCTATAATATGAAGAATAAGATAATGGAATTCATATTTTTAGAAGATGGTATAAAAAGTTGGGGGGTGTGGGGGGTTAGGTCATTTGCTCACCTTTGAGTCATAATCCGGAAAAGCTTGTTATAATGTTAACATATGACAGTGCTTTTCATACATAAGGTAGAAGGTAATAAAAAAATCCACTTTTTATCTGCAACTGTCTCCTATTTTTTTTTTTTTTTCACTAATTAAAAACAATATCACTTCAGGGGATCTGTTTCGCTTTTAAAAATAAAGCATGAAATATGCAGAAAATGTTNCTGCTATAATATGAAGAATAAGATAATGGAATTCATATTTTTAGAAGATGGTATAAAAAGTTGGGGGGTGTGGGGGGTTAGGTCATTTGCTCACCTTTGAGTCATAATCCGGAAAAGCTTGTTATAATGTTAACATATGACAGTGCTTTTCATACATAAGGTAGAAGGTAATAAAAAAATCCACTTTTTATCTGCAACTGTCTCCTATTAAAAACAATATCACTTCAGGGGATCTGTTTCGCTTTTAAAAATAAAGCATGAAATATGCAGAAAATGTTCAGAAAAGCAAAATCTGCGGTTTTACAGGACTGTATCTGTGACTATAGCAGCAGCATACAATCAGCATTTAAGACCATTGGGAGACTCTGATGCCTCAGAGAAATGCACTGAGGAGGTGCAAGTCAAGGTGGTGGCTGACTGACGTAATGCCTTGTGCTGTGGAAGTGGGTTGCTTTCCTGTGATAATATTTGAAGATGGAGGAAGTAGTAACAATTCCAACATGTGGTATTCTCCATCCTGTAGTGTATTGAAATCCATATCCTCACAGAGATATCAGGGCAAAAACATCCTCTCAAAGAAGTGTTTCTTAAAGGAATGTCTAAGGACTTCAGTAAGCTTTAAAAAATCCACCGGCTAATGAAACAAATATCAACGGGCTTCAGGGCATTTTCGCATTCTAATGATCTCCAATAGGGACAGTTCACTCACTTGGATGTGTTGTTTCCTTTTTGTTTTCAAATAAAGCTACAAATTCAGAAAATGTGGTTTTGTCTGGTGATGTTTTCTGTGCTTATAATTAGTTACTAATTGCATGTCATTTCTGTGCATGTCTGTGCACATGTGTATAATTTATAGGATATAATATTTGCATATCATTACAATAATCAATTACCCTTCACATAATACATTAAGGAGAGACATCTGGACAATTGTGAATATTCTTTTTGTCACATTTTGATTTATTAAACACATGGAAGTAGTATTGCTAATTCCAATATAAGTAACTGGTTGCCACAGAATAATTACTTTGCGAACAAATCTGGACGCTACATGGAATGGATGCCTAAAAAAAGAAAAAGAAAAAAGATAAAAAAAAAAAAAGTAGAAGTGGAAATGAAGGAAAATGTACTCGTGGTAGAAAACATAATCTTATCGGATAATAAATGACGGCAAAAATCAGACTAAATTCTGATTCCTTTTTCACCCAGGCAACAAAAACTGTTCTGAAAATATATTCTCTGTAAAACAGTTAAGGCTGGACTGATGATTGCACAAAGTAGAGTTTAGGGGACAGATTTCCATATGGATGTTGCTGCACTGAAGTCAGAAAAATCTCTGGCCTAGAGGAGGGAACATAATATTGAGGGATGATTGGGAACCAGTTGTACTGCTAAAATGTTTTGAAGTGTTCTTTTTTCTTTAACTTGTAAAAGTGTCATATATTTTATTTACATTAGTAATCACGTACTCTGCTATTGTTTCCACGATGGGATTGTGATAGAGATTGACTGCCAGGTCAACAGCTAAAGGGGAAAGTTATTTAACACAGGGATTTTGTTTATTGATATTCCTATTAACAACTCTGTTTTGGGGAATATGTTTCTTTTTTCTACTTAATTTCATTTTTTGCAGAGCAACTTCTTTTGATGGGCACAAAAAATCAGGCATACTGTCTTCTCCCACAAACACTGTAAAAGTTGTGACTTAGTGATTTCTTGTGAATGGATTTCCCTAAATCAACATTTAAACTGATTAAATTTGGAAGAAAAAAAATATCCAAGACACCAGATGGACTGCCTTGCTTGCTTTATTGTATGTATTTATCTATGCTGTAAAAACTTCATATCAATAAGTAAGGGAAAAAAAGCAAAGACCTCGCATTTTTCTGTTTTAAAAACAAGTGCGTACATATATATGTGTCACAAAGTGGTAAGGAGGGGGAAAATCAGATGCAGACCTGGATTTCAGAAGGTTCTGGGCCTCACTGCTGTCAGTAAGGTCAATAGAAACTATGAATCTGGGGTTTACATAAAACGGGTTTGCTCTTTTATTTATTTATTTATTTATTCATTCATTTGGAAGGTAGTAGTGTATGTCATACCTCTATGTGTCAAATAGCTGAATTATAACAGGATCTGTGAGAGTTTGTGTCTTTGAGTGTGAGTGTGTGGGGATAAAAGAGCAAGATGGCAGAATCAGAAACATTTCAGAGTCTGTGTCCATGTAGCTTCGCTCTTTTATGTAGCTGTATTCATTTTAGAGCTTTATAATGACATAACATACATCAACATTACAAGCTGGCAAGAAGAGATAAACAGTGACAAAGCTCTTTTTATGCTATTTTGTGCTTCTGAATACTTTGGAATCTCATTTTTGACAGCTTAAGGCTGAAGTATCATATATTCCCAACAACTTTATTTAAATACACAGATGAATGGTACAGAGCACACTCTTAAAAATGAAAGCACCTCATCATCAACATCCACACACATCCACACGTTCTCTCATACGAGCAGAGAGGATCAAAACGAGTTAAACTTACCACCCTTCCCTTCAGTTCTGTCTGTTACTGGAGTGGGTAATGGCTGCTTCTCCTCACAGAAAACATCAAGGAAGCAGCTAGGGGAAAAAGATAAACAGCAACTATGGCCTGATTTAATACACTAATATTGTCAAGAAAACATTTATCTCTGGGGGTTTCTTTCAAGTTGTTTGCATCTATCTAAGCTTCAGCATACCTTTTTTCTTGTTTTGTGTTTAAATACAATAATCCAAACAAGTAGAGTTAGCGTTTTTCTTTTGTTCTAAAAGCACAATATTATAGTCATAGAAGTAAAAGCAGTCATAACAGAAATAATGATAATATTAACAGAAGCTCAGACAGCATCCTGTCTTCATCAAACCAGCTGGAAATGAGTTGAAGTACAAGAAAAAGAGAAGCATCAATTTAGAACACAGCAACAGAGAGTAAAAGCAGAATATAGCCTGATTTGAATGTACCTCAGATCAACGTAAAAAATGAATTCTGTGCATGAAGACTCCGTTCAGATCAGACACTTTTTTACTCTGCATAAAGGGAGCTTTCACGCCCCTCACTATGTCCTTTCTGTTAGCATAAGAAAGTGTAGCTTACATGAAATTACCACATCTGCACATCTGCCTACTCAGAGGAAAACTGCTCCAGTAAAGACTGGAGCATTTGTCTTTTTTTTTTCAATAAATATAGTGGCCTGACCTACCATTGAAAATCACTGATTTGTACAGGAATGTATATGTGATTCTATGTTTAATGAAGCATTTCTCTAGAGGATGTAAGTCCCTGCCTGCATGTGCTCCTGCACGAATGCCCTTTGCTAACCACCACTGTAACAGCCCACTTCTCTCTCACTAGGAGAAGTCCCTAAAAACACACAAAGTGAGCAAATTAAGACTGCAGAACTAATCCAAGACCTCAGAAATCACCTAGAAAAACAATGAGTGCTCTGGTTATACATGACATAAATAAGATACGCCACATTCACCCTTATCTGTGACATCTCTCAGAAGTTCTGGTGTTCACTGACATTTAAGGAAACCATAGTTAAACCTCCAGCAAATACACATGAAGCCATATTTCCAGAGAATCTAGTGTTTTTGTGAAAAGGCTTTATTTTATATGGAAAAACTAGAAATAACAATTTTCACTGAAAATTGATTGCCTTGTTATAACAAAGTTTTCCATGCAACAAATTTTCTGACTGAGGGAAACATGACTAAGATGACTTTCTGACTAAGATGAAAATGCATAAATGCAATTTGAAGTGGCAAAACATTATCTTCAAAAAGTTTGATGTGAAAAAAAAAAAAAGAAAAAAAAAGAAAAGAAAAAAGAAAAACAGTCTCAGTCTTCAGACTGAAAAAGCCAAATGCCTCCCTTCCTTTCAATTAAAACCACAGGAGTACATATCAACTGGGTCAAAAGCATTAACAGAACTAAGAAAATAAATTTTCTCTTGTTTTTCCTAAATGCCTGTCTTAGGCTGAAGCTGGGAGGGGTCCATGGGGGAAACAGTTTGGCTGTGGCACCTTTCAGGACTCTGAAAGTCCCTTTTGCAGCTTCTTCATTGAACACATCACAGCAGAAAGATACTCCCTATGTAAAGTCACCACTTCATGATGTATTCTAATGGAAGAGGCTGTGTGAAAGACGTCTGACTAATAGCTAAATAATAGCACTTCATTTGCACAACGGTGCAAAGCTACGTATAAAATGAAATGATAGTTGCACTTTCTAAAATATCTTGTAACAGCCTATAAGGCGTTAGAAAAGTATTTATCTCAAGAAATTATAATGTTAGTAATAAAGAAACAGATTCTTACTAATAGAGCCAATAGTCAAGCAGTCTTTGTTTAATAGTTAAGGATAATGGAAATACTTTTGTTTCTATCAAATGGCCATGCATGTCTATTTTCAGTCTGTAGAATTACTTTTGTGATTGGCCGTGTGCTAAATTATATGGATAAAATCTAATAATAAAGACAGTGAAGTTATATAAAAGAGTCATCTAGTTCTATGCTAATGAATTACTCTGCTTCACTGAGGAAAAACCATGAGATTTCAACATCATTGATTCCCTCTAAATACAAAATGACTTAGTACAAGATATTGCATGTTTTACAGGGTATGTGTTTTTGTGGCATTCTGAAATAAAGTGCTTAATAACTAGACTCATTAATGCTAATGGTAAATCAGTGAGATTAAATATTTCTATAAATCATTTTATTAATAAAACAGAGGGCTCATTAAAGAACTATTGAGCTGTTAAGCTGTAATATTTCAGTATCAGCATTTTATAAACATTTCAATTAGTACAGGTTGACAACATAGAAGGGGAGAGGTAAAATATTCCAGCGACTGTGCAGGACACAGACTGCCGACTCAGCCTGTTGACAAATAAAGGATAATGCTTTATTGGGATCATAACTGCACAGCAAATTGAACATTTTTAAAAATAAATATATAAGGCTTCTCTAATTTGTGCTGTTCAAGGACTGTGTGCTACTACTGTACACTATATCATTTTATCCTTAGAAGGATGACTGCCAACCTGAAAGGAATTTGAACAGATGAGGACAAAGAAGTGCGTACTTAAACACCGAAAGAATAATGATGGCTTAGGAGAACAAAGTAAAGAAAAAGTGCCGTCAGTAAGAATGTTAAACATATGTAAGTAGTGAAAAATGATAGCTAGAAGTCTGCATTTCAAATGTACTGCAACAGATCTGAAAGCAGAAAACGACCACAGAACAAATGTAGGGAGAATGTCAGACAACATANTTACTGAATGAATATAGGGGGAAAAATCTGTTGGACAAGTTAATTTCACCCTTAAGGTGTTCCCCATTCTCCACTTCTGAATGATATCAATGTGAAAAGGAGTTGGTATTAGCTTAGATAAGGAAGGGAGAGAATCTAATGACAGAAGAGGTGTACTTTCAGGGTCTGGGATTCCTCCAAGAAACTGTCTCAAGTTTTTTGAATTATAATTGATGAAAGAGATTTTTATTTTGAGCCTAGTATATCAAGAAAATAATACAAGATATTATTTTATTCTCCTCAGAGTTATGAAATGAATGTCATTATGTGGTAGGCCCAGGACCTTCTTTTCCATCCCATTTTGTTGGCATAGTTACCAAACATTTTCTCTGAATGTAAGTGGTGCAATTCTCTGAAGTTTTTTTGTTTGTTTGTTTGTTTGTTGTTGTTGTTGTTGTTTTGAAGGACAGCAAAAAAATTTCTCAAAGGTACAAGTAAATCTACATAAAAGTATCATCAACGTAACTCTCTTCCAATGCCATTATACCCATCAGCCGAGGTATTCTGTGGAAGGGGAACAACTATATTTTATTCACATAGATAAATTCCTTCAAAATTCCATGAACTCGAAAATCTTATGTACTTGCATGATTAGAGAATAGTATGCTAAGCTACTTTCAGTAGTACACAGCCAGGAAGACTCTTTTGTTTGAAAAGATTATAAAAGCAGATAACTAATTTAAAAAGAATCTTTAACAACTTTAAACACAACAGTTTTTGGCAAAGCTGATGTTTAGTTTTGCTTACTAGGTAAGATCATGTACAAGAGAATATAAGGTTTAGAGGTGCATCTGAATATACCAAAATCCTGATAACATAGAAAATTTTGATTTAATTTATATCAAAACCAGAAACAAACCATTCTCTTCTTTAGTACCTACCTGCATACAAAGGCCAAAGGATTTGGCTGATCTGGTTGGAACCTCTTCCAGTGATATTAAAAACAGTTTAAGTTAGCTGTGATGTATTTTGCTTTCTAGTGCTTAAAAGCTTCACAGAGTATCTGGAATATCTAAATTACTTTCATTTACATACACATGAGATACACATGAGCAAAATTTGATTAATGTTTACATTATTTATCTCACAGAGTACTTAAATCTAATGAGCACTTACACTAATCACCTCTGCATCAGGAATAAGGGAATGAAGTTGAAAAGACAGCATAACAACAAGGTTCAAGAAATTAACAAGGTCAAAAAATATTTGTTAAAAATTGAATAGATCCCTAGTGATACTGGTAGAGATGAATGAAAACTTCAGCTTAAAAATTTGTGATTAATAACTAAACTTCATGTTTATATGCACCTACTTTCATTTGAAGAGCTCAAAGTATTTGAAAACAGTTTGCTACTTAGTTTTTATGGAATGAACAATTGCAGTGTCAGGAATTTACATCATTATTTCATACTCTAGTGTATGAAGTAGTTTTATATGTTGTTTGCCTTGCTGC
Source organism: Chauna torquata (assembly GCA_013399475.1). NCBI lineage: Eukaryota > Metazoa > Chordata > Aves > Anseriformes > Anhimidae > Chauna > Chauna torquata. The sequence goes on from VXAL01017335.1 coordinate 7,906, forward strand.
AAATTAGCAGAAGAGAAGAACAAGAGTATTTTACTCAGTTGTAATGAAAGACATACTGGCCAAACACCTTGCCAAAAATGAAATGTAGCCAAGGTTGAAGGTCTAGTGTGGTCATCTGCTTTATTAAATATGCCATTTCCTCTTACACTAGTAAAGATACATCTATTTTATTTATCCAAGGAAGATGTCTTCAGAAGCCTATATTCCAAAGCATGCTGAGTTTTGACTCAAGGGAGAGAGTGACACCTATTGAATCATCACTTCCTTCATCCAAAAATTTGTGCTGAAAATCATCATTGCTGGTTGGTGAAAAGAAAAATCTCTGCGTCTGCCAAAAATGACAGTTCTAGCCATTCCAGGAAGAGCTAATGGTTATTGATGATCTGATCCTTAAAGGTGAATGAGTTGTAGTGTTGCAATCCCTGAGTTCAGAAATGACACTTTGTATCTTTGGGACAGAGGAAAGTAGAGAGCTGGGAAGCTGTTAACACAGTACGTTGAAAAAAATATGCAAAAATATCCAACTGGTTTGCATCACTGAATGCCAACCCACAAGAGTAATGCTAGAAGCCCTCAGAAATGGTCCTAGGATTCACAGTAGTGACACCAGAAACTTCCATAGTGAATAATGAATGTTAAGATTGTAATGTATTACTGTAATCCCAGGGGTTCTGATGCTTTTTCCTGGAGTTAATGGGAAATCAAATACTTTCTGGTAATAAATATACATGTATCTTTGTGTGACAGAATTACTGTGTGTCTGATAATCATGGTTTTTTTTTTTCTATACAGAAAAGTTTCAGACATTGTGAAAAAATTAGAATTTTTAAGTCATAAAATATTTAGTACCTGCTATTACATCACAGCAGACATATTAAAAACAAAACAAAAGAAAACCAACAGAAACTGTGAAATACCTAATAAGGAAGCCTTTGACTTTTTCCACAATTGCTGGAATAAAGAAATATATTGATTGAATGCACCAATCAGACAATATGCCTTGTAGGCTTGTGGCATGTCTCCAACAGGTTAATCAATACTATAAATAAAACTGTTAGTCTACTATGAAACCTTAGGAAAAGCTTGCATTTAAAGAACTTCTCCAGGTCTAATTAGAAATACCAATATGAAAGTGTTACAATTACTTTAGATAGAAAGGAGGATACACAAGGTGGACCCAAAGGAAGAGCAAACCATGTAAAAACATTAGGAAGATAGATTTAATCTTACCACTTTCCTTTCATTTATAAAACTCTGTTTTCAGAACACAAAGGCCTGTTAAGTCACCCTGACTCTATCAGAAATGTTCTTGCAAAAATCCGTGGAGAAACCAAAGGTCACTTATAGTCATTGTCATATTGGCTGTGTGACAATGGTAGATAAAAAAAAAATGTTGTTAGCTATAGCACATTTCATAAAGGGCTTTGATATCACCAACTCAACTGATTTGTTGTCCATCTCAATGTTTTTCTACATTCAATAAATAGCTACAGGATCTGACCATACCGCAAATAGCAAATCTTCAAACATCATAATAAATTCTTTTTGAGATCTATATGGCACACATCTCATTAAAAATCGTTTTTAGGCTGCTTCTCCTGAAAATACATTATCAAGAGAAGGGCCTAAGCATGTTGAATTATTTTTATATCTAAACAAAATACTATGGGTATGGCTGAGTGATCTTTGAGGAACACTAGTGTTCACATTTATGAAGAGATCAGTTTACAATGTGACATACAGGCAGAACTTACTCTGAAAGTTTTTTGGGAGGTTGCTTGTTTGTTTGTTGTCCTGTAAACATTGTGACTACCTAAACTAAGTGATTCTACAGTCTAGAACATAATTATGGAAAAAAAATGATATGTTCATCTTATCATTTCAGCTCAAATCTTGTTATCACCAACGACATATGAGTTGGTCTGGTTTTGCTGTGACAAACTGGTTCTGATCCTAATTTGGGAAAACTGTCCAAGCTGAGACTACCACGCCATTAGCAAGCCAGCTCTGACTCTTACTCAAATCACTGAACCAGCTCTTATTCAGAAGATATGATCTCACTGTCTCAGACCTTTAGAAGGCCACATAATTTTTTCCCACTTAGTTGCTATGATTTTCCTACTCACAGCTATTCAGTCAATATTTTTTTTTCTTTTTTCTTTCAGTAGCCTTAATGCAGAAAGAAAGGGAAAAAAAAGCAGATCAATACAAAATGAAGAGGTTGATTCTGTGAAAAGCATCAAGTCAAAATGTTTTTTTAAAATACCTGAATTAATTCCATTGTTTAAACTTTTCTGCCTCACATCACACAGATGATCAGAGTAAAACCTCCAGATTTTGTAAAGATGGGATCAAACAGGTTTTGTCTGGAAATATGCCATCTACTAATCTGGGAAGTGATCCAAGAGGAACTGAGCAATTCTACCAAGTATCTGTGTGGATAATGGGCACACAGGGCCATTCAGCAGTGGGGGACCTCATTCACCACCAGGAAACTACTTTCAAAATTTTTCTAAGATCACAATAAAGCATTAAAATGTTCTGAATCAAAATCCTGAACTTAAAAATTTAAGAACAAAAATTTAATTAATATTAACATTTAATCAAAAAATTAACATTTGCAAGAAATGCTGCAAAATTCCTTCCTTGCTTTTTAACTTGCATTGGGCCAAATGCATGCCTTGCTAAGAACAGGATGATAACAATGGGATTGCAAGATATAGCTANGGAAAGATAAAGGCTTCCAAAATATACCTAAGCATTTTGGGAATGTCAGAGGCAATAATGAAGAGAAGAAAACTTCTTTCTTTATTTCGCTGGAGATCAGTTTATAGCAAAAAAAAGTTGAAATTCCATGTGAGATCATTTGTTTGGTTACATTGTATTATCATACTATATGCGATAAAATTTACTGTAAGTTTTCAGTTACTAATGTTATATATCTAATATTATCATTCTCATTTTACACTTACGATCAAGCCATGACTCCAATATTTTTAAAAAAAAAATAAAATAAAATCTGAGAAGAGGATAGCCATGTAAGAATAAATGGCATATATAAGGACTACCTATGTTTACAGACAGGTTTAATGGCAAGTGAGAATGTGGCTGGACTAATGATAGAGTTAACCATTTGGTATGTGCAGTGAGCAGATATTTCCAGAAGGCTGAACAGTTAGACATTAAGCAGATTAGTTGCCTAAATACCCATTGGATGCATTAAAAACCTTTGACGATCTGGGGCTAAGTGCTTGCTCACTTGATCTGTTAATAAAAGCACTGCCCATTTTCATCTAGCAACTTATCTTGTGAGGAACGCCAGGGACCTCAGGTCAAGTGAAAAAAAAGGAGTTTAATGGCCTTGCAAACAAGGTAACTTCAAAATGAACATGTCTTACTGCCAGCTAGACAATAACTTCAAATAAGTTTGAATACCACTCCTCCTCAGTTTAAAAGCCATACGTGACAGATACTCAAGACTGATAGATCTCAAAAGATATGAAAGAACTCAAAAAGACTTTGCCTTACCCTTGATGGATTAAAAAACAACAGCAAACAAACAAACAAAAAAAACCTGTAAACTGTTGTTATGAATTAACACTGGTCTTTTTAGTGTCATATATACATAATGTATTGTGCGTTTTCTGTTGTCATTCAGTGTCATTTTCTAATACTTTACAGTAGGAATTGGGTTTGTAAAAAAAACTCAGAAAATCAAGTTGACTTAAGACTTGACTCGTTTATGCAAGTATTTGTTTTAGTTAAATATACTCAATAATGCTCAGAACAACTCTGTGTGTGATGCAATGTGCAGAATATAAATCCTGAAAATTTTTATTGTCACTGCTTAGACAGTAGGTGAGAGGAGCAAATTCACAGTAATCCAATTGATTTTCTCCCTTTTTTATCCTGGGGGGGGGGGGCAACGGG
>VXAL01017335.1:11890-23397 GCA_013399475.1 Chauna torquata
AAAGAAATGGACTGGTAGAAGCTATGTCCAGATCCAGATTATGATTGGACTAGCTTTGAAGCCAGTGTTTATATCTGAACTAACATCGGGAATCACATTGGGTTCAAATAGTTCCAACCACTCAGATATGATTTCTTATGTACTTTGTACTCAAAAAAAGATTAACATCACTTTAATAGCTGTAGTTCTATATTATGATAACGAATCTAATCACATTTCATACTTCATTTAATAAACTACAGAGGTCAGGAAGGATTTGTCTCTGATGGACAGTTTGATCTCTGGGATCAGATTTTTTTTTTCCCCAATTTCCTCTGACGCATGTATCAGCCTTGGTCATGTCTGGGCTCTGAGATGATAGATAGACTCTACCAACTACAGAGACATGTCAGATATACCTTTCTCCCTTGCTCGTGGAAGGAATTTTCCGCACTCTCAGATTGGCAGGACACTTTAAGAGACTTATACTTTCTGATGTATAAAGCATGATTGACTTGCTAAGATAACTGGAACATATTGCTTCCTTGCCAAACATCTAAAGCTGCCTTCATCCCTCCTGCAATTACTTTTCCAGAAATATTTAATCTGACTAACATCTGGTTTTCTTATTATATGTGTGGCTAATTTTCTTTACAAGATTTAGAAAATAGGTTTACCATGGTATAGAGTCTTAAAGGAACTAAAACTAGTCACTTGGAACTAAAACTTGAATACTGCATTTGGATCCCAAAATTTAACTTTGCTTCCAGCTTCCTATCCACAAAATTTGGGACTGGTGAGATACCCTAACATTACTGACATACAAGGTTGGAAGGGACCTCAAGAGGTCCTCAAGTCCAAGCTAGATAACTATGACAGTCATCTAATTTATTCGATAGTCTGTCATATAATTTGGGATGTTTCTCATGGGAAAGGTGTAAGTATATAGGAGAAGCAAATGATGTTGCAACTCCTGTAATATTAGTATACACTAACATTCCCTTTTTATTAATTTTTACAACTGCTGTTACTGGTTTGTCTGCTATAACTGATGACAAGTCATTTTTCTGAATATTCTTTATAGGATACTCCTGGTAGGGTGAACTAAAGGATAACTCTTCAACAAAATTATCTTTTTGTGACTTGCATGTAGTTTACGAGCCTCATGACATTTGCTTATAGATGGCTGCCTACCCAAATATTTCCCATTTTGTTTGTTTGGTTTATCTTTTTTCTAGGTACCGTATTCTTGCCCATGTTAAATTTCACCTTGTTAACTTCAGGCATACTTCAGACTTCAGTCTGCCAGAATAGTTGATGTTGTTGGACTAAATTCATCAAGCATTGAACTTAGTGAAAATAGAAGGCATCTCCTCAGAGCTATCATTTGTTACCATATTTGGCAAGTATATTTAAAAGACAATGAATGAAGCAGATCTTCTACCAACATCTTAAGCACTTTGGACTAGGTGAAATAAGTAAATAAATAGATAAATAAATAAATAAATAAAAATAGGACAGTCTGGGACAAAAATCAAAAGTATGAAGTACTATTGATTTTACTGAGTTCAGCATGTAAGTGTGTTTGAGGACCGTTCATTTCTAAAATACAGAAACCTCAGTGCCTTGTTGCTGTATATCTTCTGCTAGAGAAGAACATATAAATTTTTGTTATATAGTTAATATCTAGTGACTTAAAAATACCTATGTGCTTAACGAGGATCTTCCTTGATAATTTCATTAACCGTAAAGCTGTAAACCTTTTTGCCTTCATTTGTGTCACTGCTGCAAGGGCACCGCAGTGTGCAAGGACAATCATTCTCTTTCTGCCTTCACTCCCTCATCCCACCTAACCCAGAGTAACCAAAACACAAGCAGTCATTAGTACATGAATTTTATGGAATATAAGAATTTGAAACCATCCAGGCTATAAGAGGAAATCTCTGAATTCATACATAAATACTTTAAACATTGAAGAGAAAGGAGCTTTAATCTTCTGTGCATAGACTTCAAAAAAAGAGGTAGCCAGAAATTAATTTTGTGCAATGCCCTAATCCTGTCCATTTGTATTAGCTTCCATTAGGTTGCGTATTAGAATTTATCTGGAGGAACATCCAGTTTTTGGATCCAGATCAGGCCTGTCAGGTGTTAACCTACCCTGTAATGCACTGTTCCTTTATGGAGAAAAAGACAAATCCAGATGCCTGACACCTTTGAAAATCAAAAGGTAGAGTACAGATATTCCCAGGATGAAGAGGCAGCAGGCCGAGGGCATCCAGTACCAGAAAACCTGCTTTAAGTGTCTGAATTCTTCAACGTAATGTTAAAGTTCCTTTTTAACCTTCCACAACCCTATTTAGTGAGAAACAAGAAAATTGGGGAATTATCCAGTCATCTGCTTGTTTTAGCTTAACAGGAGGTTATTCCCAGAATGAGGATTTTGGTCTCATACAGGTATCATACAAACAAGGAGGAAATTTCTGGACTAAAATAAACCAATGCATTTGCAACCTGCGGCCACTTCTGTAGGAGCAGACTATCACTCTTGCAGACAGTCCTCATCCTCCATCCAGATTTCACACATATCAGAAGGCACGCTCTGCCTCTCTCCTGCTTGTAAATTTAAAGATACATGTGAAAAGTTTTGGAATAGTTGCATTCCTGTTGAAATTACCATCATTTTGTGATTTGCAGTAAAATAGGCCTGTTTGTTTTTCAGATACCAGAAAGTGTGAAGTTTCTCTTGGAACAAAATCTATTGGAAGCTTTTGTCTAAATACTTTCAGCTTTGACTGTGCATGTTTGTACAGAGGTGTGTCATCAGCTTTTCCCCTCTCGTTTCAGAAGAGGATATTATGAGAAAGTTTCAAGAGCTACAGGTTCTTTTTTATTCTTTGCATAAAGCAATTCTTACAAACAATAGTGTCTAGAAGCAATTCAGCCAAAAATATCTCAAGCCAAGCTTTTACCATGCAAATAAAAGGAAGTTAGTGTAAAATGTAATTAAACTAAGAGGCACAGCCCTAGCATTTTAGGATTTACTAAGTGGTGAAATCATTTATTTTCTGATTATGAATAACTTGGCATAAATCATGTGAAAATATTTCCATTTATATATACGTTACAGGAAAAAAGATCTTAAACCGGAAGGCTGGAACTATGGGCATCAGTGTAGCTTGATATTCCCACGCTCAGTAAGTTACCAGTACCAGGTCTGTAACTCCTTGGTTGCCTTCTCTTGCTACCTCTCAAAGCTATCAGGGTGGGAAAAATACTAATGTATAATATTTTTCATTGGCTAAATAGTAATAATTCTCATACAACAAGAAAAGAAAAATTGCCAAGCAACAGCGCTGAGAAAGGATATCTAACTTAGAATATATTCTTTCAGTAGATAAAATGTTTTGTAGAGTTAACTGATTATATTTAATGTTGTAAGTTATAGTGGTAACTTATCAGGCCTAGGAACAGACATTCTTCAGTTAAAGAAATTACTTAAGAAGGAGAGAAGAATATGACTGCCTGGATTTCTCTTTAAGAAGAAGTTTCTGTTTTTATATTATGCCATTCAGTGCTACATAAGAAAATAAGATCCTTATTTTTTTTCAGCTCATGAAGTCTCTTTATAGTCAAGTTGTTACTAGTATACTGAAAGATTACACTATTGTATATTTAGTCCTGCTAACGTTAAGTTTCTGATCTTGCACTGAAACATTCATCACAGTCTATAGATGTATTAGGGTAGTAACTTCTAGAATGTGACATTGTCTATATTAATGTAATAATATTGTAGAAATCAATCATATCTATCTTGAAGGGTCATTTTCAAAGTTAGCAGCCTAAAGCAGAGCCTCAAACTGTTAATGCTGCTAAATAAGTTGTTAACTGTTCAGAAATCTAAGCATTGTAATGCTATTACCTACAGAGAGGCATTCAGCTGCCCAAATCTGATTCATGTAAATGAAAACACTGCTGAAACAAATTATATTTGCTCATTTGGGCTTTAAGTTCTATGCCTGGTTTCACCTAGATAACATACAGTTGCTTTTTGTAGGTCCGGTCCATTTCCTGCAATATTGCAAAGAAAAATATAAATGTGGCTTTCCATCACAATAAACAGAACAGGGAAGAGACAGAGCAGATGTAAGCTTACATTGCTTTGCCCCACAAAATTCGTTTAAAAAATTAAATATATTCTCCAGTTAAGTACTCATAAAGTGTTTTCAGCACTACAAGTCTGCCACAGATCAACTCTTTTCTCAATGCTAAAGCCAAACTGGCACGTTCAATTGTTTTATATTATTAGCTTTTCACTGTGACTGTTGTGTCTGTGGATTTCCACTAATGCAAGCAGCATTTGCCTGCTAAAAAGCCACCAAAGGAAGGCAGATAGACCACAATGATTCTCTTCTTCAGAAAACAAAATATAGATCACAGTGAAAGTTTCAGGACTCTTCTCTCTTCTGAATTCACACTCCCTCACCACATGAAACTCTGGACAAAGTCATCATAACTAATTACTGAGTACTAAATGAGGCAAATCCTGGCAAAGCTCATATGGCTGTGGAGATCATCTGGCCCCCAGACAGCTGGTGAATCAAGTGACTGTGCCGAGGATAACCAATCCTGGCAACGGGTGCCTGCATGGGGCGGGCCTGTCTTCTGCAGCCAGGAGTTCTGGCATCGGTTCCAGTTGTCAGCAGGGATCTTGCATGAAGGAGCTTTCTCTTGCACCAGGAATTTTGTCTCACCTCTCCCCACAAGTGATGCTTTCTGAGTTATTCAAGAACACAAAGGAATCAAAAGTACATTAATTAGGAAAACTGAACATAACAGTTTAATTTTCAAAAATAATTTTGGTCCGTACCATACATCGATTACTTTCAGATGGCAGTTAACTAAAATAGAGAACTAAGAAGATCATCTTGGAAGCATCTGTAATAGCAAAAACTGTGTCTGCCATACACATATGTATGATTGTGTACCTTGGAAGCTATGGGGGCCAGGGTTTACATACAGAAAAAAGCAAACACAAAGTTTTCCCCATTTGTATCAGTCCTCCTAAAAGAGCCAGGAGCTGTTCAACAAAGCATGAAAATGGAGGAAAATAGAGCAAATTGGCAATGCTAGACAAAAAGGGAGGGAGAAAGATAATAAATAGTAACATAAATTAGGCTGCACTATTGAGGGTTGTGGGAGTATCTTAAAAAAAAAAAAAGGCTCACCTAGAATCCTACTCCACCTCTGATCCAGCTGTCTACTTCTACCCAGCACTAAAGTCTAGAAGCAATCCTGAGAATTGTGCTATTGTGGAATTTTACTTTTAGTTTCAACTACTGGCATTTGTTTTAATAGTTTTGCTACTGCTCTGCATTTTCTGTATGTATGTATTTATTCATATAAGCTCCCGTCAGTCTATAATTGTATATCTCTGGCACGGGTCAGGTCTTTTTATATTTTTATGAAAAGGGTGTTCTTTTTTTTCCCTGCTGTGTTTTATGAGTCAGTCTACATGCTATCACTCCCGAGACCTTCTTTCTAAATTTTTCCTATTGTTCTTTCCCATGTTTTCCTGAAAGGTAGAAACATAAAGCAGTTTTTTCAGTATTACAGCAATGAGGGTTTTTCAGTATGACAAAGAGTTAATAAAAGATTCGTGTATGCTTTTTTTCTCAATGACTTTGAACGTTCATACATGAACTAGATGTAAGTAAATAAAGTGGCTGTTTCATACATGAGAGTATTTTCAGGTTACTGTAGTGACTTGCTTTAGCTGAGACATGTTTAGTAAAGCAGCAGAAGGCCATTCCAGTGGCTCTGTGGAGGAAAGGGAACAGATTTTTTTTCCTTAGCACACTGTAAAGAAGTAAGTCTTCTCGATGGGCAATTCACTCTTCGTAGAGCACACAAGGTGTGTACCTTTCTGAGGAATGTAAGTATAATTTATGACCTGTGAATTAGTTTTATTTTACTCCCATTGAGAAATATGTGTGTGAAAGAATCTAAACAACAAACTATTCGAGCCTCTTTCAAATTTTAGGCTGCTACATTATCCTCATTCTCCTAGTGCCATGTAACAGCTAAGAAGCACTTGGGGAAGGGAGGGGATGGGGAAGAGGGTATGTTTTCTGAGTATATATGACACAGGTCCTTTTATATCCAATACAATTTGGCAAAATGGGATTGTGAGATAACCTTGAAGAATGGTTGGAAGAAAAACACTCATGGATAATATTATTTGTTCATTTAAAGTGGCAGCTTACCAAACGTCACACAATAGTGTTGGTAGAATTAAGAGGTATGGAGTGGGGAGGCTGGCAGAGCTTTTGCTGTTTCTTTGATTGTTTACCTTTAAGTTTTAAAATATAATTTTCTGAATTTCTGATTTGTAATCTATTAGTCTTTCAGCATGAATTTTACCTTTCCTCCATTTTGCATTCCACTACTCTTTTTCCTGTTTATCCACACAGGAGTAACTGGAACCTACTGACTTTCAGTCCTTGTGACCTACTGCAGAGCTGTACCTGTGCTGATATTCCCAGCGCTTCTACCACAAAGGACAAGAATTTCCAAAATAAAATAATATCAGCTGCAAAAAAGACTAACTTAGCCAGGGCTGTGGTCTATTGTATGCACAAGCACAAATCTGACAGCATAGTTGCAGCTCCATGGTCTATTCACTCCAACAAGAATGTTGTAGAGGTACTGTCTTGTTTCTTTCTAGATCATAAAAAAATAATACATTCAAAATGGGAATTACAGTGAGATACAAACATAGTCACAAAAGCACAGAACATTATTTTATGTCATAGTGATCCACTACTTGGAAAAATGAAAAAGAATAGTTTTATATAAAGGAGTGTGTTTCCCCTTGATGTGGGTGTAACTGATCCCAAACAACTCCATTGCAGTTAAGAGAGTGACCCCACCTGGAATGCTTTAGAGTGTATGATGATACTTTTCATATGAGTAATGTTCATTTTTTAAATAAATATTGATTCAGGAAATCTTTCTCCTGACCTCCTTCCTTCAGTGTTTCCAGGACTGTTTTTCTTTTTACAAAGCATTTACTCAAAAATGAAGTGAAAGCGACTGTGGTTAGAGGATGAAGTAAAATCACAAAAGACTTATTAGAAGCCAAAACCAGGAATCTCAGCAATTAAACTCTTTATTAATGCATCAGCCCCACAAATTCATTCAATATCTCACTGCAAGAATCTAATATATGTTGCTGTTTTCCCTTGGAAATGGAAGTGTGCACAGAATTATTGCTTATTTCATCTTTCAAAATGTAATATGACCTCAAATATGGTTTCTTTCCCCTCTACTTAATGTAACTGTTCCAGACATCATTTTACTAAATGTCTGGAATTAAACATTCTCTGTCAATTACAGATGATAGAGATCTGCTAAGATAACGAGTGCTACTACAATGCCTGCTTTAATTGCTACATTATAATCTCCAGACCCAAAAAACTCCTGAGACCCCTAAATACATAAAATGCCTTTCAGCTATGCAGGTGTGGAATTCATTACAAGTTGTTTCTTCCTCATCCCCTCTCTCTCGCACTCTCTTTTCTCTCTTGTTTTAAAGGGGGAAAAGTCCTAAATGCTTTGGACCTGTGCCAGCACCTTGGGGTTTTGCAGTAAGTTGAAATATCATTTAAAGTTTAAACACAAGGCTGCTTTAAAGCTCTGCAGAGTAGAGGGAAAAGCAGAAAAGCATGACCAGAGGGGCTGTTCAAAGAAGAACAACAAAATGGTGACATTTCTGCAAATGTACCACTGACATACTTTTCTTTAAGGGGAATAGTCAGCTTCAGAATGATTTTTGGCATCTGTCTGTAAGGAAAACCAACCAAAGGACAGGCAGATTTCTTTTTTCTTCAGCAGAGCTGAAACATGCTGGACAAGAGAAGATGTTTCTTTGAATAGATTTTTTTCAGGAAAGACAAACCTTTTTGCAACAGTTTAGAGTTGGTGACTGATTCCAGTAGTTAACTCATCAGTTTGTTGTATCAAACAACTTATTGCTATAAGATATTCAGTCTTTGTAAAAAAAAAAAAAAAGAAACAATGTACTGTCATTATGTACAGTCCCAGTTATGCCGAGGTCATATTTAGTGCAGATGAGAAGGGTACCATGAAAGGGAAGTGACTTGAATCTACTTTTTTCACTTTTACTGAAAAGGCCATTACAACTGATCTAAATTACACTGACTGCAGCAGTCAGGTAGGACATCTCAACTATCCTCACTTACCCCTTTTCAGGCACAATTCACCAGCTCTTTGCTGCCATGGGAATTCATTTAGAGTGGGAGAATCTTCAGTCATCATTTTAAGATGATTCTAACTACTATCTGGGAGAAAGCATAGAGGGACAAGAACTGAAGCTGAGGTTTTGACCCAGCATCAACACTGTAATAATTATCCCATGGAACCATGCTATAGAATAAAACAGACAAATGGAAACTATCATATTAAGAACACACAGTGTCACATGTCCCTGATGAAGTACGAGCTCCTTATTCCTCTGTGTGTTGGACACCTACGAATGTCATCAGATGTAGGCATAATTTTAACTGCTTCTTTGGTTTCTTCTAAAAAAAACTATTACTGCACTGCAGTGGGCCACTTCTGTACAGATAGTGAGCAGGGGGACTCTGGAGTTATGCCACTCCCAGGATTCATTGAGCTTCAATGTTGGTTTTGGTTTGGGTTTGGGTTTGAGTTTTTTATTTTTTTGCTTGTTTGTTTGTTTTGTATTGATTTGTTTAATTAAAAATCATTTTACTGAGAAAATCTCTTGAGATTGAACATATAATTTCCATGAAAACACAGAGCAGACACTTTTAAGGATCTATAAGCTGAAGTAACATTTAACTGTAGGTGATCCTACAGGATCCAATAATCCTTCCAATGGTACTTAATAACATGAAGAGAAAAAAGTAATGGTGAGCATGACTGCAGTCAAATGAAATTGTCACTCACAGTATGTCCCTCTCTGGTGAGAGGAAATATTGCTGAACAGTTTAGTAAGGTGAAGTTTTAGCTTAGTGTCACACTTGGCCTCATGAGGTGGGGCTTCCTTATAAAAGCCTCTTTTAAGTTCCACTTTCTATAGTACATAGCTGGTGCCAAATGCATGAGTACCTTCCCAAGTAAAACTATGAGATCAGTGGGAATTTTATTTAAATAAAGACTTCAGGATTTGGCTCAACCCTGATGCAGAATCTGATAAAGTGATTCAGTCAACCTACTGCTGAACTTCATGCAAAGACTTTTTGTGGAAAGCTTTACACTTTAAAAAGTGTAAAGAAGAAGAAGATATTACATTTCAAGTTGTCCAGGGTAGAAGACAAAAATGCATTTGACTAATTTAAAAAAGCTAAGTCTTCTGTCAATGAAATATGCATTAATTTTCAAACTGAGAAAGTACTTATTTATCAGACTTTGAGCCAGCACCTTAAACATCACTGACTTCAGTCCATGCAGTTTATTTTCCCCAATTTTTGGATGGGATATGTAATGTAGCATTCAGGCAACAAACATTCAATGGCTGAAGGTCCAGGAAAAGGAGCATTTAATAGGTTTCTGCACATGGCTATTTCTGGAGAGATGAGGAACAACAGAGCACAAGGCTGACCCAAAATCTGTATCTGGCTGTGAAATATAAGATATACAAAATTACATATCTCAAAGAACCAAGAGGAAGTTCTAGACATTTTTCGCCGGCGAGAGAAAGCCATTTCTGGCTCACTGATTCAGCAACATACATCTATCTCCGTTTCCAGTGGATAGGACACCTGTAGCCTGGTCTATTACACACACCAAACTCGATGGCCTACAGATGCCTGCTGTCAATGTAGTGTGCAGCACCAGGATCCTCTTTTGAAGATTTGGCCCATTCCATGGCAGCACGGTGAGAGCACTTCAAATACATGCTAGCTGGCACAGACTGTGTGTGGGTGCGCAAGACCAAATGTAGGGGCAGCTCTGAGTTTTCCTCACAGACCTTCTCCCATATTCATTTATGACCGCACCTGAGTGTCAAGCTGAATCCATACAACCTGTGTATGAAGAAAGTTTAGATGTATTGTGTCTCACAGTCAGGGTTCAAGCCTCTGCTTGAAATTAAAAACTAACTACTAGGCGATGCCAGGTGGCCTTCAAGCTCTCATGTTTTTTCACATATACTATACACATACACAAAGGCTTATCATTGTTTTTCAGTCTGCCCATGTGGCAGGTGATTTTCCAAGGCTGAGCTATACATCCAGTTAAAGTATAGTGATAAAGTTGTACCTAGCCAACCACTTGTCCAACACAAAAATCTCTGTAAAATATTCTGGCAGTTTCCTGAACCTCTCAAGCATTGATTTTAAGGACTTCTTGACCTCATTTATTCTTCATCTCATCCATTACATTATATTAAATATGCAATATTTGCATGTTGTGTTACATTATACAGTTAATTGAGGGGCCACTTATTTCTAGTAGGTACCAAGGTACATCTATGAAAGCAAGAATCTTGTGATTTCTGTGGCCACACAAAGAGGATTTAAATGAAGTAATGAGAAATATGAACAAATTTCAGCTACTGAGATTTGCTGGCATCTATGGAGAAGTAGTAAGGGAAGTAAATTCCACAGTCTTAAATGCAGAGCTGTAGCTTGGATAACTGTAAAGGGTCAGCAGATACCTGCAAATCCTGGAGAGTTTAGAAGACCTGATTTAAGTTTTGTAAGGAAAATTGTAAGAGATCTTGAGAATTTTGTGTGTGAATGAACACTGATTTCAGACACTCAAGTTCAAATTTGGATTAAACTATCCTTGCAGATACAGTCACAGACCAAGGCAGCTGAGCCTGGCTTTATTTCAGATCCAGCTTTTACCCAAGTTATGCTGCCTGCAACACCAGCGAGCAGACGCCTCACAGAGCCCATACTCAAGTCATGAAAAGTCACTGAGTACAACATACCAGCAACACATTGATATGATTCTTGTGCAAAGTATTGAGGAAAGTGATATAGGTGAAAGCTGCATCTGTTGCAGTCCACTTTTTCTGTCTTTCCACTGCCAGTCCACTTTTTCTGTCTTTCCATTGCCAGTACTTCTGAGTTTGACAGGAGAAATTTAAAAACTTGTACACTGCCTCATTTGAATTACTTGGTGAGTGTAATATCAAAATCCAAAGTTTAGGTGATTCTGTGTTTTATAAATTGCAAATTTTTAACAACACAGTAGTGACTTTGGAAGCCAGAGCTTGTTCGTATCAAAAAGGACATATTACAGATAAAAAAGAAGAAGAAGAAGAAGAAACAAACACTGTCAAATGACAAGTGGCTATTATTAATTTCATTCTCTGACTAATGTTTTTTTCTTTTGTATTTTGAGAAGAAACACACTTAAAAGGATGTTTGGAGGGTGTGCTGAGTTTGAAAAGGGGTTCTTTTTCAGACTGAGAAATAATTGGAAGCTTCCTTTTAACTAACTAGCTAAATAAATAAATAAAACTTTAGCTTGCC
>VXAL01017335.1:23411-34679 GCA_013399475.1 Chauna torquata
AAGTGCTGATTAATTGTAAGTGGAAAGGTTGATGATCTTTGCCTAGTTCAAAGGACATATATGTGTCTGTTTCACAAATTTTTCAGTACATTTAACACTAACAGGACACCTTACCACCATTCATCAGAAATGCACTCATCAAAAAAGACAACTGATCTGTTTTCTGCTCTTCCTACTGGAAATGTAACATTTGTTATGGAAGGAACTCCCTGTCCCTGTCTATATTTTATAAAGATACAGCTCCTTACTGCCTCCAACAAAATCCTCACACTATCCTCAGTACTAACTATGAACAAAATTTCAATGCTAATAAATTTTAGAAGGTAGAGTGCTTGGACAGATTCATACACTTTCCATGTTTGCGAATACAGTCATGACAACAGTTCTTGCATTTCACCACTTACTTGCTGTCTTCCATAAAGGTGTTAGATTGACAGCTTTGAAGACTTACTCCTCCTATTTTCCTCAAGCACATTTATCTTACAATTATTTATTACCTGCAGAATTTACTTTAATGCAGTGCTTGCTCATCATCACACACCATTGAACTCCATGTCAGGTATTCCTTTAGTACACAGGAAACAAGGGAGCCCTAAAAACCCCCGCTGATTATTGTCCCTCCAATAGGATATTTTTCCAGAAAGGGAAGGGTGTGGAAGGGTGGCAGGAGGGAGAAAGAGGAAAGGATGAGCACAAGGGGAGAGGCTTCTGCTAGAACACCTAGGAAAATACTGGAAAAGAATAAGATACAACCCCCCTGCTCAAAACATAGGGATCTAGTTTGCTGTAGGGTGATTTTTAACAGCCAGTTCAGGAAAACAGCTGTGATCTCAACAATACTTCTTCCAAACCAACTGAGGTATCCCCCTATAGTACCACAGGAAGAAAGGAACTCCTAGAAGGATTTGATATGATTTTCAATCTTGTCAGACTGTTTAGGCTTTCTCTCTCCACTGTGGTCCCTTCATTTTTTCCTACTAATAAAATCATGCAAATCCAGTTAATGGACCTTTACTGTAACTGTCAGTGGAAAAACATGAGCCATTTATGGCTTTTGAATGCCAAGACTTTTTTGGGTGCGCACAGGTGACATTATTCCCTGTTACGTTCAAACTATGTTGGGAGTGTCTAGGTGAGTACAAATGATCAGAAGACATAAATTTTGGTAATGGATACCTATTCAGAGAAGCAGTAAATGAACCAAGCCTACTGACCTCTGTGAGTGACAGAGTGATCATCTCATTTTCAATTCTTGCTTTTATTTGTTTAACAGCAATAAATACTTCAATCTATAATAATATCTTTTCATGCCAAGACATGTCTCTTTCTACATTTTCATCTTCTTCTCTGGGAGTAGTGTTATTAGTTAATTGAGATAATAAAATTGGCAGAAAGTGAAAGCACAAAATTATACGATATGTCTTTGAACAGCATTATTCATTTCTCCATAAGAAGAATAACTTTAAAAATAGATGGTGCAGATACTCAAAAATAAAATTGCTAACAAAAAATGTAATGCTTAGGATAACAGAATGGTATAGGAAGAGGGTATACTAAATTGCTGGGAAAAAAAAAAAATCTCCAGCTATTTTTCTATATTGTAAAGGTATAGACTATGCACATCATCATATCTCTTGAGGC
Source organism: Chauna torquata (assembly GCA_013399475.1). Taxonomy (NCBI): domain Eukaryota; kingdom Metazoa; phylum Chordata; class Aves; order Anseriformes; family Anhimidae; genus Chauna; species Chauna torquata. The sequence goes on from VXAL01017335.1 coordinate 25,053, forward strand.
CAGCACCCTCAATGCTGCTTAGCTGCACATTTTCTTTAAAAATATTCCATAGACTTACTGTGGCTCATGGAGAGTTCCTTGGAGAACCTGTCAGATTTAAACACAGTACCATCATGTATAGTTAAGCCATTCACCTTAGCTGTGGCTGAAAGAGCACTTTCCATCTTTTCCCCACTTCATTGCTTTCCAGCCATCACCTGTGCTCTGCTACCCATCTGGCTCCACAATATAACAGTGTCTTAATCAGCAAGAAACTTCCTCCCCACCTCTCTTTTTATGTTAGTTGTTAGGTAAACTTAGCCATAGCTTGGCAAGCATTTAGATACTTAAATCTATTAACATGTATGTTCACAATATGTCTTATTGACAGGACTCAGAATCGCTAGGAAGACTTACATTTGCTCCAAAAGTTTACTAAGTTGATCATGATTTAATAATGGTATTGTGAGCAAGAGAGAGACAGATAGATGAAGATGTAAGTATGCCTTTCTCTTATAAGTATAGGTACCAACAACAGATACAAAACACCATTAAACTTCTTGGCCAAGCTGATGGCTGGACTTGAGGATCTTCAAAGTCTTTTCCAACCTAAATGATTCTGTGATTCTGTGATTCCCACTGGCCTGTAAATATGAAGACACTTTAATAGCATACTAGAATTGCTGTGTGTTTAATGAGCTGACAGGTAACTTTTACAGAAGTTCTGTCAAGGTTGTCTGGTTGGACATTACTTTGCCTAAGATTTCTCCAGCAAGATCAAACATTCAGGCGTGATCACTAGAAGCCTAAAGCAAACACAACCCATGTAAGAAACGGCTAGTGCATGAGTTATACATATTACTGGAATCTTGCTTTCAGATAAATGGTGCAAACAACAGGTGGAGTCTTTCTTAATCTCTTCTGTTGGAGCACTTCCATTTTGTACCAATATTTATTGGAGCTAATAGTTAAACTGACAGCTCCCATCTGTCAGGCAAGCTCACTAATAAGAATATGGAATCAGTCATTCTTACTACTTGTATCTCTCTTTACCTTAATGGACATTTATTTGTGTGACCAGAAAGAATTCTGAGTGGACCAAGAAAATGACATTTTCACCTTTTCACAGAATTATAGAATGGCTGAGTTTGGAAAGGACCTCTGGCAGTCATCTGGTCCAACACTTCTGTTCAAGCAGGACCAACTAGAGCAGGTTGCCCAGGACTAAGTCTAGATGGCTTTTGAGTGTCTCCAGTGTGGGAGACTCCACAACCTTTCAGGGCAACTCATGCCATTGCTTAGTCACCCACACAGTAAGGTGTTTGTTGGTGTTCAGGAGACAACTTCCATGTTCTAGTTTGTGCCCATTGCCTCTAGTCTTGTTGCTGGGCACCACTGAAGAGAGCCTGGCTCCATCCCTTCTGCACCCTTCCTTCATGTATTTATAGATGTTGGTAAGATCCCCTGTGAGCTTTCTTTTCTCTAGGCTGAACAGTCCCAGCCATCTCAACCTTAGCTTATAGGAGAGATGCTCCAGACCTTTCATTATCTTTGTGGCCCTTCACCAGACTCTTTCCAGTAGCTACATGTCTCTCATCCTGGGAAGCCCAGAAATGGACACAGGACTCCAGCTGAGGTGAACTTCATGAGGTTTCTGTCCACTCATTTTTCCCCCTTCCCAAGTCTCCCTGAATGGCATCATGACCTCTGATAAGTGGCACATCAGCCACTCATCCCAGTTGTGTGTCATCACCAAACCTGCTGAGGATACACTCTGCCCCATCACCTTCCTCCTCTTTGGCAAGAAGTCAAGTCACATGGCTTTGAATCAAGTGTCTGACTCCATCAGAAGTGTGAGTATCTGGCCCTAAAGAGGCACTGAGTGAGGAGGAGCCTTTCCTTGGCTACAGTTCTAACTTGCCAGGTCCAGGCTGCAACAATGTATCCCTGTCTTTCTCCTCTGCTTCCTAACGGAAAAAAATTGGTTTCTGATAAGACTTCACTGAACTCAAGGAATTTTCATCCTGGAGCCTTACATGGTCTCTTAAATAACAGTTGCTCCACTAACATCCAGGTAACTGAAAACATATAACCGCAGGGTTCACTCCATTTCAGATGTCTCCTTCTTACTTCCACAATTTTGTTTCTTATTATCAAAATTCTCAATAGTTCTTTCAACTTAAATTCTGCATTTGCTTAAAGCTTGTTACTTGCCTGAGCACAACACACTACTGAGGCAGTGTCTATAGATGCAATGTAGATTAAAAAGTCTTTTTTAGCTTCCTGGGTACCATTAAGAGCTGGACATAAGCAGAACGCATTCTGCTCTAATTTAAGAACAGGCATTGGACAGCTCTATACCTAAAGTAACATAAGGGTTTTAAAGAAGCATAATCTTACCTCTATGTTCAGAATTAGAGCAGAGATGAGGCCAAAGATATGCTCTCCATATGTCTAGTTTAGGATCTTGAGAACAACCTTGAGTAGTCTATTACAGGTCTGAGACAGGACAAATGTATGATAGTACAAAACAGGGTGATGTCAAGATGCCCAAATAAATCATGACACGTCTTGTTGAATTTTTACTTTATCCCTTCAAATGAAAGCCTAACCTGCCCAAAAGCTGTTGGAGATAAGGACTACTTTACAGTATGGAAAAAAAAAAAAATCATTTTGGGCAGAAGACTGCAGAACAGGAAAGGAGATTCTTACACTGCATTAAATATGGCTTTAGCTCACTGTTTCTTTTATAAAAATATCCTGTTTCACTTTTCATGCTCCCAAATTATACAGCTCATTCCTTGTGGTAAAAATGGTACCAATGGGAAGTAGTTTGTGTTCTGTGTTTATACGGGAATAACAAATCAAAACCAGGCGTGTTTCAATTTCAAAAGCATGGTTTTGCTGTTGTATATCTGCTCTCAACTTTTCAAATACTGAAGCATTATTAGCCTGGGGTTTGTACTTGTATTCAGAAAAGTTATCAGGTTTGGATCCTCAGCCAAAGTGCTAATTTACATTCCAGTCAGACTGTTGCTCTTTCTGCGTTCTTTCTCTTATTTTTTCTTCTTTTCATTCCTTCTCCTACCCCTCAATGAAAAACACCATACATGACAATATGAAAACTTAACCCTAATGTATACATGCTTGGAAAGACTACAAATAAAAATAAATAAATAAATAAAACTAGATACAGGATTAACTAATAGTGATGTGTTAAAAGGTGTTATTAGAATTTTATTCTTCTTTTTTGTTCTATTAAAATTTGAATGGATACAATATTCATGTTTTATGTTTCCATTTAATGGAGCTAGTGAAAGCTATGTGTGGAAAAGGCAGATCCAAAGAATTGACAAGATTTCCTTAGAATTTTAAAGTTAAATTCAAAGCTTTTGTTAGAGCTTGTAAGATTCCATATGTGTAACATTTTAAAGTTGCAACTGTATTTATATTTTAAACCAAAATGTTTGAAAATAATTTGTTCCTCTATTGCTTGCCAAGTTTAGGATTCCATTTTTTTCGTCAAGCTGAAGTTTCCACAGTATCTGAAACTGAACGTAAATGTTCTGACATTACTGTCTAACGTGGTCCCTGTAAAGGTCAGTAAAGACTGCCAATGCTCTATATTTCACACTTCTGGGCTGAAACAGGAGGCCAAACCATTGGAGAGACCAGCCTCCTGTTAAGGAGACAGAAAAGCTTTATTTCTGAATACAGAATGATAACACTGTTTTTGGAGGCAGGCACCAAAAAGGACAGGGTGATGGGGCAGCCTCTCCACCCACGTAAAACAACTCCGAACTGCCCATATCTCTAAAGGTGTACAACCCACTCCTTTCCCATCCTCAGAGACTGTCACATCAGAGATTACTGCTTAGTTAACAGAAACATTTGGGATATCCCTACATGGTGCAATGCAGTGCTTCTGTACAGAGATGTGAATGAGCTTTGAATTCAGCAGTATCAGTATCGGCAGATGGCTGCCCATAGCTGTGACGTGCTCAGCTCAGGCCACACAACCTGCACATCAGCAGGGCTCTTTAACCTGGACTGAGCACGGAGTTAACATGGTTGTACTGCTTCACATGTATGAAGTAAGTGGCAGTTAATTTTTGTAGTATTTTAAACTAATTTTCCGAATGAAGTGAATCCAGTCAATGTTAACAGAGACTTCACTGGGCCTTAAATAAATAGTAAATAATAAAATTGATGTAGACATCTTCACTACAGAAAGTGCTTCATGCAAGGTAAGGAATCATAGAGCTACTTACATTCATGAGCCCAGTGAATGGGCCTCTCAGTTAATGTCTATGGTAAATGCTACACCCTCCTGCCATAATAACATATTCAGCTGGCAAGGAAGAATGGAATTATGAAGTTTTCATTCATATTAGTTCAGCCTGTCTGCAATTCCACCTGATCATACTGTTTCACTCTCTAATACAACAGTAATAAAATATGTTCTGTCACCTGGTTTGAACAGGAAAGCATCTCTATTTTTGCTCAAATATTAATGCATTTTTTGCATTAAGTTAAGCCTGTTTCATATAACGAACCTGAATGCTAGTCACCTCTAGAGAGGCAGTTACTTTTACAATACTTCAGCCACAAGGTTTTGGTCATGGAGACAAAGGTGAAAGATGGAGAGTGAAATGCATGTGATAATTTAATACAGGGAAGAAATGTCATGATCACTTTTTTTTTTTCCTAATGTAAACCATTTCCTGTTGTGGCGCCAGCTACATAACTTGCTCTCATATGGATGAATTTATAAGTCTAATTTAGAAATGGACCCTGTTGGTCTCTCATTTGTTGTTTTCATAATGCTGTCATCCATCAGGACTGACTCCTGGTGGTATTTATATTGCTATAAAGTAGGAATCAGCAAAGTCCATTCTTTAAATTAGTTTTGTCATCTAAACTTATAATTCTGATGTGAGCAACTCAGCCAAAGATGTCTAATTTTATCAATTTCATTCAGTGCTCTTATCAGAGTTTTACACAGACCGGTAAATTTGGCAGAGAGATTAGCCCAGCTGTAATTGAAATATATTGCATTTCCTCCATTCAATGGGATTCAAAATGAGAAACATTTGGCTGTATCAAAGAAGTCAATAAGAAAGCAAAAACTTGAAAGGGAAAGTCTCTTTTTTATTTTTACACAAGAGATTTAAAGAAGAGAACCATATGTGAAAAGTTTGGGAAGAATTAGGTTTAATCCTCCACATGCCAGGTTCATTTGCTTTACTTTTTTTCACAGAAAAAAATAAGTGGTGTTAAATCATCTGACTATTTCACAAAAATCAGCATCTGTTAACATTACTTCTACGAACAGGAGACGAGAATTATGTAATATTTTTACTAGGGCTTCATAGGAAAAGCTATGTGCCAATATCTTCAAATTTTTCCATTCTTTGAGTTCTTCTGTTTCTGGAGTCAAACCACATTGTTATGGGTATGTTGATTAATTGGCAGAGTGGTTGTCTCTCACAGCATTTAGAAACTGAGATGCTTTATTTTATTTGGCTATCTGTTTTGTTTGGCTCACTTCTATCATATGTTATAAAATTATCATCATCATTACCTTTGGCTTTTCTTTTGCATAGCCACCTCCAACACCTATCTACTACATTCATGTTTGGTGACATCAGACCTCACAAGTACCAATTAAACATATTAATTTGTTTGACTTAATTCCTGAATGATTAGTTTAAGTATAGAAGTCAAGGGATATTTTACTAATATTATTCATCATAAGATTTCTCAGAATTGGTGTAAGCTGTGTTAACTAGTAAGTAGTAATTACTTGAGGTGGGATATAAAAATGTAATAATTTAATGAGAATTGTTTAGATCCCCAAAGAATAACAGGTGGTTTTATAGTTACAGTCTGATATTGCTATGCAGAACATAGGTAAGTTGTTTAATTTTGGGAATAATTGGTTTTTAGCTTTCCTTCAAACGGTTCTAAAAGATATTGGGCTTTACAATGTCTTTATTATTTTAAAATCAATAATAACTGTTGGTAAATAACTAACTAAATAATTTTTTTTTAAAGATGCCTGAGACTGAGATTCTTAAATAACAGATGTTCCAAACAACATTTTGCTTAAGATCTCCCAGCATGTAGACAAATGCTTGCTTTCAGAAACACACCGATCCTCTGGGAAAACTCCATGTTAACATCATTACGTCTTGTAGTCACATACATGCATACACATATCCACAAGATGAGACATTTAAAAATAATATAGGAGGTGGTTACGCCGTAATAACTATGAAGCTTATATAAGGCTAACATGTCAGTTTCATACTAATATTCATTAACATCCTGCTAACTAATAAGGTTACTCATTATTTCGGTTACTGACTTCAATTCTCATCAAATTTTCAATATGCTAAAGAAAAAAAACCTGTTGTTGTTGTTGTTGTTGCTGTTCCTCTAGAACTACTCTAAAAACCTGCAAAACAGGAATCCCAAATTACAGTCTCCAGATCCTAATGGTATTATATTTAAACACTCCACCTGCACATGCACATCTCCTAGCACAAGGCCAGAAACACCAGTGGCTGTTTCTGCTGCTACGAATGATGTCACCCCAAAAACCTAAAGAATTTGGGAACAGTTTGTGAAATTTAAAAGAAATTATGCATTTCAATCTGCTCCCAGTCTGGCAACCCATCTAAACTCATGCTCATGCTTAACTGTAGCCAGAGCAGTAGTCATATTATCCTCACGGGTATTCTTGTGTTCACAGCTAAGCAAGAGATTAAACATTGTGCCACAAGTGACTCAGCAAATTTCAGTATTAAATGATAGAAGTTTTCTTCGTGTTGTCTTAACCATGCTAGGTAATGGGTATAACTTTTTTATTAACTTACACGGTCAGCATGAATAAAGGGCTGATCTGTGGAGGTTAATGTATAAATGTTCTTCTCTGTATGAACAGAAGTTTCATCTCCAAGTGGATCCCTCTGAGCCCAGCTGCTCTATCTGCCTCTTCCCAAATTCAATGTGTTATCAAGTTGGCTATTATCAGGCCTGAAAATGTGGCTTCTTAAAGGAACTCTTCCAGAGATTGAAATATAAAAATGAAAATAACGAGCACATAAATCCAGGGTAGTTTCAGTGAAGCTGCGAGACACGGTGTGTAACCCCAGTGGAGTCAGTGGAACCCAGCCACCCCCATGCTTAAACTATGCTTCCTTTCTTTGCTGGAAAAGGCAAGTCCAAACAGAAAACATAGTTCTTAAGCTGGTACTTATTACGGGGAGGTAATTTTTGAACGGTCCCAAGTGCTCCATGAGTTACATATGTTATAAGGGTTATACATTTGTACAAAGCTATGGGATCTTGTTTGCATTTAAACTTATGTAGTTCTTGATTTTCTGGTCTGAGACCTAAAGGGGATTTAGTTGTGGAGAAGATATTTTTATATTTACTGAAGGGTAGGTATGTAAAAAAGTCATAAATGCAACTGGGATCAGAGTGACAGATTATTTGCCCATACACAGAACTAGAATGCAGGGAAAAAGACATACATGATGTCCACAGGTACTTTATTCTTGCCTGTAAATCCTCCATTTGGCAAATCTCCAGTCTTTTTTAAACCCTGGCTACTTCCATGCACTCAACATATACTCCTATTTATACTTATCTAGGAAAGGTGTCTGTACTTTTCACATGATTTGCAATTCAAATGTTAAAGAGAAATTAATAGGAGAGTTCAAAATGAGAGAGAGATAATGCGGCAATTTTGCATGTAGGTGTGTGGTTAATTTCAGGTATATGTGGTATGGAAAATTACGTCCCATGTAATGAATTGCACACTATCTTCTCAACAAAGCAAGTTTTCTCGGGAGAAAAATTGACTGCAACACAAGCAAACATAAAGATAAAATATGGAAGATAGAATGTTTCAGAAAAATGATCTGTTGACTTTTTTTTTTTTCCCCAACTATGATTTAAAGAAAAGCCAGAAGCTCAGATGAACGGGAAACTAACCATAATGGGAGATGTCCACTCAACTATAACCAAAATTTTAATTAATCCAAGATTTCTGCCAGGCACCTATCTTGTGATATGACCTCTGGAAACATCTACAGCTGTTGCTGCAATCAAGAACATGCCCACCGTTTGCTAAGTCTCCACAGGTAAAATAAGAAGGAGATAAATCATAGTTATGGCTACAATCAGGGTGTCTTGGGACTATGACCTGGGAAACTTGTAACCACATGCAAACACACAAGTTTCTATTGAATTGCAATAAATACTAAGACTGCTGCTAGCTATAAGGCTTTATTTGGGGAGCCATAATTTCCAGATTATTAACCTAATCATTTAAAAAGAACTTTTCACAGCATTAATCCCATTTAAATTTAAGATGGAAACATTCAGCAGAGGAGAAGCTCTATTAGCTGCACAATGTGAAGCAAATGGGAACACAGAATGCAGCTGAGTTAAAATCAGAAAGAAAGTGAAACTTTCAATAGGCATTAGTCAGCCCATAAGTATCAAGCTAAGCATCAGTTTTCTTTGTGGTCTTCCTTGACATCATACCCAGCATGATCAGAGATTGAAGCCAGTGTCTCTACTTAACTTAAGTGCCACAGAAATCAGCTGAAGATGCATAATATGAAAATCACACTGTGGCAGGAAGCACTATCATTGCATTATGTCATTACATAAAAATGGGATCCTCAATTCCTGTCAGTCTTAAAGACCAAATTGTACTGAAGTAGCTGTAGTCCAATAGAATAAAACGGTACATGGTTGCATCTATACCTTTCCTTTCAACCTCATATTTTTTGCTTTTACAAAAATTCTGACTTTCAACTTAGTGAAATAAATTTTAACAGGATGTTATTAATTCATCTCACTCCTAATCTACTGTATTCGAGTTCAGCTCTGTTGAGTATACTTTCATCCCTCGACTCACAGAACAAAAGGGGGTATGTGTAGAATAATACTTTCTTTGAATATACAGAAAGACAGAGAGAGACCACTTTTTCTGTTAAAAAAAAAGTTTAAAGTTAAAAGTTTCAGCAAGTCTAAGATATAGGCTCCAAAATTTAGGATATAAAGCCAAGAGGTGGCTAATTACTAAAAATAAAGAATCACATTTGCTTACCTTTCTTGATTCAGATTTCAAATGTATCTACCCTAGGAAGGAATGGAAACACTTGCTTCACAAATTCAAGAAGCTTTTAATTGTATTTTTATACAATATATTTTATTGTAACATGAATACCAGAATGTATTTCATTAGGTATAATTAATGTTTAAAGTTTATTAATAATCTGAAAAAGGGAAACAAAATATGGAAGAAATATAAAATGCAATATCACCTGTATAGAACAGACCATAGATGTTTTGAAGGACCAGGAATAATGAATGACTCATGATGCTTGCCATTTTAGAAGACTGAAAAGTATGTATAAATAGAAAGCTATTATTCAACATCTTAAATGTTGAATTAAATTAAATCTGAGAGAGTAAGAAGGTATCCCAGTAAAATCTGCAAGATAAGCCTAACTAGCAAATGCTTCTGTGGAGAGCAATGAGATATAGAAACCTGACAAAATTAGAAGAGTGGGTAGAAAATAACAAAAAGAGATTCAACATGAAAAGATGCTAGATAGTTATGTC
>VXAL01017336.1:200-29766 GCA_013399475.1 Chauna torquata
GGAAAATTCCAGTAGTCTGTAGAGCTCTATGGTTTTTCTCTTTTTGCTATATTTGTAGCTTGTCACGTTTCATTTTATTATGGTCCTTCTTACTTTTGCAGTTTATTGTCATATTCCAATAATTTTTTGTGTTTGACTGAAGCAGTGGAGGAGAATGGTAATTCTCTGGGAGTTTCCACAGTATAGCAGAGCAATTTAAAACTAATTAGCTGAGCACTGCAGTAGTGAGGTAGTGGCATGGCCTCTGGCAAAGCCTATTTGAGGAGTTCCAAGATTGCCTTGCTAGCAGCACCCCAGCTGGCAGTCTGAAGCTGGCTTGGATATGCCTGCAAGAGCTGTAGCTGTATCTTTGTGGGGTAAACACAGACACCTTTCTTGCAAATAGGCTAATTTCTGCATTCAAAGGAGGATCAACACAAAGAAACTTAGTCATTACAGCAACATAAATTAATTGAAAAGCACTGAAGCAATATGTGACTTTGACTATGTCTGCTTCCTATAAAATCTTCTCTAAGCACATTAGATTGTAACAATTTGTTTAGGATAGTGAAGGTCGAAATGCTTGGTTTGGCCCAGGTGGTTGCGGAACAATGCTGAAACGTGGTAACTACAGGTAAAGTCCTGTTTGACCGATAGGCTCTCCAGTCAAGCATGCAAGATTTCTTTCATTGTTCTAAGATATGTGGGCCCTGGAAAAATTCTCTAGCAGCAAAGCTATCTAAGAGGGTGGTGAGCTCAGTATAGAAAATATGTGTATCACTGGGGGAAACGTCACAGCTTGCAGTGATGAGTGATAGAATTTCATACAATGAAATGTGGTGGAGGGAGGGCTGCTGCAGTTTATTTCAAGTGGTCTGTGATTTTGCTCCTAGAGAAGGCAGTGGTGTAAAAGATGGCATGTGGTGATCAGCCAGTTGCAAGGATTCTGTTATACCTGTGACTCCTGTGAGTGTTGATGGGTCGTCTAGAACCTATTTTCAAAACTGGAAACTTTATCCTCCTGTGTGATGAGGCCTAGGTCTGAGCAGAAATAACTGTGTGTGAGCTAAAGTAGTAAGACTGTCCTTGCTCTGCAGTTTTACTGGCAAACATGCCAGTCAAAGTTGGGTAGAGCTGGAGTCAGTGTCACTACTGTCACTGCACCTGCATAAGCCTGGGAGTGGATACTGGTGTATTAAATAAATTATGTTTCCTACTTATACACAGTTTACCTGGCAGATCTTGGGCTAAGCTATGCATGCTGTAGTACAGTTAGGCTATCAAGTTAGTCTGCAATTGTTTGGGAAGTACTTTGCCGTTTTACTGCTCACCTTGTAAGGACAGGACCAATGGTTATTCAACAGTCCTTTCTGTTTGGTCTTGACAGGAAGCAGCAAGCATTTGGTTCAGATGTAGAGAGATTACTAATAAAGCAACTTAATAAACTCCACAAAAAATCTCTGGTACCTAGTGAGTTCATTCTTCTTACTTGTAAATGTGAAATGTAAATGTTTATTATAGGGTGGAAAGAAAATAATGAGATCTATCAAGAGGGGAACTTTTGACATATAATTCCAAAAATACAGCTAGTTAATTTCTGTCCTCTGGTGAGACAATGATCTGACTGCATGCTCCCTCACTAAACCTCCCATGCTAACACTCAGTTCATGGTTGGTACTGAGAGACCTTCTTGTTTACCAAAAAGCTGACACAAGCTGCACATGATACACAAGTTGCCATGTACTTTGCTCTCCTGGCTAGCAAGGCACCTGAAGCTAAAACAGCCCTCTTTTGCATGCTGAAGACTGCCAAACACATTCTCTGACCTTTCAGCTTGTCAGGAAGATCCTAACTCCTTCTTCCTGCTTCACAGCTACACACAACTCTCCTTTCTTCTGAGCCCTAACTTCTGCACTTTGTAGGTAGAAGCATTTGCTTTAAGTTTAGGTGACAACTCCTGACAGTCCCATGTAGAAAGAACTAGCTGTCTGAGGCTTTCAAATTGCCATGACTTTTGTCTACTTTGTGGAAAACCTGATTTTTAATTTCCTTCTGCAGAATGCCTCACAAATACATTTTAACAACAGTTTTAATCTCTAAGTGTTCAGGACTCCTGGTTCGTGCCTGTTGTTTATGTCTCCTTCTCTCCACTGGTTTACAGTGGAATACCCTTCCATGGCTGGTCTCCCTTCTTCTCTGGAGTGATTCAAGAGGGGAGATCCAGGAGTTTTGTTTCCCCTTGGGATCTCATCCATCAGAGTATAAAGCCTACTAAGGCTTTACTGACATAATTGTACCCCTAAAGCCCTTTCATGGGGTTGTGGCCACTATTGACCTAATAGATCTCAAACATCCCTCTGAACAGCAACTTGGGCTGTGATGAGAGAACATGCTTCTTCAGATGTGGCATGAACACAGCTTTGTGATATGGACCTTGGCCAAATGAAATGCCACTTTGCCAGGCTTTCAGCTTCATTTCTCAGACATGTTTTCTGGTCTGAGAGTGGGCAATGCTGTATGGTTGTTCTAGCTGCTCTGAGCAGTGGAGTGTGGATCTTGGTATAGTCACTTCAAAGTTGTAAAACGATGTTTTCAAAACCAAGACTTCATAGAAGATGAATTCGAGAGATGAGACTTGCATCTTCAAGAGCAGGTGCTGCTTTTTCTAATTTCTTTCATTTGTTTAATGTATAGGCGTCATATCACCAGGGCCACAATGTGAAAAAGCAAGAACAACTTAAGAGTCTCTCTTAGTTGCTTCATAACACCAAACATTGGAGACTACAGTCTCTTATGATATACAGGAGTCACTTTGAGCTTTTGCTATTGACCAACATATATCTTCCAAATCCATTTTGTTTATTGCAAAGATTTTTCCTTTCCACCATGACATACCAGATGTTGAACTTGTTCCAGCTACGTTATGGGAGGTATGCAAAGGCTATTCAGAGCCTGCAGCTTTCTCTCCCTTTATCTGTTATTGTTATCTATTTGGCAGCACAACAATACTCTTGTGTATATAATTGCGCTACTTCAAGGATGCCCCCCAGGGAGAGCCTATGTTTGTGCCTTCCAGCCCTGACCTTATGCGTGGAAGTTTTCTGTATTCATTCCCCAAACATAAAGGCTATTTCTGCTTCCTCTCCAGTGGTAATATATTCTGCAGCTGTATATGTATTGAACTGTTGAGCACTCTACAGAACATGTTGGAGGATGTTGCCTTGAAGAAGAGCTGTCTTTCGTATTTGTCTTCTATTATCTTTATAAGCATTTGAGGCTTCCAAGTTGGCTAAGGGCAAACAAGTCAGCTTCAGGCAAACAGTGAGTCAGAGAAAGACCCTGCTGCATAGTTTTCCCTTTTAAAGAACTAGGTATCATAAACCACCAGTGCTAGGCAAAACTGTCTGCTGCAGAGCACTAAGTGGAGATCAGTGACTGAAGAGTCACATCCATGTGTAATGTCACCCCTAGTTGCTAGCCTGAGGGGAGCACAAGCACTTTGCTTTTACATGAAGTGTACAGAAATTCTGCCAACTGGCAAAGGCCTGGCTGTTCACATTCCTGAGAAAAGCCTCCAAAGTCTCTCCTGTCACCTTCACATGGACTACAGCAGATGGATCCCATATGAACTGCTGGAAGAAGTGGGAGCAGACAGGCAACTTTTTTCTCACAGTGAAAGTTAAAGATTGACCCATGGTAGGCTTAAGGTTCTGGAGCATCTTTCTAACCAAAGCAGAGTAAGAAAACATGACTCAGCTAACTTTTTAAGACAGAGTGTGTCACTGGAAACAAAACTTGATGGCATGTTTGGCTGTGACAGCAGAGCCATGAGTCCCACCAGTCCTGTGTCTCCATGTAGGGGCTCACCTGACTCAGAATCCTGATGAAAGAGGTCAAGAGGAGTATTCACATTGGCTTCAGTAGGATCCATGGATAGGTACAGCAACACAGAAGCCAGTGAGAGGCTGCTCACTCGAGTTGTGCTGAGTAGACATAGTTTGTGTGATTTGCACGCAATTGGGTATAGACCAGGAGCTGTTCTGAGTTCAGAATATTCTAACATTTGTTCATTAAAGACATAGTGAGGATAAAAAGGTAAAGCCACAGTGAATCTTAGTGCTTTATCTGACAAAGACAAAATGGAGGAGCAACGAGGCACTGTAGGATCCCCCATATGTGCTTATTCATAGTCTCCAGTATGCAAGGCCTCAGCATGAGCATAATACTTTGCTGGCTTCTTGGTCACTTTGCTACCTTATTGATTCTTCTGGTTTGCCTTTTCTCTGGCTTTCAATCATTGCTTTTTCCTGCAGTATATAGCAATAGGCTTATACTTCTTCACTCTGTTTTGTGAGCCCACCACTGACACTTGCAGCATTTTGTATTTGAAGAATTACCCACAAAAGAAATAGGAGTGTGGTAAGGGCTTGTATGTTTGAATAAATCTGGAAAACATGAAATTTTGGGCCCCAACAGTGCTCATTCACTGTGTTCTTTCAGCATTTCTTGTACTGTTTATTTTCATTTTTCTTCAAATATCTACTCTTGTTAGTTCAGCTCCAATGCTGAGTCCCACCTGCTGATCCTATAATTAAATCACATATTTTTTGATCTCCTGTTCTAAATATCAAAATGGAGGAAGCTGACATTGAAAAAACAATTCCTGAGTCTCCAAAACTACACACCAATCTATTTCAGATAAGGCCAGAAGTTCCTTTTTTATTTTTATTTTGGTTTTTATTTTACTATTAATTTTGAAGCTTATTTTCCAAAACCATGGAGTTTTTGGTAAAGCTTCAGGTATTTGCACATTTGCCAGACAATTTCAGTTCCAAATACATTCTTAGGACCTGAATTTCAAAAGGGGTGGATTACTGCAACCATTCTACCTGCAGTGCAAGTAGGAGCAGTGTGAGTTTTGGATCTGTCTGAGCTTTCTGCAGTGAAGGTGATTGTCAGGCCCTTCATTTTTAAGTTTTGGGCTTTGCATGCTAAACACAGCTGCTCACTGAGGCAGCAAGGGAATGACACCCCATGTAGTTAAAGGATCTCCTGTGTTCCACACTTCCTTCAGTGACTGTTCCAGTGTCCCAGTCTGTACGGAGTACGGAGAGATAAGGACACTCTGCTACAGGTTTAACCTTGACCTAGAGCAATATTCAGTGATTTATTGAGACAGTAGTTAAAGCTCTTTGTTTTGGCAAAGCATGAATTTGAACTTGGATATTTCCTATTTTGCAAACCTTTCACTGGGTGGCAAGCATCTGAGGTGGGTCTGCCTCAGCCTCCCTTCTCGCAGAGCACTGTTTAAATATGAATTGAAGCAAAGGCTAGAATCCTGTTGTCCTATCTCAGTGAATAAGTGTCCTGATCATCAGCCTAGAAATTTACTTTTACATGCTTCCTTCTCAGACTTTGGCTTAATGAGGTATTCCTTACTTACTGGGACGTACTTGCAAAAACATTCATAATTGGGAAAAATAGGCATCAAGACTGGTTGAGTGAGTTTCAGAGATGTTCCTAGTTTTTCAATAGCACAGAAAACATAAAAAATCTAGAACCTAAAGTGTTTCTTAGAACACCACATTTTAATGTTACCCATTAGCGTTACCCATGCCAAGCAATTTATGTCGCACTCTGCCTTTCAAGGCAGTGATTGAATGATCTATGTGACCAAAGAAACTTGCCCAACAGATACTCCAGAGGGAAATCACATGCCTCAAGCTCTCTCTTTGTTATAATGTGAGGGATGCTTGGACATAGAAAACTCTACCTTCTGGGCACTATTCGGCATTAATTGGCCTGCCATACAAGTGATATTGCTAAATCCACACATGAAGAGAGCAATTCCCACAGAAAAGCCTAAGAACAGCCCCTCTTGAGCACAAATCAGAACACAAACAGAAACTCTCAGCCTTTTCTGTGTAGGGGAATCAATATTATTAAAGCAGTCTAGGATGGAAGTGCTTTGTTTCAGGTGAAAATGTGGATCATTCTTTTTTTGGTGTGAAATGGTAAATTGCTCACTTTTTTTCTGAAATGAATTGCTAATTTCAAGCAATTAAGGAAAAAAAAAAAAAGCTCTCCAGGCCACAAAAAAATAAAAAAGAGGATTTTTTTCTCATAATCCATAATCTGTAGTGTCAGTCCTTTCCCTAGTAAGTACCCTATGCACTCATCTTAGCTATGCCTATGCTTTAAGTACTAAAAAAAGTATAAAGTATTAAAAATAATGTTTTAATTTGGTGACTGCTACAGATAAGCATGCCAAATTCCTTTGACATTGCAAGTTTCTGAAAGCTGAAACTCAATGATCCTATCCTACAGCTATTCAAGTATAAAATGAGGATAGACTCATGAGTGCGATGAGTGTAGCAGCACCCTCCAGAATGTGATCATTAGCAAACAGTGTGCATTCAATGCATTTTTCCTTTGGCCTTTCAGTAGTTAAACCCTTTTGGTTGAGCTTTACATCTATCATGACTGTTTTCATTGTTGTCTCATGAGGTTTTTTATTCTTGTTGACTCTTGTTTTGGTTGAATGTGAGTGCTTGGAGGGGATTCAGTGACAGCATTGTTCAAGTTACGCTCCTACTGTTTTTACATCAAACAAACAGCAATGACACGGACTAACATGATCTGAGAGGTGATCCTGTAAACAGTGGGAGTAGTGAAAGCATACATGCCCCTGGCTTTCCTATTTATGTAGTCTAGGAAGACTAAGTGGAAAGAGACACGCACTAAAACTAAGTAAAACAATCTGGGGTAATTCTTGCTTGTTTCTTAGATGTACATTACTCCTACTTTTGATTATCTGAAGAGGCATCCCGTACATGAAATACTGGACTGAATTGTCCAAGGTATTCAGAAAAGATTCCATCATTTCAACTGTTTCAGTAAAAAGGTGGTCACTGTTCAGATGTTAGCTGCATTTCTGAAAACATGCATTGTGATGTGTAGTCAGTCTGGGACACAAGTTGTGACTTTCAGGCTTGCTAGGTAATTCTGTTTAAACTAATTCTAGACTTTTCTTGGTGTGATGGGGTTACAATGGGCCTTTTTTTGTCTCTTCCAGAAATGTGCTCTCTGGTATAAAAACCAGTCCAAGCCTTACTTTGAATAGTGAAATAAAAACAAGATATGGAACAGACACGTAAAAAAAATTCTCTAGTATATCCATACAAGCTGGAGATCTAAAGGCATCATGGGACGTAAGAAGGATGTGTAGTTCCTCAGTTTAATGAGTAGTTCGGACTACTCTCCAGAAGCAAGGTCCATAGAAGTAGACATTATATCAGCACATACATGAGACAAACCTTTTCCTCTCCCTCTTCTCTATGCAAAGGAGTACAAAGCAGATGTTAGTTCAGTAGTTTTATTCAGTGGTTCCCATAGTGGCTGTAGTCAGGAAGAAACTTTCTTCAACAGTAAATTGTTCCACTTACTTCAGAGAAAACAGAAGAAATTCTGTGGATTAGGTATGAAATTAAACAACATCCTGGTGACAGTATAGAAAATCCTCTAGCTAAATTCTGAAAAATTAAGATTGTCTCAGGGACATGGCATCTTGATTTTCAGGTCAGTCTTGTTTCAAAGGAGATGCAGCAATAATGAAGGCTGCGAAGGCTGCCTAGGAGGAACATACAGATCTTCCTTTAAAATATCAAAGGCTTGTTCTTATTTGTCCCTTCTTCACTCTTGTCTCCCTACCTAGTTCTCTGGCCAATTAGTCTCTGACACCAGGTGCTCCTTGCCAATATAATTTAGCTGGCTTTCCCTAATAAAGGCAGAGAGAATGTGGGCAAGAGGAAAGCAATAAAGGTTAAAGGAAAGAGAAAATTACTGCTTAATTGTTGGAGACAACTCACAGAGTGAAACAGTGCAAGTAATGTTGCATATGTTTGCTCTGGGCACCACTACTGAGCAGGGCAAATATATAGGTCGTGAGCTCAGCAGAGCCTCCAGCACCAATCAAGAGCTTCTACAAGGTGACTGAGCTGAAAGGATCATGTGGATAGTTACTGAGTCAGAGATATTTCTTAGAGTCTTACCTGGCAGCCAGGTGTTGCTAAAAGGATCAGACTATCATTTAGGCTTTTAAAGAGGTAGGTCATTTCAAAGACCTGTTTTTACAGGAAAACATACATGCATAGAATACTAGTGCCTGTGTTCAAACTAAAGAACTGAGCACAGACATGATGTACTTGGCACCTCACAAGAAAATATTTGGCATTTTTGGAGATGGGAGGGCTTTTTTGGCTGGTTGAATCACACAATCTTAAAAACTCTGAATGTGAAGTTCCTGGCAATAATTACATCTTTTCATCTGCAGTTTGAACAAGTAACTCCTTTAGCTCAGGTTTTCATGTACTTATTGCAGTCTCAAAGAGACATGAGGATGACTACGCCTTCCCAGTGCTTTATGTGGAAAAGAGGCCTTCACAGGTGTTGTTGCAGAAGGACATAGACTGCAAAGAATGTGGAAACCAGCTTTTTTATTGATTGGTTAAGATAGGACGCAAAAGCTGCATCCTCTGCTTGTGGAAAAGATTCTAATTAAAATGGATCCTGTTGACTTGTCTGATTCATCAAGTGAGAATCATTTTATCCTCCCTCACTCTCAAATTGATCTCTCAGGCTTACGTGGCTTTTCTAAAGATTTCTTCTGTATCTGCTCTGGATCTTTTGGTTTTTCTTTCAAGCAAGATTTTGTAAGTTCTTTGTACAGGAAGCAGTTCTCTTTTGGTAAGGCAATACTAGGAACTGGGTGGCTCAGCCATGTGGAGAAGAGATGGAACTCATATGGAAGAAAATATTGTAGTGCACAACTGACTGACTGAACAATAGCAAGATGACATGCTTGTTACTGTCATATTCTTCTATGCAGCATTTAATTTTCTGCATTATTAAGAATCAAGATTTTTTGTGAAGTTCATAAATCAATTTGAAATAAAATTTCTTAGGTAGTGAAATATGGGGAGAAAGAATGTGAAACAACATAACATGGAGGTAGCCAAGTTTCCCAAATTTACTGCATGAGCTAGAGAAATGTATACAGATATATCACAGTGAGCCCAAGTGAAACAGCCCCAAAGCACTATTTTTTACTTCATGACAAATAAAATTAAAATTTCAATTAATTGAGAGTGTGGGATATAGTTCAACTGATCTGACATTTAAGTGAACTCCCAGGTTCCTGCATCAGCAACTTCAAACGATGCAAGCTCCATGAGAAAAAGTCAGTAGGTCATTAGTTGTGCTGGAGGTAAAAGAGGAAAGTTAGAGATGTAAAGGCTATAAAATGCAGATTTTGCTAGATACCACTGGCACTGTCACAGCCACTCCCTCTCAGCCTAGTGTTTTGGAAATTTGTAGCAAAAATTAAATGCTGCACTTCAGAAATAAGCTGCATTTCATATCTCTTTCCATCTGACCAGTCTTGCAGTTGGCCATTCATTGGAATGGCATTAAACAAAGGCCTTTGTTTAGCAGCAGGTTGAGTGTACACAGCTGAAGGTGGTTTGAACTAGCCTGACTTACCACTCTTGAAGGTCACAATCTCTGCTGACAGGGATGGGAGAGCGAGGGGGAGTTTGGGGTCACTGAAAAGCAGCTTGGCACCATAGTGTCCTCAGAGTCATAGCTGATTCCTCAGTGAGTGGCCATCTGTAGCAAACACAAAAACATTGTTTTGTGTGACTTTTTAGGTCAAATATTGTGCTCAGGGGGAAGTTTCTGATGGGAACAAAAATACCAGGGGGTAGGACCTCTGGGTTTTGAGCAGAACTGGAAGAAGTGAAAGCCACCTACCTCACAAAATCCTTTTCTCAAGGTCATTCTTTTTTAAAAATGTACAAACTCTCAACAGTCAC
This sequence comes from Chauna torquata, assembly GCA_013399475.1. NCBI lineage: Eukaryota > Metazoa > Chordata > Aves > Anseriformes > Anhimidae > Chauna > Chauna torquata. Next base: position 10,052 of record VXAL01017336.1, read on the forward strand.
ACTGCATGTCATTCCATTGGAATTGTCAGAGAATTAACTATTCCTGTCCTTCAATAAAGCAAAACTTAAATTCAACACAAAGGAAGGAGCTCCATCACCCTGTTTCTGTCCTTCCTCAGGAGAGTATCCAAAAATATTGATGGCATGATGTGCTTGTAAATGTTCTTCATTACAAATTCATTACAAATGTTCTTCATTATAAGAGCCCCTTCAGACTCCTCTGCATGCACAGTGCTAGCACATGAAAAGCTGCTACCTTCCTGGCACTTTCAAATGTCAGGTTGTGTACCTGGAAAGCTGAAAACAAAGTTAAAGCATGGATTCAGGTTCTCAAGGGTGTTAAGGCACTTATCTCACATCAGCTTGCATTCAAATTCACAAAAATCTGGTGTCGCTTTAGGGTCCTATGCCCAATCCTTCTGCTGTTTAGAACAACTGTCCAGCTGCTTCCCAAGGTTTCCCAGGTCTTGATGTTGCTGAATTACAGTGAATTATGCTTTTATTGCCTGGACCTCACTGTTACTCTCGTGCTAAACACCCTCCTGCTAGCTGATCTGCAGAAAGCATTCCCCTCCAGGAAATTCTCAGGCCTCCTCCAAATGCACATAAAAGACAACCAGGAACAGACTTCTGTGGGTTGTTATATGTGCTTGTGCCTCCATCTGGCTAGCTAACCAGTGGTAAAGGTGTTTGTTTGTGATGGAAATTATTTGTGAAGCCCCCTATTTTTTGGAGACAAGGTTTCAATCTGAGGATGACTTGACACAAGAGTCAGAGCGGCTGGTGGTAAAGCACACTGTTGTGGTTTAACCTGCAGGCAGCTAAGCACCACACAGCAGCAGCAAGTGGGATGGGGGAGAAAATCAGGAAAATAAAAAGTAAAAGCTCATGGGTTGAGATAAAGACAGTTTAATAGGACAGAAAAGGAATGGAAAATAATAATAATACAAGAATATACAAAGCAAGTGATGCATTATGCAATTGCTCACCACCAATGCCCAGCCTGTTCCCAAGCAGTGGCCCCTCCTTTGCCCCGGCCAGCCATCCCAGTTTTATTGTTCAGCATGACATCATATGGTATGGAACATCCCTTTGGCCAGTTTGGGTCAGCTGTCCTGGTTCTATCCCCTCCCAGCTCCTTGTGCACCCCCAGCCTCCTCACTGGCATGGCAGCACGAGAAGCCAAAAAGTCCTTGGCTCTGTGTAAGCACTGCTCTGCAACAAAAACATTGGTGTGTTATCAGCATTATTCTCATCCTAAATCCAAAACAGCACCATACCAGCTACTAGGAAGAAAATTAACTCCATCCAAGCTGAAACCAGAACACAGACTATGAGCACGTATACACAGGCCAGTTAGCCTCCAGATGTCATTTTGCTTGTGTCTGCCCCACCTAGATTTGGGTAGAAGGATCTGGATTTGTCTGCAACTATTCATGCATGACCAACCAACGACAGCTCAGACATACTTAGGACCATTCTTTGGCCTAAGTGTATGAAAGCATCTTCACACAGAAGATTGTTGAAATGGCTGAAATTTGAGACTCAGCAGACACTGGGACCTTGTGGGGAGACATGTCTTATTGTTTTCTTGAGTGGGTTATTTTTACATGCTTCACATTTTCAGAGCACAGCTCAAATTGCATACCAGTACAATTTCATATGACATAGAATCATCATAGAATCATAGAATGGTTTGGGTTGGAAGGGACCTTAAAGACCATCTAGTTCCAACCCCCCAGCCATGGACAGGGACATCTTCCACTAGATCAGGTTGCTCAAAGCCCCACCCAACCTGGCCTTGAACACTGCCAGGGATGGGGCTCCCACATCTTCTCTGGGCAACCTGTTCCAGTGCCTCACCACTCTCTGAGTGAAGAATTTCTTCCTTATATCTAATCTAAACCTACCGTCTTTTAGTTTAAAAGCCATTACCCTTTGTCCTATCACTACACTCCCTGATAAAGAGTCCCTCTCCAGCTTTCCTGTAGGCCCCTTCTAAGTACTGGAAGGCCACTATAGGGTCTCCCCAGAGCCTTCTCTCCTCCAGGTTGAACAACCCCAACTCTCTTAGCCTGACTTCATAGGAGAGGTGCTCCAGCCCTCTGGTCATCCTCGTGGCCCTCCTTTGGACTCACTCCAACAGGTCCACGTCCTTCTTATACTGAGGGCCCCAGAGCTGAACGTACTTCAGGTGAGGTCTCATGAGAGCGGAGTAGAGGCGGAGAATCACCTCCCTCAATCTGCTCGTCACGCTTCCTTTGATGCAGCCCAGGACACAATGGGCTTTCTGGGCTGCAAGCATATATTGTCAGCTCATGTTGAGCTTCTCATCCACCAACACCCCAAAATCTTTCTCAGCAGGGCTGCTCTCAATCCACTCATCGCCCAGCCTGTACTTGTGCTTGGGATTGCCCAGACCCCATTGCATGACCTTGCACTTGGCCTTGTTGAACTTCATTAGGTACACACTTCGTGAGGTTTGCACGGGCCCACCTCTCAAGCCTGTCAAGGTCCTCCTGGATGGCATCCCTTCCCTCCGGCATGTTGACTGTACTGCTTAGCCTGGTGTCAGCAGACTTGCTGAGGGTGCACTCAGTCCCACTGTCCTTGTCATCAACAAAGATGTTAAAAAGTGCCAGTCCCAATACCAACCCCTGAGGAATGCCACTTGTCACTGTTCTCCACCTGGATATCGAGCCGTTGACTGCAACTCTTTGAGTGCAACCATCCAGCCAATTCGTTATCCACCCAGTGGTCCATCCATCGTATTCATGTCTCTCCAATTTAGAGACAAGGATGTTGTGCAGGACAGTGTCAAATGCTTTGCATATGTCTGGGTAGATGACATCAGTTGCTCTTCCCTTGTCCACCAATGCTGTAACCCCATTATAGAAGGAAAAACAGGTGAGGAAATAGAAATGGATTTCCGAGGGGAAGAAAAGGAAGGACTTTCATGTGGCTAAAAATACCACAGTTCAGACTATTTCTCATTCTAGTTAGTACCTGGTATTTGGGAACCGAGGCTGTCACAGGTTAGGTAAGACACACTCCCATTATCGCCTTTGCAGTCTGAGCAGTCAAAGAACAGAGCTCTCTGGCTTTGTTATGCTGGATCAGGACATTGTTTTTAGGTCCATTAACACAAGCAGGCAAATTATAGCAATGGAAATAAGACTTACCCTGTCCCTGGGGTTTTGGATGGAGAGAGGAAGAGACCCAAGACTTGTTACAATCAAACTGGAGGCCACAATCATGACTCTAAGCAGGAGTCACTGAGCACACACAGAAGCAGGGCTGTGCTGTGAGAAGGTAGGTGGGGTGGAAGATGAACTATCAATGCATTGCCTTCACAGCTTTCTGCAAAAGCACCCAAGAGTTGCATCATGGCTCTCTAATGTATCTGAGCTAATGCCATGCCTTGCTGTTGCTGAAAAGGACAGTGATTTTTTTCCTGCCTTCTTTCTAGTGCTGTCCAACACAAGAACAGTGACTTTGCATCCCCACAATCCCTTCGCTCACAGATGCAAGGCTTGTAATAAAAGGTACCGCATTTGACTAAACCAAAGACAGCTGTAATAACCCAGCCCATACTGGAGCACATGAACCCTACTGCAGGTCTGAACTTGCAGAAAACTCCATGCAACAAACCAAGAAATACCTCTACTGGGAGTTACAGATTGGTGGGTAGGCTTTTTGTCTGTAGGTATGTGTACATATGCATATGTTAATACATGACTCAGAGGAGAAAGCCATTGCAGAAAAATGTGGTTTCATACAATGTGTCTGGAAGTTCAGCATAGATGGACCCTAGGATTGTGCTTCTATTGTTCAGTGACAGGTGGCATAATATTTTTCTGGATGCAGCAAGAAAGATTATGTCAGTAAACCTCAGCTGACCGTTAAGCTTTAAGGTCCTGGGATCTTATCTCAATGGAAATAACTGGTGCTAAATCACTTTAAAGTTTTTTTAAAAGCTAGTGAAAGTTGATGAAAGACATAAAGAAGAAGGGATGTTGTTTTGGGGATGATAGGTTATATTTTTAAAGCTTTTGTGTAGTATGTAAGCTTTCTCTCCCACACCTTGAGTCTTTCTTAGGGAACCCCCTGGGTAGCTGCCTTTTACAGTGGAATGAAGGGCTTATTCACAATTGATTTGGGCTGCAAGGAGAACTAACATTTAGTAAATGCTTGGAGCTAGCATTATTGAATTCCAGACCTGTCTGCTGTAGAAAAGTAATGAGAGAAAACATGCAAAAGGGGAAGACTGCAGACTAGCAAATGGCAGCTGTGGTTGCAACACAGGTATGATATTTCCTTGCAAACTTCCTTGTAAAGAAACACAGGCCTACTACAAAAGATCTCAGACCTGGCAAACTCTTAGCAACAGAATGTGATAGAGCTGCATTGCTTTACCTGCCTCAGTAATTGCAGAGGAGTAACAACAGATGAAGGCATCTCAGAGAGGCTAGCTAGCATGTAGAAAGTGAAAAGAAAGTGAGGAAGAAGAAAGTTGTGATGAATTGGTGGAGCTTTGTACAGAGCAACATGACTAAACACAAAGCCTTTAGTAGTGGAGAAGGGCAACATTCCCTGATTTGGCTGGGATCTGCAGCACTAAGTGCAGTGCAGACCTGATGGACAGGGCTGCATACAGGTCTGGATGTGTTCTGGTTACTGGAGTAATGGAGTTAAATACAGAGACACTGCCCATGGTTGGACCTCATCTTACAGACCTAGCTTCCCTCGGGCCAGTGCTGAGGTCCTGGGAACACAGCAGAGGTTGTCCCTTCACTGCTATCACCTGCTTTGAGTTGCAGGTTTCCACTGGGTAGTTCTGTTTAGAGGTTTTGGTCAACATCCTCCACAGGTCCCTTCCAAACCAATAACTACAGCTTTCAGACTTCTTTTGCAACTTTCTGGGACTGTATTGAACCTGTGGGTCTGTCACAGCTGCCCCTTAGCACAAAGGTTCCCACACTACTCGGTGCAGTTGGATTAGGTACAGATGATCCATCTCTGGGCAAGCCTGACACCCTACTGAACAGTGCTCTCAGGATGTATAAAGGGGTGCTTTTCTCCTTAGCACCTCCTGTGCTGTTGTGTGGTCTGCCTCACAGCAAGCACGTTTCTATTGGAGTAAAATATCTGTAGGAATCAAAATCTGCTTTGAGAAGCATATCTTCATGATAGATAAGATGAAGTTATTTGAAGTCCCTTGCAAGACTGTAACTAAGACAAGGTCTAGCACCCTGACTGAAGACATAGCAGCTCAGTGATATAATTCAATTGGCAGGTATGTGCTCAGATTGTTATGTATATGTTGTTGGCTTCTGTGTCCTTCCATCAATGTGGTCTGGTCAGGACAAAGCTCATTTCAGGTCACTGCAAACTGTGATGGCCAGTAGCCGCAGTGTGTGGCTGTCTTCTGTACTTTTTCACTAAATGCATAAAACATGACAGGAAATTTCTTGTACTTCACCACCCCATCATAAACTCCCTGGTGGCTCTCTTTATTTTCACGCCCTCCAAATTCCCTTGTTTTTGTCCCTCCAGACCTGACAGCTCTGTGAGATTCACTGCTCCTCCCTAATCCCTTCTCAAAGAGTTTCTGTTTTGCAGCTCTCTGGTTTCTTCCACCATCACGCTTTGGCTATAAAGCTTCCATTACATAGGCCAGAGCCCTGATCCTGTCTGTGCCGCAAGATGTCACTGATGTCAGGATGTCATTGTCATTGATTGACCTGTCAATGTTATGAATCTTTCAGCTTATGAAAAACCTTACAGCCCCCAGTATACATACAATGAATGGAGACTGGAACAAATAGCATTACCAATCAGAAGGTTTTATTCCAAAGAACATTAAAATATGAGATGTTAATTTGGAGAGAATCTTTCTTTCAAAATGGAGGCAAAAAATTGCATAAAAGTTGTATTCCTGTGACTAGAAGTCTCACATCTGTAAACAATGCTCTCCAAGCTCAATCACAGAAAAATGTGAGAAGCAAGGTCATTTCTTCAGAGTCTTCCTTCAGGATATATGGAAAGACCAAAACAAATCTAAATCTACAGAAGCAGCAGCAGCAGATTATTCTCCTAATGTTAGATTTCTTAAGAGAAGTCTGTGGCCAAGAATGCATGATTCAGGAGTTTACTTTTACATAAAGTTCCCACTGAAATATATGACATGATTTTCCAAAAAGATGGATGGTTGCACTGTATTTTCCTTATTAGGAAAAGCACTTTATTTGGTGTTTCTGATCCACACTGACCCAAAGCTTTTTTGAAGCATGGGCCAGAATGAGTCATTTTAATCTACTGCAAGTTGGGATTTGCTTATTCCTTATTCTTCTATGTGCTTTTCATTGCCCTCCCCAGAAACAACCAAGTCTCTTATTCTCTTCTTCCCCTGCTAATGCTTGTCTGCTATCTTCTGACCTATTACTTCTTCTGGCACACATCTGTTTTCAGTTGGAAGATGTGGAGCAGGGTGTTTTGTATTCTGCAACGGCATATTCATCTGGAAAGCAAAAAGAAAGATGACAGACGTATGAGAGTAAGAAATCATTCTGACTTCAGTCCATGTGCACCTGTGATTAATATATTATTCTGAACCAGAAAACATTTGATAGATTTTGTGGTGGTCTTCCAGTTTTCAAGGTACTCAGTTGCAGATCTGCACAGTCAGTGCCCAATGCACTCCTCTGGCAGTGTTTGTCAGGACACATCATTGCCATGACCACATGGGATGTGGATCAGGTGGCAGAACAGGCACTCCAGGGAGAATTCTCTGGTTATTGCTGCTATTCTACTGAGATATATTCCCAAAGGTTATGCCAATCTTGAGAAAAGCTTGTGGAAACCTGAGGCACAGTTTTGATAACAAAACTGCCACAACTGGATAATATCTGATGCATTTGTAGTTCCTTGAGGCCAGATCTAGAAAGGTGGTCACACACTTAATATTCTAGTTAGGTGCTTTAGGAAAAACAACTCCTGTTGAGTTCAGTGCGACTGTCATTCCTACTTAAGTATTTAAATTCCATTATAGACTAGTTCTTTGACCACAGCCTACAGTGGCAACGGAAAGCAAAAATATCATGGCCAAACTGGGGAAATAAAGTGGAACCACTTTACTTCTTTTTGTATGTAGTTTGTAAGAAAGCAGCTCATGACACAGCATTTTCTAATCTGCTTTATGTTTAAATGAAGCAAGAAATGAAAAGATGGGGGACAGCTGCTGTCTATGATTCTGCAAACCCTTTGCAGTCCACTAACAAAAAGCAGCAAAATTGCTAGCTTGCTTCTCTAACAAAGAGAAACAAATGCAGTAGAAACATGAAGAGAAGCTTGCACTGAGACAGCAAAGGAAAATCCACTGTCCTCACCTAGCAAACACTGAGATCAATACTTTGATTTCACAGTTTTTTTTTTAAGGTCTACTGAGGTCACCTACCTGTTTCATAGTAATCGTAAATATGTACTGGTGCTGGTTTGTTATTTGAAACAGGCAGGCTTTGCTCCACACTGAAGGAGAAGCTGATTTCCTTGTGGGAGAGCTGGAAATGGCAAGACAAAAAGATGAAGACTTTTTCTTTCTGCTCCTGAGACTATGGTTGAGCAGATGCATCTGGGTCAGACTGGATGACAAAGTACCATTATACGATTCTGTATAGATTGTAAACTTTATGTCAAATCACATAATTGTTTAAATAGTGTTGCTAAATATGTTTTGTTGCTAAACTTGTGCACTCTTTTCTTTCTTCCTCTTCATATTTGCATTGCCAATACCCCAACCATTCCGTGATTACTGAGGCTTTCAGCACATCACCATTCATCTTCTCACTAAAAGTTGCTGTTAGTTTCTTTCCTTGCCCTTTCCCAGCTAAAACCACCCTCCTGTGAACTTACTTCCCACTTTTTTTCTCTCTAATCGCACTGAATTCAAGATCCCCAGCCTTCCTTATGGTTCTGTTCCTCATTCCTTACTCTTGCAGCCAGACCCAAACTTTCCTCCTTGCTTATCTTACTTATATTCAAGCTTTCTCCTGCATGCTTGGGACAGTGCCCCTGCTTTCTTCTCCATTTGTTCTTGTTTTTATCTTGCTGATTTCTTTATAGGAATGGAGCCATTGACAGGGGCTCTGGAGAGCTTTCTGCGTCACTGGTGCCCTACTGGGTAAACCTTTCACATCTCAACATCTCAGGTTCTCTGTGGATTCAGAATAATGACTCCAATCTTCCTTATTAGATCCTCAGAGACTAAACGATAAAAAATATTGTTTGAAAGGTAGATGTCATTAATATTTTTGCTTCGTCCCTCCTCCCCGTTTTGGTATTTTAAGATCCTTTGTGTTTTGATTTTCATCTTTCTCCTCTCTCATTCCCTTTGTTAATGTCACTGATGTGGGAGGAGTATTCTTTTCATACATACCTCTCTCTAAAAGGGAGGGGATGATACTGACTCCCTGTGAAACACTCTCATATTGACTGATGAAAAGCGTCACTGAGAGGCTTAGGAATATTATGTAGACTATGAACGTTTGCAATATGGAATGCAACTTAGCCATGTTTGTGAACTGCTATTTAATCATATCGCATTCTTCATGGAAAGTAGTAACAAATCTCTTCACAGTAGACTACAACTATTGTATTTCTATATAACTCTTTTACTTACTTGAGGTTGGACAGAGTGAAGTCCCTTTACTTCTTTAAGATGTGTATTCCTGATCTACTTTTAATGAGGTTTTTCTTTTATCTGGGAGTCTATTTTAAATTTCCAGTTTAACAAAACCAAAAAGAAACCTCCCAAGCTTACCTTCTGAAGGTAGAAAAAGATGTGGTTGTTCTTGGTGTCTACACGATCCACAACAGAATCCTGGTATTGAAGCTATAAATAAGGCAAATGATACCAATTTTAACATAGGACACTTGCCAGAGAGACTTACAAATAACTATTCATTAGCAAAATATGATTAAAGAGGCTGCTGTGCTCCTGTTGTGCCACCACGACATCTTGTGGCCAAAATAAAAAAATGCAAAAAAGTTGAGTGTTTTCATATGATGGCAAGTGCAAACCAATCACAACGAAAAATAACCTGGTTTACTGGTCAGGTTTGGTGTGTTTGTCTCTATTATCAGCTTAAGAGCTATCTCATTTCAATGAGAATTTACAATCACATGATCATTTCTGCAGGTCAAACTGACTTGCTTTCAAGTGTATTATAAAAAAAAAGTTTTAAAAAGTTTCAGAAAATTTTTTTACTATAAAAATACATGAAAATAAAATGTCCCAAATGTTAAAAACAGCTATTTTTCCCAAGTGGATGCAAAGAGTAGGAAAATCTTCCAAAGAAAAGTTATGAATTTCTTACAGTTCTAGTCAAAAAAGAAATTCAGACCTGAATGATGGATGGTTTTAAATGCACCAAAGTATGAGAAGATTCTACAATGAATTCCATTATTCTTTTTATCTACTTGGAGGTTAAGTTTCATGAATTGAAGATAATGCATCTGTTGTAGAACCTAAATTGCTCCAGGAACTGAAACTAGGTGATTAACAATGCTTTCCCCACTGTTATCATCATCATGATGAAACTTATGGATGGTGAAGGAAGAGCAGTACCCACTTTTTCTTTTTCTGTTAAACTATGCTGTATAAGAAAGAATAATCAAGTCAAATGGCTAACATTGCAAAATGCCCATTTAAGCAATTTAGCTATGGCAGAAGTGTTTCCTACCTAGATGGTGCTAGGTTGTGTGATTAAAGGCTCTTCTCCACAAACAGAAGAACAATGGCAGGTGGAGAAACCCATATAAAGCTAAGCAGAGCACCCTGACTTGGCTCCTCCCAGTGCTGCCGCAGGAGAGTGGCAGGCCCATTGTCCAGGACTGAGACCCACCAGATGAGTCAAGAACAGAATATCCCTAGATCACCTTACACACTGAGGGGGAATGCTGCACAGGCAAGGAACTGAGTATGGAATGCTGGAACTTGAGCAAGAATTATTATGGGATGTTTAGGGGAAGAACCAGAGGTAACAAAGGAAGGGATAAAGTTAGATTGGGAGGAAAAAGTGTGGGAAAATAGAGGGAAGATCATAGAATCATAGAATGGGTTGGAAGGGATCCTTAAGAATCATCTAGTTCCAACCCCTCTGCCATGGGCAGGGACAGCTTCCACGAGACCAGTTTTCTCAAAGCCCCATCCAACCTGGCCTTGAACACTTCCAGGGAGGGGACATCCACAACTTCTCTGGGCAACTTATTCCAGTGCCTCACCACCCTCATACTGAAGAATTTCAGATCCATGTCCTTCTAGGGGCCCCAGAGCTGAATGCAGTACTCCAGGTGGGGTCTCACGAGAGTTGGGTAGAGGGGTAGAATAAGATAGGACAAAAGAGACCAGTTGCATGTAAACAGGTTGTTGGTCAGTACACTTGTCTGACCATGCCCTCTTCCTGATCACTGCAGTCTCTCTTGTCTTCTTATTAAACTCCATTTCTAACTCTTTTCTTTAGTCAGGGACTCTCTGGTCTGAGTGCACGTGTGTGTATGGAGTGCCAGCCACTGAGAAGGGACCATGGATCACAGAGGACCATATGTATGGAGTACCAGCATCTTGGGAGACTAGAGTGCATGTCTAGTGTGTATGGGTATGTAAGTCAGTGTGAGATTGCTAGAGGATATAAAAATGGACTAGCGGGTGAGCAAATTAGGTGGCTTGGCAGCCAAGTATTGAAGCAGGCGTAAGTCTGGGCCAAATATTGAAGAGACCAGAGGATCTGAGTTGGAGAAACCATCTGTTACTGGTGAAACCAGTCACATACTGGACAAGCCAGCAGTCTGGACTAGCTAGCAGAGACTCATTTGTGTGTGTGTGTGTGTGTGTGTGTGTGTGCCTGCATGAGGCAACTGGGAAAACAGGGGATCCAAGTCCAGCTACATCAGTGACTGCATGTCTAAGGCTAGTTGCTGGAGGTACCCACCATGCATATTTGTGGATGCAAGGGGTCTCAGTTCCAGCCACTGGAGTGGCTGGAGCAGCCCTGAGGGTACATGTATGTCCAGGTGCCAGTATAAAGCAGAGTGTGGCAGACCAAGGAACTAGGGGCAGCTACTGGTCAGACTGAGTGTCTGAGGCCAGCTACCAGAGGGTGTTCCACATTGTGTTTATGCATATATACATATATCTTTTCCACAAATGATGTGGAACCACATCTTCTGGTCAGACAGAAGGGGAAACAGGATAAGGCCATCTGTGCTATACAAGTTTGTGTAAGTGCTGTCTTTTCTGTCTCAGTTGATCTGTGTGGCCAGCCATGTATAGATGTATAGATGTATAGATGTATTGTGCACATGTGTGCCTATTAGGAATATATGCTCAGCTTTGCTGCCGGCTGGACCTAGGGATAGCAGTCTTACCTCTTTTGGGCTACTGGGTTTGGCAGCTCCTAACAGATTTGTCTTCAACAGATGAACAGCTGCAAATCTGACAGAGTATGTAACAGAAGACTATGCTTAGGGTCTTTGTAGAATTCCCATAGGGCTGCAATTTGCTAATCAGTGACTACTTGTATCAACTTCCTATATTTTCAAGGTTTACCATCCACTTTGCTCCCATTCTTTACCTTTTTCAGGGAAGATCTATCAGGAACAAAACCTGAGAGCATCTTCACATCGATAATAGCCATGTTGGAGACACTGCGGTTTCCTGTGTAACTGAAATGAGAAAAGTTCTGTTAATCTGCAAATGGAGAGGAGACCAGTGAATGACATTTTCAGCTCCAACTCACAGACAACTCAGATAATCTCTGTATTGGATGGTCCTGGTGTCCCACTGGTTTATAGCAAGTGTGAGAAATTTAGCAATGAAAGATGAAAGTGTTTCAGGATATTGTCCTGTTTGTCTTCCTGCAGCTGCACAGTATCAGTTAACTGCCTGTACTTAAATCTTTCCCTGGATGCTTTACCAAACTGAGAATGCAAGAGGGTAGATCAATAAGAGGAAGTTACCTGGCAGAGAGGACAAGGTCAAACTTTGGTGGGAAGTTGCTTGTACAGGATACATTGGCTGGCTGTATAGAGAGAGAAAATCCTGCAACTTTGTTTGGTAGATGGATGTTGTATCTCAGGGTTGTCTAAAAGAGATGAAAAATGTGAGATGGTCACAGACATACAGATTTTGGTGGCTTTGGCATAAGGTGAGAAGGGGGACAAGGTAGAGAAGACCCCTGCTTAGTCCTCAGCAGGGTGGTGGTGAGTTTCCAGCTTTCTTACCTGCAGATAGACACAGCCAGTGCCATTCACTTCCACACTGTAATTCCCTGGAACAGTGGGTAAGGAAGCCTGCTGCAGTAAGAAGCGGTTCTTGTCATTCACCTGGAAGGCCTTACTGGGGAACTGCATGAAGCTGACTTTGATTGTGTTATGACTTTTCTTAGAGAAGGTGAGGTATCCATACTGGGCTAAAGCTTGGAGAGCAACAACAGTGTCCTGAAAAGAGCAATATGATCCCTAATTAGATAGATATGTAGCTGTGAACACATGAGATTAGCAAAGCTACTATTTTCCTTTGTCAGTGCTCATAAATGGAGGAGGACTTTGTAAAGAGCTATGGAGAGAACCTATAAGTTCTGGGTTAATGGGCTTGAATTATCCCAGAAAACCTGAGATAATGCTGTGTCAACAGTTACTGCTGTCTTCTGCTAACTTGAAAATCAGGTAAATTCCCATTTCCTAAAACTAAAAAATGTATGAAGCTGCCTATGAAGAGCACAATTTGCCCTGACAAGGAGACTTATGTAAGCACCATTTATCAAATATTATTCAAGTAAATATGCAATGAAGAAGAAATGTCATACTATCGAGACCCAGCTTCCAGGCTGGACTGTTGTTCCCAGAAGCTATTCTTTTTACCACACCCAGTCGTCACCTGGCTGGAGGAGAAACCTCCATATGGGTTCTGTTGTTTGACAAGCCAGTACACAATGTGAGAAATGTATGATAAGTCATCTGCAGTGAGTTCGGCTTTGTTGAGCAAAGCCAGCAGCACATAGCTGGTCATTTCAATCTCAGCAGAAGGAGCACGGGAATAGAAGGCAGGGAAATGTTCTGCTGGTGGCTTATTTTCTCTCTGCCAGTGAACTGAACCACCTGAAAACAGAAAAGCAGGGTTTAAAAAGCATGAAAAAGTTACTTCCTGGTTAATTCACTACAATATCACATGGGAGATAGGCATACAATTCCCCATCTTCCTTTATCTAGAAGTTTTTATTGAGCCTTTAGTGTTCTGAGCTGTATGAGTTCTAGTTTAAGGAAGGAAAAGAAAACAGGAAGGTATGGAAAGGGAATTAATATTAATAAAGGGGAGCTGTACAAGTCGAAGTGGGGGATGAAGTGAAGGCAGTGCAGCAGAAGTACGCCAAGATGGTCATGGACAGGAGCACATGACATAGTAAAGGGAACTGGATTTGTCCAGCCTGTAGAAAAGGAGGCTAAAGGGAAAACTAGGTGCAGTCTTCCATTACCTTGGACTGGAGTCTTCCTGAGGTCCCTCCCCACCTAGATTATTTCATAATTCTAAGAACATCAGGCCTCAGCTCAATCTTTTTTTGAGGCCAAAAGACACAGAGAGAGAAGTTCATAGAGATAAACTCAGTAGCATAGCAGACAGGAAATGAGCAGGGAGCAGCATGAATGAGAAAACTACATCAGAATAATTTACATCATAACAAAGGGCATTCTGTCAGCTGAATTGCCTGCATCATGGCCATACTGCACTTACCATCTCTGGTAGCTCTTTTGTCCAGCTTCTCAAGGAAAAATTGGTATCTTTCCTCTTTGTCAGCTAAGCCATAAACATACGCAAGGAGGGCCTGGTTATACAGGTTGTGGACTCCATTGCTAAATGCCGTTTCCAAACAGCTCATGCCATTCTGAACCACAGGGTGCTAGTAATACAAAATATAGTAGGGTTGTCAGTTACTCAGATTTGTGTCTCAGCTTCTCTTTAAAGACCATCACTTCTTAAGCTGCCAGCACTGACACTTCGTGCTAAAATATACACAATCCATGGCACGTTTAAGGGCCTACAGTGTGTCTTCTGTAAAAAGTGATCTTGCAGCACTGCTGCCCTCTTTCTGCTTTTATTTAGAGGCAGCATGACTAACAGCACTGCTTCTTTTCCTCACTTGTGAGATGACCTTATGCAGATGAATCCTTTGACCCTTGTTTGCTTCATTTATAAAACAGGGATCATTTTTGCAGAGTTATGTAAAGTATTTTGAGAAATCATGATGAAGTATGCTCTCTCAGATGGGTATTATTACTCATTTGCTAGCTATAGATATCAAGATAACTATTCAGCCTTTTAGCCTTACAGACTATCTCTGTGAGCTCTGCTTCAGCTCAGATACCACCAGCACACTACTAACTGTAGTCTGACTATGCAGCCTCATAGACATGGCACCAGGCTTTGGAACTTCTTACAAAGATATTGGGAACTAAGCCCACACTGCTGAAATGCTATTTCATCCTGTACAATGCTTTTATCCTGTCTATCTTAGGTATAGAAATGATGTCCCATCCCTCAGTATCTGAGGGTCTTGTAAAACTCAGTATGCTTTGAACACATTTGTATGATTGGAAACAATTCACATCTTCCCTGTTTTACAAAAGAACAAAGAAGCAGGTCAGGGTCTCAAGGATATGTAAGAAGTATATTACAGAGAATAAAACTCAGTTCTCATTCTCCCGTGCCTAGCAAGTATTCCAGCCAGCAGTTCATCATTTCCTTCCATTATTAACAAGGACATAGGGATATAGAAACACAATTTGGATCTAAATGCACAGTTTGTAAGACTGGAGATTTGGATAGCTTGGTCTTTGGACTGGGCAAATTCAGAGTGAATTCCAGACTGGACTCTGGATGGAGTGGGCAAATTCAGTCTGGATTTTGCACCTACATAGACTACCACTGTTGAACACAATTGGATTCCTCATGGATTTTACACCTTCAGATGAATACATGCAAGCTGGATAAAACACACATCAAATGCTTATGGCAGCTGCAAGGTTCTGGAAACAGATTTCCTGAGCTGACCATACTGTCTTAGAATCAATATTTAAGACATAATTAAAAAATGTGGATGTGATCATTATGACTTGTGCATTGTTTGACACATGGCTGACCAAATTCAAAAAGGATAACAGCATCAAATATCTACCTCAACAGAGTGTCCAGCCTCCAGCAACGCTGCCACAACGTAGGCTGTGAGTGAGTATTCACCTTCTTCTCCACCCTGAAGAAACCACAAGCAAAAAACAGGTCAGTACATGTGTCCTAGAAAGAAACAAAATATGAATTCACTCATATTCCAGATAATAGAGCAGAGATCAGAAGCAATTTCTGTCTCCCTGTGTGCACAAGAACAGGAAAAATAAAGTTCATTGAGGATAAAGCCAAAATTATTTCATGCTTTTGCTTGGCTTTTACACATGTGCAATAAAGCACATTATAGCCTATGGCTAAGTGCAGTGGTGGAAAATAAAATCTGAGACTACTAACTTAGAAGGTTCTACTTGTTTCTCCCTAATCATCAATAGGAAACATAACAATCATGCCCTGCTCGTATATGAGAGACACTAGAGAATGATACTAGGGCGAGTTTGGATGTGGTGATAAGCTTGGGTCTGGCAGAAATGATCTAAATTAATCCCAATGGCAGGACTGGAAATTTGGGAATATACTGAACTCAGTTACCTTCAAAGCATTGTTGAAATGTGACCCAGCATTTTCAAAGCAGCCGTCTGACTTCTGCTTGCTTGCCAACCAGATCAAAGTTTGTGACTGGACATTGTTGTCAATGTAGATGTAGCGTCTGGCTTGTGCGAATGACTTGTATACAAAAGCAGTGAGCCTGCAGGTGAACCAGAAACAGAAAGCAGGTAAGGTGTGAACAAGATAAAGAAGGTTTACCAGCAATTGGATATGTATAGAAATGGACATAGAATGAACTCCAAAATGTCCGTGGTAAAAGAAACAAGTGTTTCATAAGTTTTAAATAAATAGTTAAAATCCTGGTATTACAAACTGACCTGAGATTTCTCCATTACTGTGCTGAAACCATTCTTTCAGAGCAGGGCATTCTTTCAAGCATAGACTCAGCTTGATGACTGATGATAGCAATTTCTTATTTTAACTACAAGAATTATGAAATAATCTGGGTGGGAAGGGACTTCTGGCAGCCTGCAGTACCACCATCTGCTTAAACTAGGGCCAACTTCAAAGCTGTCAGGTTGCTCAGTGTCCCGTCATGTGGTGAAAATCTCCAGGAATGGAGATTTCCACAACCTCTCTGGGCATCTTGTGGAGTGCAGCACCCTTCTCCTGAGGAAGACTTTTTTTTTATTCTGTCCAATTTTCCATGTTGCAACTTGTGTATGGAAAAACTCTTTTCCTTACTCTGTGCACCTCTGACAAGAGTTTGACTCCGTCTTTTCTGCAGATCTTCTCCTGATCTAGATAGTGGAAGGCTGCACTTAGGTTCTCCATTAGCTTCCTCTTCTACAGGCTGAACAAATCTAGTTCCTTGTCTCTCCTTGAATGTTAGGTGCTCCAGTCCTCGATCATCTTATCATCATTCTTTTGCAACCACTCCAGTTTATTAATACCTCCCTTACTCGGGGATCCAAATTAATTGAGCTATGTCCATTTAGACTATTAAAGATAGGAATCACTCAGTATTAGAACATGTTTCAAAGATTCTGAGCTAGGGAAATAGGAAGTGTCACCACTTACCATACACTCCCTTCCCTATCTCGTGTCCCAAAAGAGCTGTAGGATCCATCCCGGTGTTTGTATGACAACTGTTTTTGGTACCCTGAAAATACAATAAAGACGACATTTTCTTATCACAGAAAAGGACTAGTTCTGCTGTTTATTCAACTGAAGCAGTTAGACCTTGTGATTTAATATTAAGTAATATGTCTGGTGAATAATATCAGCCGTTATGATTTCTAGCTACTTTTAAAGTTCCTGAAAGAACCAAATGCTTCTTTGGGGTGCTGTCATTGCCTGCTTCTATGCAATACATATGGTGATAGAATTCAGAGATCAGCGTTCACCATCTAGAGCTTTAGAGTTCAGTGTGTACAATCACAATGTTAAATGGAAGAATGTGAAAGGCTCTCACCTGTGATTAAATATCCAGTACCCTTGACTCTAATCTCTTCAGTCAGCTGCCCAGTCTTATTCAGATAATCCAGGGCATAGATGTTGGGTGTGAACAAGGCCATGTTCTGTTCGCCACAACCATAAGGCATATGGAGGAGGTTTTCCATGTTCCTCAGGGCTGTCCCCAAGATGTCTCCTGAAGAATGAAAGACATAAGGAGTCAGTTCAATTCAAACATATATTTTATTACACAGCTTTATACATTGTTTTATATTACATTATTATGAACTCAAGGGCAATGACCAATATAGAGTAATCACAGTAAACAAAGACACAGCTTAGAAGAAAGACTGAAGTGCCCCCATTTTGATTTTGATTTTTGATTTTGATGTTGGACACCTGTGAAACTGCGAATCTGAGAAGGAACCAAGCACCAATACTGACTGGAACAGTTTCTGAGAATCAGCTATGAACCCTTAAAAGGTTTAGAATTCCCTGGCCTTTACAACGTGCTTCCCATTTGGTGAGAACATGTGAGAATGAGCTCTGGGGGTATGTTGCTGATGGGCTACAGAGGCTGTATTCCACAGTACCAGCACACCTCGCATTGACACAGACATGTAAAACAATTATTTTTAGAACGCATTCAGAGTTCAGAAACTCATAAGCCTTTCACTGAGAAGAACTGTCAGTCTTAATAATGACTTAAAGATTAGTAGAGCTGATTGGGACATGAAAGTCTCATTCTATGGGTATTTATAAACTGACAAACGTTTTTTGTTATGCAAAAGCATAAACCTGAATTATGCAGTCAGCATACTTCTGAAGTCTTCTTCCCAAGAAATCAAAATAATGCTTTTGTTTTTCAAGAAGTCTGCTTTAGCTTACCTTTCAGCTGAATCAACTGTTTTACTACACAGAACAGGATACGCTAATATAATATCCTCTGAAATGCAATATTAGTTGAAATAATTTGACTATTTTGTTATACCCTCTTTTGATACAGTATGAGAGAATTCTGAGCAATTTCTGTCTTTCTTTGCCCTTTTGGAAAGCAGGAAACATTTCCACTAAATCAAGATGAAGTATTACCTTAACTTTACTTTAGTTTTGCATATATATACTTGATGACACTGGCTGCATCACAACAGAAAAAGTATTTTACTTTTAATTTTAGCCTAGATACTAAACTTACCAATGACAGAGAAATAAGCTCTGGCTGATCCCTCTACCAGGTTTCTTGGCAGGTTGAGAGACACTGGTTCAGAAACAGTTTTGCCTAACAAGAAAATATAACAGCAAGAATTGGTGAAAACGTCTTTTTTTTTTGTCCCCAGAAATCTTTACTTTCTAAATATTATTACAGTTACTGTTAATATTTGCTGTATTAGTAAAGAAACTGCTGCAGAGTCCATACCCAGTGAGTCTAAGGTATCTCTGAAGATCTTAAATTGTAGCCCAGCTCCTTAACCCTGAGACCATCCTTCCTCCCCTGGAAGGGTCTCTGGTTTCATAGGACAAAACCAACAAGGCAGTGAAGTATTTCCACTAACTTCCTGGAATGAATCAATAGATTTGCCTTACCTTTTGTACAGATGAGGGAGCTCTGAGTCAATTCTTTTTTAATACCTTCAGGCTGTTTGATTGCAGAGAAGTGGTCATGGAGAGGAAAAAAAGTGTAAAACATCACCATGAAACCAGGAACAATTAAACGGTCTAAAGCATTACATGGATGTGGCTATCCAGAGAGTGCACCCCCTGTACCCAGTCCTGCCCTATCTCCACTGGAATATCTCTTAGTCCATAGCTTATCCTCTTTCTTACACCACGGACTGTGCAGAGCACCATTCTTCTTAGAAAGCAGTTATAAAATAGACAGTTCCAGCCACTGAGAAGGACCTGGACAGTCAGTCATATGGCTGCTGCTTTATGATGTTCAAGATAAATCCCATTCCTTTCATATCTGCCCTCTACTCCCTTCCCCAATATTACAGTCACAGGCAAAAGGCACATACAGGTAATGACTGGAATCTCCTCCCTTCTGGCTACAGCTCTGCTGACATTCGTGGAGTGCCATGGTGCATGTATGCTCTTGGTTTTAGAAAGGAGGACAGTGGATGCCATGGATGGCATGGATCATTGTGAATTCTACTCTCAGTTTCATGTGGAGAAGTCTACTGTACACAGCTCCATCTGCGTCAACTGTCTTGCCTCCTCACACTAGCTAACTGCTTCTAACCCACAGCTATAGGAATTGAAGTTTCCAAAAAGCAAAAGCACATGCAGATTTTCTACGGTACCTCAACTAGTAGTGTTTGAATCAGGGTGTCCCTGCGAATTGCCTCCTCTTCTGGGGACGTGCTGTTTCCAGCAGCCCTAGTATTCAGTTTGGCCTCAGCAGTAATTGTGAATTTCACCTCACCTGGAGAGCCACCCACCAACCCAAGAAAAGAAAGTTATTTTCAGTGTCTACAGTTCCCCTTGGTTTTCACTGCCTCCTTCTAGTCTGGTGGACTGCTGAGAAATGTATTCTCTCTGA
>VXAL01017336.1:29818-42008 GCA_013399475.1 Chauna torquata
GCTCCACCTCTGTCCATTAGTGGCAAGGAGTGATTGCCTAGGGACCTAGTACGAGGAATGAAATGGGGATGGATCCTGGCCAGAAAACTGACAGTACTCACTACTAGTTTCTGTCTTTTTTTGGCCTTATGTTGAGTTTTCTCTGGCCTAGGGCAGCTTTGCAATGCTTACAGCTCCGCTGCCTCTTTCCTTCAGACAGAGTTTATTAACTGAGTGACAACACTTAAGAGCAGCCTCAGTGCTGCTGCAACACTAAGGAACAACCCTAAAGTGAGCAGCTTGGAAGGCATTGCTCACTTTACCCCTGCAGTCATTGCAAACTGGAAATCCAAAGGAGTTTTCCACTCGGGAAAAAATGCATTATCATCAGAATTACCAGGGAGACACAACAGCTTTCTTTTTTTTCAGCCTTGCAGCACTATTTCACTGCATATCCAGTTCTTGTCTTAGTATAACTTTGCATCTTTCTCACTGAGTTTGTCAGTCACACTGATAGTCAGTCTGATATTCAGACTGATATTCAGACTGATATTATCAGTCACACTGATAATCTTATGTGGTTTTAGAAAAAGCCTTTTAAAGTCCTATCCGTGGTTCATTTTGAGAAGAATCTTTGCTAATTAAAGGTTTTTTATACTTCAGCTTTTGAGGCACTAACGTATACAAGCTGCTGTAATTGCTTTTTTTAAAGGACAATGTTGACTTGAAGGTAGTGTAAATAGACACAGCTATAAAACTGGGGAGGAGCAATGTCCTCTTTGCCCATTGAGAATCCTCTGCAAAATCATTAGCAAATTTTATTCTTACTGAATACAGTTGATTAGGTGTAACTGTCAACTGAAGGATCATAGGCACATGAAATCCTGCCAGTGTTTCATGTATACTGAGGCAAGTGAACAGTTCTTCCTAAAATAGACAGGAAATGAACTAGCAAAATCAGAAGAGAGAAAACACCAGAACAACTCACTGCTTATTCCGTGCATGTAAGGGAACTTTAGCAGAGGTCCAATACTAAATTTGTGACATAACTAATGTAGTTGTCCAAAAACGCCTGCCTGTGGATTATTGATGCTTCATTAAAGAGTGGGAGTGACAGAGGCAGAAAGATGAAATAGGGATAAATCAGGTTAACCAAAAGACAACCTTACCAAGTCTGAGGGGGCTAACAGCCCAAACATAGGTTTTTCTTTCATTGGCACACACCCTTGCTGTGCTTCCCTCTGGTGAAAGGACTTCTGCCTTGTAGTCACTCGACTCGGCCAGTATGGCACTGATCTGAGACACAGAGAGAAAAAGCAAGATTACAAATGAAGTAGGCTGCCCCTAAAGTTAAGCTGCAGGGCATGGGAGACTGTTACTTGCTGGAGAAGCTATTGTCATCTGATTCTGCAGGATGGTACCAGGAAATAAGGATGGGACATTTCTCTAAGGAAGTGGCAAACCTGTCTCTTTTCTGCACACAGTTAGTGGCTATTTTTGACAGAAGTGTGCCAAGATGTCTGTGCTCATTTTATCAGTGAGGTCTTCTTATGATTTACTGCTACATACTAGCTACTCAGTATGTATTGTTTTGCACAGCATAGTACCCATACCCTCTGCTCAAGTTCCTCCCTCAGGAGCAAAAAGAACTGAATTATGCAAGGATAAGGAACAGGTTCTTATCTTCTGTGGACTGGCCACAGAAGATAATTGGCTACACTTTCCTGATAACACAGGAATGGGTCCTGGCAGAGAGGGTGAGAGAGTAATATGTCAGGCTACAGCATAAGTTAAACACTTATTTCTTCATTTCTAATGCATTAAGCAGGACACAGAAGCAATGCTGGGAACTCTGGGTAACAGACAAACCATATAAGAGTTGAAAGGGAATTTGATATACCTGGATGCATTTGTTGAGGTAATTGAAGACATTGGCTATTAAATTAAATTTTTCCCCTCGAATGATAGAGTATGGCAAGGTGAGATCCACAAAGAATGGTTGGAATGCCGTCAGTGAAATAGGTGAGGAGATGCCAAACCCAGCATCATCATGCAAACAGAAAGCACTGGCTTTCCATTCTGTGATGGTGTCAGGAATGGTGTAAAAGACATTAGCCTCTCCACTGGAACTGAGGAAAGTGAGAAAAACAGAATAAGAAATGATCTTTGGCATTTTCAAGGCAAATTACAGAATAGGCCCCTGGCTGAGCTAGTAATTCTGTTTTCATCTCAGTTCCTGCAAGATACTTCTCCATATTTAAAAAGATATTACAAAGCTGGAGATAAAGATGAAGGTGTTGGTGAACTACATATTAAAAAGTATTTGGAAGAACACTTAGCTTTTTAAATTTTGAAATATAATTTGTAAATATTGTAAAAAAAAAAAAAAAAAGGCATAATGTCCAANCAGAGATGCTATGATAGCCTGGAAAGCAAAACAAAATAACCTGAGTTTTCTACTGCTAGAAATATAATGAACAATAACAAGTTCTACTCCTGTTCTCTCGTAAACAAATTCTCTTATTTTATTCTTAGCTTATTCCTTAGAATAAGGAATATTCTAATATTCCTTATATTTACCCCATCAGAACAATGGGTCAGAGAAGAGAGTAGATGTGATTCACAGTTCAAGTAGGTTTGATACTGTGTACAAGACTGGGAGCTCAACGTTCACTGTGCACAGTGGAGACTCATATCTATAAAGTAGACATATGTTCCACTGCTTCTTCCTAGCAATCATTTCAGTAACATGCAGCAATTCAAAAATCCACACGAGAGGTAATAAATGCAGGTGAAAATACTCACTCAGTATGAATCAGATCCCAAATCCAGGTCTCAGGGAAGTATTTCCGAACAGTGTTAACAAGGCCACTACTAGTAATCCTTGACTCGTCTAGGAAGATTTTGTACGGTTAAGTATACTGTTAAAGAGGTCAGGCTAGAACAAGCAATTAAATGAGATCTGAACCGCCATCAGATATGCTTGAGAGCGTAAGTGAACACTTAAGTATTCCTTTGGGGCATTTTTCCATTTTTTTTCCCATAAGAAAAAAGGAAAAACTCTAAAAAAGAAAAACTCTAACGATATAGGGTATGAGAAGAAACAATTTCTTACTTATTCTCTCTTCCCATGGGAAACTACTGGAAAATTTAGGTATTTCACAAGACACTTCACCTTTTTTCACATCGAAAGGCTTCATCATCTTGTTAGAAATGCATTTCTTTGTCCTCTATCACTAGCTCGCTTCAGTTTGCAAATGGACAACAGAGGCCAGAATTGTCACCAAAGTATGTACTGCTTTACAAACCTCTCTTAGATCTCAATCATTTTACCCTGTCTGGACAAATAAGCTGGAGCTGAATGTCCACTCAACTGGAAAACTACTTTGATTCAGATGGCCAAACTACAGGACTGAGATTAGGAACCTAGGACTCAGTTCCATGGTTCCACGGACTCAGTTGAGATGTCGAACGAATTAGCATGGAGGTGGCTCAGATTTCCTCAGACTTGCTAGCCATATCATGGAAATGACTATACTTTGCTATTTTGCTGAAATTAGAAGCATAGAATCACAGAATCATAGAAAAATTTAGGTTAGGAGGAACTTCTGAAGTTTTCTAGTCCAACCTCCTTGAAGTAGGACTAAATTCAAAGTCAGTTCATGTTGCTCAAGGGTCTTGTCCCACTCAGGTTTGAAAACCTGCAGGGATGGAAATTCCAAAAACTTCTAGAGAACCTCTTCCAGTGCAGCATGGCTGTCATGGGGAATAACTTTTTCCTTGTGTTGATTAGTAATTTCCCATGTGGTAACCTATGACCGCTACTTTTGCTTTTTTGCTGTGAAAATCTAACTTGGAGAAAAATAATCATAACTCTTGATGATTTATAAAGTGCTTTTGAGACTATGTGCTAAGTATGCTAGGTGCTGTGTGAATTCTTAACATCAGGAATTTGCATTATTTTTCTGCATTGGCATTTCCTTTTAAATACTTAATTAAATTGTGAGTTGGTGAAAGATTATGACCAAAAAGAACCCTGAAAAACTGATATCAGTTTATGAAAGTAGCATCCCAATATTCTCTGTCTTTTCCATAAGCACCCTGTACCTAAGTGAGAGAGAATTGACTCCACTTCTGTGAGGACTGTCAGCAGGAGATTACTAGAGGAAAAGTATGACACAGAAACCTATTCCCCAAAAAACTCAACAGGCTGTCTGTTATTTTCTACGTGCAGCAGTTTTGAAGACCAAACATATTGGGAACGGAAACACAGCATGAACATTCTTTTACCTGTGGCATAGGCACCGCCACCGCTGACACCATGATCTAAATAGATATGGTTATCTTCCTGATCTGACCTGTCTTCGTTGCACAGAACTGGCTTTCGTAGCACAGAGTTGGTGAAAACCTTCAGGCCCATATCCTGAATGTAAAAGATCCCATTAATCATGTCACTCTGCATGTATTAGCTACCAGTGCATGCCATGTTTCCCATCTGGGTTAACATCCCTTGTCTCTCTCCTCCCTCCTCACATCCCAACCTTTCAATCCTGAATATCACAAGCCACTCTTCCTCTCCTACCTTCAGGTCTTTCCTACAAAGCGGTGACACCTGGTATCACCTTCTGTGAAGAGCAGTACTGATGGGGCTTATGTTAGGTTTCCGACTGGACAAGAGTCATGGAGACATGGGGTGAGTGGGAGTGGAGGAAAGCGTATCAGGGAACCAGTGGCCTGCACAATGGACTCATCTTTACTAGGAATGCCTGAGGTTATGAGCCAAGATTGTAGTCCTGCTTAGGAAATGTCTACTGAAGCATGGGCAGGATCCCAGTGAACATGTCTAATAGTGATTCTCAGTCTTCCTGAATAAGATGTGGGGTTGAAAAGGTAGAAACTGGGTGACTGGAGACTTTAGGCAGTCACAGCGATCACGATCGGAAAGCTTAATGAAAATGAGAAAGTTTAATGCTATTGTGCATGAATTCTTCTGGAGTACCTCTCATTTAAAGAACCACATAGAGCACATACCCTGAAAATCCTGTAGACATCACCATCATGACTGACATTGACTGGTTCATAGTACAAGCCATCAAAAAAGGTGGTTTTGACTGGGGTACACTCCTCTGTCTTGTCATCTTGCAGGTTGAGTCCATTGTAGTAATAGCCGTACAAATCACTCAAACGAAGCCGGTAGTACACCTGGAAGATGAGAACAACTGATGTAAAAACAAGGAAAGGTCCCAGGCAGGTGCAAAATTCTGCTTTACCAAAGCCCTTGACTAGTTGTGAGCCAGCTTCAAGACACAGTGAAACAGTATAAGGGCTCTCTCTGTCATACCATGAAAAACATTCATGAGTGTAGACTGAAAAAAGGAGAAAGTCCAGTGAAAACTGTGAGACTGGGTTTACAATGCAGCCCATTCTAACGCACCCTCATAGTGCAGCATGTATCCACTCTCCCACTTCAAGACAAAACTGCCTGTCTTAAAGAACGAAATGAGCAGGATCTCTGTTTATTGTTTTTCAAAAGTGCAGGATTTTTTTTTCTTTCTTTCTTTCTTTCTTTCTTTCTTTCTTTCTTTCTTTCTTTCTTTCTTTCTTTCTTTCTTTCTTTCTAATCGCAGGGGTTTGTTTCTTCCTGCCTGTGCTCCTTTCTCACTTGTATTCAAAGCTTATGGTGGCCTCTGAGCAATCCCATAGACTATGATGGGTTTCTCTACTGATGCCTACAGAGAGATGAGTAAGCAATTTGGCTGGTGATATACAAGAAGGTCTGGACCCTATCCCCTGAGCTGCAATGGCTTTTTGGGGTGAACTTGAACAAAAAGCATGAGGATATACTGCTGAGTTATGCAGAGAGAAGACTCAGGACTGACAAGATAGTAGCTGATATCTGCAGCATTTGTTCTTGGCCCAAGGCCTATTTGAGCCATAAGATGCAATTTTGACATAACCACTCCCCAGAGAGAAACCATGCTTTCAAGGATTTACATTAGGCATACTGTTAAGACATGTCTAACATTGCCATGCTTTCCAAAAGTAAATATTCCACTCTCAGCTTTGAAGTGTACAACTGCTATAGACCTTTTTTCAATCGCTGAGGTGTCTGTTTACATGGGAAAAATTAAAACAGCCAGCAGCAGAGAGATCATAGGTGGGCATTGGAATTGTCATTCTGGGTGTTCCAGAATTAAAAAGAACCAAAAGAACACAGCACTGGGGATGTGGCTTACACTCTCAGCAGATAACTCTCGCTCAGGCTGAAGAAGAAAGACACTCTGATCTACAGCTCGCAGGGCACAGTAGGAGTTGGCAGCAGCTTCAAGGTGGAGACTGATGTTAGAGCCTGGGAGACCCTGCTTCTCAGAGAACTCGAGCTGGAGCTGGAAATGAGTAAATCAAAGACAACCAAATAGAAATTAGGAGAATCAGCTTGGCATATAGATCTAAATCCCACCTTTCACCAGCACTCATTCTCTATTCTCATTCTCTATTCTCTGTGGGGCAAAGCTCCTGTTGCTAGACAGCCCTTCTGACTCTCTGTTCAGTGAAAATTCGTAGTCACTACAATCCCCCAGCCATTTCCTTCTCCCCACTCCATTGAGAGCTTAGTCTGAGATTGAGCATATATGTCAATTCCAGGGACAGCTTCTTGTGTTACGAGGCACGTCTGTACCTTCTCCATTCCTAAATGCCATCCTAAGTGCAGAGCTCATGGAGAAGTAATTCCCTAACTGTTCTCTCAGCAAAAAACTAGCAGATATAGTCCTTGATAAGAAAGCAAAGGTTTTCACCTTGTTCTTGAAGCATATATCACTGCGTATCCAAGTGCTGTCAGCCACTATCTCCCCATGAGGATGCACTGTGTAGAGCAACAGTCTGGCACTGGGGGCAATCATCTCGGTGACAGTCAGTGTAATGGAGAATGTACCTCTGGGAGCTGTGGAAGGAACATGGAACAAGGGAACAGAAGCCAACAAAAGAAATAAGACAAGCCTCAGCTTTGGTGGAAGGACTGCATATTTTTTCATAACCTACCTGCACCTGTAAAAACAGGGATGCTGGGTGCTGGGAGATTAATCTCTCAGTGGCTGAGGAAAAATTCCTGTTGGCAAGACACCAGGTATAAACTAGACAATGCTGAGAGCAGGGTGCTTTGCAGAGAGGGGCCTGAGCTGAGTAGAAGTTGGACAGGAAAATGTGTGCGTGATTGCTACAAGAAAAGCACAACTGTGCCTTTGGATCTCAAATCTAGAACCTCCTACACCAGGTGAGACAGACCAATTACTTGAGCTAAGAGAGCATTCTCTTAATACTAAGAACTATGAAGTTCTTGTCAATATGGGTGACAGCTACTAGAGCAGGGACAGGAAACCAAGCTTTCAAATATGTTTTGGTGAGTCACACAATATCACATACCTTACTACTGGTTAGCCACCAATAATACGGAAAAACGACATGGCTTCAAGAAGGAGGAAAAGGGAAAATCATGTGGTATGGCTGCCTTTTGATGAATAGGATGCATCTCCCTAAACCATAGGGAAACACATACTGTGCAGCCATAGTGCACAAATACCCAGAGAAAGACCAAACATGGCAAATACATAAGTCCTATATGTGGAGTGAGGCTTACTTAAGCCACCTGTTGAAGATGGGAAATAGACCAGGTTCCGTAAGAAAAGATATTTTTAACAATAAAAAAATGGAGATCAAATTCCCTGTCATTCATGGGAGAATGTATTTGGAGACTTCCAAAACTTCAATGAATTCCAAGCAGTTAATTGCTAAATATCCCTGTCAAATGGGACACCTATTCTTTCAAACTTCAAAAATTTTAGTCTTCTTATTGATGAAGAATTGTATGTCACAGAGTAACCGAAACTGTAAATACTCCTTGAAAGAAAGAAGAAATAAAACAGAAGAGGGTTACAATCTTCCTGTTCAGTCACAATGAGGTTTTCATCTTTCAACTAACAAGATCAATTTGATTATGATATGGGGGATTAGCTAGAAGCTGCATCAAAAGTAAATGGTACTGTGAGTGGTGAAAGGTGAAGTTTAAGAACTAATACCTGATTTAGCTGCAGTTCTCTGCTTTCATCCCATCTTACATAACTTACTAATGCTCTGGTGCTAGGAATGATGCTCTGAAGTAACAGTAGTAATGCAGCCTAGAACTTACCACGAGAGATGCTGACTTGCTTTTGGCCACTGAGAACAATTTTTCCTTTTGCCATCACCTAGGCATAGAAAAAACTCATGAGACAGAATCAAAACACCTCTTCTGTTCCACCATGAAATCATTGATATCGCTCGGTATTCTAAGAGGCTTCAGGGGCTATGGAATGGAACTGTGATTTGTAGCCACTGGCTGACCTGGAGATTTCTGCCTTCTATAGAGTTCAAGAGAAGGTGGAAGAAAAGAGATGTTTTGGGAATTGAGGCAGCACTTACCACATAGTAGAAGTTTGTGTGGGTGGCATTCCTATACCCCTTTCTGTTCAGGACATAGTGAATGTTGATCATTCTCTGCTGGCCACAGCTTAGTTTCTCCTCCACTGGCTCAATTCTCACAAAGCTATTGGTCCGTGAGTAGAAACGACGGACAAAGAATAAGGCTTGTGGCTCATCATCATTTCTCCACATAAAGAAGTCTGCACAGTCGTCTGATGCCTGCCTGGCCTATGGTGCAGAAGAGGCATACATGGGGAATCAACAATGTGGAAAATAAAAAAAAATGGCATGTAAATGAGAGGCATAGACATCTTCCCTCTAAAATATTATTTTGGGAAACATTTTGTGGGGCTGTTTAAGACAAGAGCAAGAGCTGGTGTGAAAAAATTTGTGTTCCATGAGTCCAGAGAGGGGGCATTTCTGGACACCTTAATGTATCCACATATCTATGGCACATTGCAGTAGGGAGGTTATTTCAGATTCTTGCTGAATTGTGACAGGTTGTTAGGACTTAATGTGAGTTTGAATGGCTTTGTTCTCAAACAGCTTGCTTTTTCTCGTCTCTTCCCATCGCAACCACAGAAAAGGCATGAGAACATTAGAAGACCATGTCATGGTAATGGTCATGAGTGCCAGCAGAAATGCAGGGAAGCAGGCTGGCGTGCACCCAGGCTGGGTGGGGAAGGCAGGGCAGGTTGTGAGGAAGGTCCTCCAGTCCACAGGATAAAGAGAAGGAAGATGGCTGCAGGAAGGGCTTCTGAGCTGAGGAAATAGTAGGGAGGTGCTGAAGATCACTGCAGCCAAAACACTCCTGAGGTGCAGTCTGCTGCTTCTCAGGCATTGATGTTTTCTCATACTAGTTTCACACAGGTTGCAGGTGTTGGTGGACTGACTGTCTACTTTCCCCACCTGAAACAATTCTGCCAGCACCCACTGCTTGCTGCTAATTCTTATCTCTGATGAAGTATTTTTTCAGGAATTAGACTGGGGCTCATACTTACTCTCAGCTTAAAGCTGGGATCAAAGAAGTTGGACGTATCTATGGAAAAGGCAGCAGTGCCATTCTTGTCAGTGGTATAGTTGGCCTGGTATTCTCCATTGACCTCCAGCAGGACAATCCTATTGGCAACAGGCTTGCCATCCACATTTGTCACAGTTATCTGAACACAAAGCATACCCAAGGCATTCAGAAAAAAAAAAAAGAAAAAAGAAAAAGGATGAGAAATGCTCTGCTTACCAGAAGACAATAACTTAAGCACTGAGGACATCTGCAGGGAGTAGAAATCAAGAGTGAAATGTATTTAAGAGGCAAATGGGTAACCTGTGGGACTCAGTAACACCTCTCAGCTTCTAGGCATCCATACACAACCTTCTTCTGCACTGCAAATCAGTATAATGCTGTACAGCTCATCCTCCTTTCTGTGCCTGGGTTTGTCCTGGGTGTGCAGGTTGGGAAGAATTTGGATGTGCTCCAACACTTGTACTGCTTTAAGCAAACACCTACAGAACTGTGTGATGCAATGTAGGGTAAATTCTACCTTCAGTTTAGGCAGTGCTAATGCTGGGGTAGTTTCTTGCAGACCTGTCTTCATCACATATGACCTTTCACTTACCTATCTCTCAGGCATTCTCTAATTACGGTTGAAGGCATTATGATATAATTTTCTTATTTTCTCTAGGAGCATCTAACATAATGACAGATCTATGCAGCATTGTTATGTAACATTATCAAGGGAAGTTGTCAGTACAGAGTAAGGGGACAGCCATAACCGGGGCAGCATAGAGATCATGCTGGACCTCAGACAGTTCTCCTTAAATGTATCTTCTCAGCTACCCACCTCACCAAAGTAAGGAATTCCCCTCTTGTAATACTGATCCATATTCTTGAACATCACTCTGTCATTTTCTTGGTTGACTGCAACATAGTCATAGTCTTTCATCTGGATACCTGTGAGACACACCCAGTATAAAGAGGAGGAAACAGAAATCAGAAGTGGGCAGAAAACAGTTTCTTTTGAAAAGTTATATAGAGAAGTGATGTTCTTGGAGGGCGAGCTACACAGATAAAATGGTGATTGTTCATTGATGCACAGATCGGGATCCAGGAGATTCCTCTCAAGAAGTATCACAAGATTTACTCAGCTACATCCTAACCTTCACTTAGTGTTACCTGTCCCATTTTCAGTGACGATGGTTTCTACATTGAACCTGGCATACATCCTGGCATAGCTGCGGTAGAGCTGGAAAGTTTTGGTGGAGATGGCAGTGCTGAAACAACCATTGTTCCCCAGCTGAAAAAGGAACACAAAGAGGAATACCCATTTTCCTCAAGGTTTGGAAAACTGCTCCTGAACCTATATTATTGGGTGTCTGAAGAGCTTCATGCCTTTGCTCACATTTCCTTCAGCTTTTACTTTCTACTCACTGCCCCCCTGCCTTAAAACTTCTTACCCCCTAGGTCCCCTCCCCGATCATTGTTTCAATATCATCTACCCTTGTACCTGGAATCCTCTCTCCTCCCTCCCCCTAGTCCTCTCTGCACCCACATCCCTTCTCAAACCCATCTTGTATGATGGCTGAGCAATCTGATCAGCGATTAGTTCTTTAAAGCACTTTGAGCCTCATCTAGCTGAGAAATTAATCATCAGTTTAACATCGTGTTCTCAAAGACTCCCAGGAGAGGTGTGCTCATTATCCTCAGTAACAACACAGATCCAGTGTTTTAGGAATGATCACAAATTAATAGTTTTGTAAGCTTCCCTCCTTCCTACTGATTCTTCTGAGACAGAACTGAAATTTGTAACAAAAAATTATTTCCCTTCTCCTCCTTTCTTGAAGGGGAGGGGCAAACACCTGTCTCCTAATGAAGCCGTCGGTAAAAACTACCTTTGTGGTATTTCAGCATTGCCTGTAAGATAGTGAGAAAAAGTATGCCTCTGGGTTTATCTCTCTGGTGTTCCCCAGGAAATGAATGAGGCCTCCAAACACTGTGCTATGTGTTGAGTAGTAAAGTTCACTGGGAAAAAAGGCTTAGCCCTACATCATACCAGTCCAGTGACAGCTTCACAGGTTGGCTTCTGGTTTTGCTTACATCGTGGATTATAAAAGTGCTCCTGACACACATTGATTTGGGCATTCCCCTGCACTGGTTGGCCGTAAGTGTACCTAGGAGAGGAGGAGATACAAGAATCCAATCATGTGGACTTAGCACGAAACCTGCAAAGACTTCAGAATAATGCAGACTTTAAATGCCCCAGGAGTGCCCAGAGTACAGACAGAATAGCAGCTGGGAATTAGGACTAGTTAGCCCTACTTGAATTCCCTTCAACTATTTTTAGGCAGTCTTTGGCATCTTGTTTAAAAAGCCTGCTTTACCATTGGCTTGGTGTAGTCATTCTTTAAGGTCTGAAGCTGGAAAGGGATGCTGGACTCAGGTTTGGGATATCATTCCCTCCTGCTTGCTTTTCCTCATTACTGCCTTACACAAAGCAGGATGTATTGCAGCCCTTGGTGCTCAGGCTCATGCCACCCTGCCCTTTGGCAATGTCGCAATCAGCAATGTTAATGACAGAATGTCCTCCTGTACTATTTATCTCCTCTCTGTAATAATAAAATCAACAGCTATTGAGTATGTACCACTTGATACCTTCAGACTGCTGAACACACACACACACACACACACACACACACACACACACACACACATTTATCTCCTCTCTGTAATAATAAAATCAACAGCTATTGAGTATGTACC
>VXAL01017336.1:42016-69886 GCA_013399475.1 Chauna torquata
ACACACACACACACACACACACAAACTCTCCCAGTTCTAATTCTGCTATGTAACAGAGTACAGTTATTACCATACTTAATGACATGGAAGTTATAGCTAAAGCAATTGCTCTAGTCCATATATGAATCAGTAGCAGGCTCCCTGTTTCCCAGCATGTCACACCATCTTCTTTCCCGTGTTTCTTGTTCACAAATGTGTTATTCTCAGCTCTGATACTTACGAGGCACAAACATTCACCCTGATTTCTTCATCAAAGAAAGAGATCCTCCTTGGCACACTGGTTGTCACTTCAAACTTTGGCAGCACTGGGAAAGCAAGGTGAATATGACTGATCAGCAGTAGCATGCCATAGGCAGATGTGTGTGAGGAAGATTTAAAAAAAAAAAAAAAACAGTTGGCAAAAGCATTTTCACCAGCATCGGAGAGGAAATGGTTGAGAGAGAAAAGTCTACACAGGAGTTGGCTCTAAGGTATTACTAGACAATAAAAAACCTTTAGTGGTAAGATGAATAACTTCTTTAAAATACAATAATAATCATACTAATAATGATAACAGCCACAGTAAGAACTATGATAAAACATTTTAATTGCCCATGCATTTTCTTCAATGGAAATGTGGAAGTAACACTGATGTCTAAAGGTAGTTAAGCCCTGTAGAACAGAAGATACTATGCAATCCAGCCCCACTGAAGGAGAAAGGCAACAGATTAAGTGAAATAATAAAATCAAACAGGTACCACTTCATTGTCATGCCCACTTTTCAGCCTATCTTTTGTCTCAGGTCACCAGCAATAATGAAAACACATCTGGAACAGGCTTTTTCTCATGCACCTGTACACAGGAGACTGAAAGGTATGAAAGAACTCTGGAGGGTAAGTAGAAAGGTGCTTTATTGTCATCAAAAAAAAAAAAAAGAAAGAAAGAAAGAAAGCTGGGAGTTGTCCAAGCCTTCTCTAGGCACTACTAGGGAAAACCTGCCACTACAAGATGAAAACATTGTAAAATTAAAATGAATTGACTGACTTCCCTGATACGGTCTATTCCAGAGTAAGCAGATCACTATGAGGACTTTGGCACCTCCACTGTTCACTCTTTTCCATCTTGCACTTCCACTGGTTGTCCAGCCTCTCCCAGTAACAACCTGGTAACCATCATCTAATATCTGATAGATAACATGTTCAGATTTCTGCTGCATATTTTATTCCAGTGCTTTTCATACAGTGACGACCTCCCCGAAAGAGGGCAGGAATGAGCCAGGACTGATTAATTTTGCCTCTGAATAAGTGGAGAATGTAATGCACAAGTGATAGGATGTGGATCTCAAAGTCACACAGTGCCTTTGTGCCAAGCCCAGAAAAGAATTAGACTCCTACTTTAATTCCTGAAAAAATGTAGTTTTTCTCACCATTTCTTTTTTTTTCTTCTTGCCTTCACTTGTTCTTCTCAGCTCTCTCCATGTGTTTCTTCCTTAGACATGAACCTGAGATTTCAAAGCACTTAAGCTCTGTACTAACAGCTCCCATCTAACTTAGAGCCAGCCTCATTTCAGCGAAGTTCACAGTGCTTGCTTACCATATTCCTCCACCATGAAGAAGTGGTACTCTTTATCCCCTGACTTCTTCTCCACAATGATGTGGTAGGACCCCAGAATTGGCTCCTGGATTAATGGGAAGGAAAGCTGGACAATGCCATGTGTAGATGCTACGTCCAACCACTGAAAGATCTGGTTTTGCTCTGGGTCCTGGAGAGCAGAAAAGAAAGAAATATCAAAATTTTTATCATCTTCTTTCTTGTCTTCTTTTAAATTTTGTATCCTGGCATGCTGGCTTAGTGCATTATAGTACGAATGTGTTTGGGCTGATGACGTGTGCTCTGATTTACCATTAGTTTTCCAGATCTCTTTGTGCATTAAGCAAGCCTAAGTTTTTGTTTGCCTGGAAATTAGCTACACTGCCAGATGGTCTCAGATTATCCTGATTGTGACTCACGTTGCTTTTCTGTAGCTCTTCTAGCATAAATCTTTTTGACTCAATTCCTTCTTATGTAAAATGGGAATATTATGCTGACCTCCCTTAGAAAGCGCTTTGAGATCTAGTGAAGTGAAATGCGGTAGAACATTGAGTCATTGTCAGCCTGGCTCCCAGCAGAACACGACATTTCAGTAACACACTATTCTTATGCCTGTATGCAAATGAGGCTATTTAATCTTCCAATTTGTTGCAGTCCTACCAAAGTAAGACTACTCTAAACACCCTTGTTTGAATCTTAACAAAAGACATAGCAACAACCCCATGCCGTCTCTGACTATTATCTCTGGTTCTGCTGACTCTTTCTCCTCTCATCCATTGGCTTTAGATTGTGTGCTCTGGGTGAGTCTCTCTCAGCTATTGACACTCTGGTGAACTATGCTTAGATATGCCTGCACCTGCATACACACTTTGCTGTGGGGAAAGCAGGCTTGTAAAAACAAATGGAAGAGATTACATCAAGAAAGAGTAGTAAGGAGGTAAGGGTCTGGATTGAAAGCTGTAAATTAAGTATGTAAGCAAATAATAATAAAAAAAATAATTACCCTCCTCCCCCAGTCAGACCTATATTTGATTCTGTGGTTTTGCTGATTGGTAAAATTACTTGAGAAGGAACCACTCTTAACCTGTGCAGCAGGGCATAATTATTTTCTATCCAGAGTAACAGAGTGCATGGGAAAAGGTATGCTTTACAACTGACATCCTCTGTCATCTGAAGATATTAAGTCTTGCTGACATCAATCAATGATAAATTCCAGACTCTGGGAGAAAACTTTCGATGTCAAAGGTGTATCAAATCAGTTGTAACAGAGTTGGAAAGAAGACCCACATCTTCTGGCTCATAGACATTTGACTGAGCTGTGATTCTTGAAACCAATAAACCGCTATTAAGAGTAAATGATCTGGGTTTCCTTTACAATTCTGGTAAATATTCTTGCATAGGGTTAGATATAAACAATTTTCAGTGACAGGCATCTGAAAGTGCAATGCTTGTGTACTACAGCTGGTATCATCTAGGAACACTTTTCTGTGAGCCTTCTGCCATGATCATTGGCTGATACATTTCCTAAATGGTGGTGGGAATCAGTTTCACTTGTTCTGGCTACCCAGTATTCACAGCAGGGCTAGTGAGGGATATGCATTTGAAAAGGCAAATGAGAAAGCAATGTTTTGGGAATGATGAAGCATTGGAAAGGCCTTTCCAAAGAAACTGGTGCTTTAATGATGTTGCATCTCTTACCTCAATGATGATTTGGGGATACTGGAGGAGGAAAAAAAAAGAAAAAAGAAAGAAGAAAAAATTATCAAAACATCAAGAAGTTAACTGTGGAGCTTGAGAAATAAGGGAACATAAAGAATACTGTGAACACCTTTCTCTGAATACAGAAGACTGGGTCTAGGAAATGATTTGAAATTCATGTCTGTAATTTAAGAAATAATTTTAGGGGGATAACCTGTTTATGAATTTATCTTTTCTACAAAAACATCCAATCTCTTTCTACATATCTGGGGAAGGTGAAGTGAAGTGACTACAAAATCCGAGCACTGTGAGAGATTTCCAGAAGTGCTTTCAGAATCTTTGCCCTCTATAAAGGCAGAAAAGGTGTGAACTTACAGAAGCTCTCCAAAAACATCAGGAGACCTATTCCAGGCCCTTTTTATTCAATATACAAGTGAGTCTCTGTGAACAAGTACCCCAAGAAGGTGCTTGAAAAATCTTTACTATCACTCATACTTACTGTCTCCTGAACAGGTCTGAATTGGCTATCCAAACTGACCACACGAACCATCACTGAAAAAGACATAGGGCAAAAAAAGGATCATTTACTTTAGCAGTGGTAAGTTACTTTCAATGTATAACTGAAACAAAGTTTGTCCAGGCTTTTAGGAAGAACTAATGAGTCCTCAGAGAACTAGAAGACTAGAAAGGATTTGATTATTTCAGCCAGTGTAAAACAAAACAAAACAAAACAAAAAAACCTTATCAGCTGAAATGTCTTTAATACTGCCTAACTGTAACTAAATTAACTTATAAAGTGAATACACATATTCTATACTACCTTCAGTTCTTCTTGAAGGACTTTGGAGCATTTCCTAAGAAACTGCCTATATAAACCAATTCAATGAAAAAATCAAAGAGAAGGAAGAAGGTATCTTTATTCTAATCATAACCCTGTGCAGCACAGAGGCATGATTATATTAAAGATATAACTAACTATACCACAGACAGTAGTTATTTAAATACGGTAGTGAAATCAGCTCTGTGAATTAGATTAGCATCCAAGCGTAAAGAGCTGTTGACAGGAAATGACATGCTTAATTTATTTTTATATGATTTTTTTTAATTCCAAGCTTAACCTATTATTTTCTGTGTTTTTAAGGATATTCTTTACATGATCAATCTTGGTAAACCTGGAAGAACTCAAGATTCTGTAAATGAAATTAACTCAGAAAAGACACATGAACTCTACTTGTTTCTTGCAATTTTATGAATCGGTTCTGTTTTTCACTGACTTTTGATGAGCCCAATGTCAGATGACAATTATACACTATCTGATGATGATTACACACTATAGACTGCTGTCACAGTCCACGGTCTTTTCCTACACAAGAGAAGTCTTTGTCATTCTTGACCCACCCTTGCACTTAGTTTCTGAGTTCACTAGCTGACTGAAACTTTCCAGCCACCTTTTTGCCCTGGTTTGTAGATGGATTTGTCTGTCTGGATGAAGAGAGTGTTATCCACATTTTCAATCGCCACTGATCTTCTCTCAGCTAAGTTGACTGTGGTGCCTTTGGCAGAGAAGGAAATGAATGCCAGGGGGTCAGAAGCAGCAGGAGGAACCTGGAGAGAAACAAAACCCCAGAAGAAAAGTGGTAAATGAGGCATGTTGAGGTGTACTGATACCCTGACTCTTCTTGAGTAAGATACTGACTGTCAGGTGAATCATTAATAGCTTGTGCAAAGTCATGAGAAACCCCACATCTGCCAGTGACATAGTCTCTGGGAATCTATGCTGTGGAAATCCCATAGTCTGTCACGAGGTAGCAAGGATTTAAGCTATGCCCTGTCCTAAGCATTTCCTCATCTCATGTAGCTACCACCTCATAGGCAAGTTGCCTGGCCGTATAGCTCACTTCTGAAGTGGTTATCCTGCTGCATTCTGGAAGACCTAATCTTGGGTCTTGTTTGTCATATTTGTCCTGATCTTGCAGAGTCACAGGAAAGGGAATGAGCATTTCCCAGACAGGTTCTCCAGTGACTTGACAATTGTGACTTGACAATTATGACAGTCCTATAGGGCACATACATCTGGGATGGAAATCAAAAGCATTTTTCTATTCAGTCTGTGAATGGAGATGGAAAGCCATTCTCCAGTTCCCCTCTACAGCCCATATGTCTTTCTTTTTTCTTTTTTTCCGTCTTTTCTGTTTTTTTTTTTTTTTGGCAGTTTCCAACCAATTTATCTTTTTTTGTCATATTCCATGCCTGCACTCTTCACCTTCTTGCCCTCACTGACAAAGACTGTGGCACTCAGAAATATTTCCAGCTTCTACATCCTCTTCAGTAGTCTCAAAAGAGAAAATACCTTGAACTCGCAGCACTTGAAGAAATCATTCTTTGTCACAAACTCCTCAAAGAGAGTTGTCTGGATATTGCTGTATTCCAGGACAACGCTCAGGGACAGAGGCTCACGGAGGCTGTGGAACTGCACACAGGCTGTCTGTGGAGAGTCGCTCCGCACTACTGTCGGCACCAGCAGCACATACTGACTGCAAGAAGGCAAGACCAGATGAGAGAGTTCAGTCATGGAGGAAGCTGAGAGTAAGCAGGAGAGACACCACAGAAATGCTATACACGTGAAAGGAGATGTGGGACCTGGTCCAAGACTTGCTCAAACCAGTTGAAGGATTTCCATTTCTTTCAGTTAACTTTGGATAATATGCTAAGAAAGTACAAATGTCAAATTTCTGTCCCTCACAATTCTTTCTGAGCTGAAAGACTGGCATCAATCTATGCAATTTTCTACTCAGCATGATATTGCACCTTTCCCTTCCAGGTATTTAGACAGCTCCAAATAATAAAGTGTCTAATCACCTAAAAAGCATAGATACAATTATCCTCCAATGACCTAGATTTATACTTAAGCCTCTGGAACCTCCCATAAAAAGGAGTGATAATTTTGATAGCAATGGCAACAATACTCATTAATTGTTTGAACAATTTTTAAATATCTTTTTCTCTGCATCTCTCTCCCTCCAGATAAGAACTGACATATCATCAGTCAATCAGCATAATTCACAGGAAAGGATCCTGCTTTCCCATTTTGCAGAATATTCGAGGGAGTGCTCAATCTAGCCTGCATGCTCTATTCTGTTTCTATGCCTTTCCCTGTGCTGCTCCCTTTGCTTCTTTGTTCCATTAGGCATTCTGAGTTATGTTGCCCTCTATAATTAGGGCAGCCTTCCTTCCTCAGACTCTTCCTCTGAAAAATATTCCTTGGGTTTTGCTATATTTGGCTAAGTTTCTGTTGCTGGCCTCCTGTTCTCTGCTGTCCAAACTGGTCTTTCCAAATAATATATGACAGAATGGATGATTTGGGTCTTCAACACAACATGAATCACACAATCTTTTCTTGGTAATCTGACCCTTCCCTTCCCTCCCCGCCCCCCAACTTTGCTTACTCATATTGTCTTTATTGTTATTTTCACTTGTCTAAGTCAGACTGTATGATATTCAAAGACGAAAAGTAAAATGATTAAAACCAGCAGCGTATCTGAGAAAGCTAAACCCTCTGACTTTCACAGTGTTTTCCTTTAGCACTTTTGAGAAGGGGATTTAAGCTTTAATGTTGGTATATTTTTGAAAACTATGACTGAAATCTTGTGTTTTCATAAAGCCATAGACACTGACGGTGCTGTATAAGCCTTCACAGCACAGCAGGTGTAGCAATAACAATAACAATAACAGGATTACCGTTCAGCATAGCTCCCTGGTACAAGCCATTACCTGGCCTGTAGGACCCCCTCATGTGCCGTGCTCACTCTATAATGTCAATGCATGCCAAGCCTGATCATTACTATTACTTGCTAACCTAGTCGTGAATCTCCTCCTAGTGTTACCCATGCACTTCAGATTTCATCTAATCCAGTTCTAGGTTTCTGTCACTCAAATCAGATTTCCCAGCAGTTTTATGATGGAGAGTATCATTCCAAACCATGCTTCAATGCTGTCTACTTTCATTTCAAACACTTTTCAGAACCTAGGTCTCATATCCAGTGTATTACATAGCAACGTCCCAGAATAAATTAACTGGAGGGAAATAAACTAAAATATTTTATCATAAAAACACATAAGGTATTATCTCTTACAGTTCAGAAGACACTCTGGCAATCCAGCTCAAGGAGACAATACTCAGAAGAATCCTTGCCCACATCTCTGTCCTTGAAGAAGAAAGAAGAGAGACTGATCTCAAGTGGACAGACTGTCTTCTGGCTTTTAAAGTGGCCTGAGATGGTGCTCCTCCTCCACAGCTTCAGTCATATTCTAACATAAGATATTTACATAAAATTTGCATAGATTCATCTTCCTCTCTCCTGTCAGTTCTCACACTCTCAGAACTCTCAAACAACAGGTTAGGAAAGCTCTCGTATTTCACATAGCTTTGTGAGCTAACCAGACTGGTTCCTGCCCATCTGTTTTATTGAAGCTTACCTCTCTGATTAACATGTCTTTGTCTGAATGTTGCTTAATGTTTCAACCTGTTAATTTTTGCCATTACTAAAGTATTTCCTTGTTCTGTGAAGATCTTCCCTAGAAACATCTCACCAAACAGAAGTAATTATAACACAGTGCAATTGTATGCTTGCACAGTGGTCAGGATAAGTATATTTCTAGGGAAAGGAATTTTATAACCTTATTTTATCTGTGCACTCATCTGTCCATCCGTCACCTTTTTCCTCCACCCCTGCTCCCCCCATTGCATAACTTTTAAGCCTGTTGGTGAATTTTAAGCAAATCTGACTGAGAAAGAGAAGTCTCAATATAATCAAGCTACAGAATCATAAAATAATTCAGACCGAAAAGGACCTCTAACATTATCTGGTCCAATATTTCATTTTAAGCAGGGCTAACTTTAAAGCTTGTCCAGTCAAGTTTTGGGTATCTTGAGGGATGAAGAGTCCCCATCATCTCTGGACATCTGCTCCCATGCTTAACCATCTGTGTTGCAAAAATATTTTTTTTTCTTAAATCAGAATTTCTATTACTGTATCTTGTGCCCATTGCTTCTTGTCCTTTCACTGTGGACCCCTGAGAAGAATGTCTTCTCTATTATCCCCCTTTACATGGTGGAAGACTGCAATTATGTTCTCTCTTTGTTTCTCCAGGCTGACTAAACCAGACTGTCTCAGTTTCTCTCTTTGTTCCTGCCACTAACCATCCCAATGACCTTCCACTGGACTCCCTCCAGTATGTCAATGCCATTCTTGTACTGGGGAGCAAAATCTGGAAACAGAATTCCATCTGTAGTCTCACAGCTGCTGAGTAGAGGGGAAGAGTCAATTTCCATGATGTGTCAGCTATGCTTTTGCTAATACAGCCTGAACATAAAAGCTAAATGATCTGTGGTAGTAGGGGACTGCATTCACACTCTTCTCTAGGAAAAGAAAACCAAAATAAAACCCCAAAACTAAGGTAGCTGATCAACATGTGTATAAGTGCAGCCTAGGGGAAGTGAGAGATAGTTTATCTTCCTCTTCCTCATCCAAACAGGCGATGAAAGGGAAGAGAGAACTTAGTATACTGTAGGAGTAATTAGGGACATGGAAGAGAGCTAGGGGCACTGAAAAAAGGGTAAGGCAATGCAGAGCGGGCCTGCAATTATCTCAGTAGTAAGGTGTATGAGAAGGAAATGAGGACTGTTATAGTGATGTGGTACAAATGGATGTAGGACTGTTGAAAGCCAGACTATCAATTTTGCTTCTTGTGATATAATACATTCCTCCTAATGATTCAGCCATACAGGGGTTATTATTTCTGTCAGCATAGGCAATACTCTAAACTACTCCTGTCTAACCAGCTCACCTACCATCTCTCCCAGAAGCTTTCTGATGACCAAGTTAGGACACTGACAAAACTTCCTAAGGTGCTGCTGGAGCTACTCTCTATTCCCAGTGAGTTACTAGTGAGAAACATTGCACAAAGCTTCCCTGAATGGCCTGTCACTAATGTGACAATGCTGCGTGGTAGGTGGGTCATGTGTGAACAGGGTGGAAATGTGGTGAGGAAAGCAGCTGCATTGGTTGTAATCAGGGCAGAAGGCAGCTAAGAGTGTATCGCAGACATGTTTGCATTTGCAGCTTTGAAATGCCTCGGACCCCATGTATTACTTCAAACAGGCCACAGCTACTAAACAATAGGCAAAAAAGAAATGGCAATCAATTCCAATACTTTGGTGCAAATCGTTCCAGAAGCTCACCTTTTGCTTAAGTGCAGCAAGCCTTTAGCATGAATGTAAGAGGTCTTAGCTGTAGATGCATAGACATGAAAAAGGAAAAGATAAGGCATTTGAAAAACTGAAATTTTATGACTTTATGTTCAGACCAACTAAAGAGCACATGCTTCTCTGGAAACTTGCCATTGAATTCATTATGCTAGTGAAATTACTGATTGCAGAAGACCTCTATTGTAGCAATGTTGTGATAAAAAAAGTAAGCTCAGATCTTCATGGGACATCACTACCATGTCAGGAATAACTCTTAAGAAGTCTACAGTGCATTGGGAAAATTATTCCAGTTGTCTTTGGTACAAGGGAAAAAAAGAAGTTTTGGGTTGTATGATTGAGAAGCTAGGAGCAGGAAGGGAATAATCATTTGGAAGCATGAAGCAGGATTTAACATGGGGGAGAGAATGAAACACACTAAGCAGCTATTACAAGAGATACACAAAGATGATATCTTGATACTGTTGACCTTACACTAGCACTACTTATTATTGGCATAAGGAAAGATGTAACTGAGATAGTTTGGCTAGACAACTAGTGAAATGAGAAACAGTGCCAAATGCACTTCAAGACCAAAACAATGTAAATACAAACAAGTATTACATGTATACTTGCTTTTCAAAATAGAGTCATGTTGCCTAATGTTTGGACAGCAGAGAATCAAGATGTGTTCAACTCATTCAGTTGAGACTTCAGAAAATTACTGCATTTGTGCTCTCTCTCTCTTATGAAGAAATTTTATATACACATACATACATATATAGATTTTTTCATTTTTTTCTCTAGATGTGAAATGAGAAGGAGTTAGAGGATGATTGTTGGAGTTTCATTGGAAACATACAGTTTTCCTTCAAATAAAGCTGAATTTGCCGATTCATTTTATCACATCAGATGCATCTAGCCTCTTCTCTTTTACATTGGGCACACTTACATGGTAGGGCAATGTAAACTTTTCCAGCTAACACTGACCCCACTCACCGTGGGAGCAGCTAAGCTCAGTGTTTTCCATGTACACTCCATTCATAACAGACAATTCTATGAAGTTGTAGCGAGACCACCTCCGATACCCTAATTAGCTTGTGTAGAGCATCTACACTATCCCAAAATGGCCAGTATAGCTATATATGTGCAGAATCTAGCCATTAGATGTCATCGGAAAATAAAAATGATAAAAAATGCCCATTTGCCATGTAGAACACTGCATATTCTGACAGTGGAGAATTCATATTCTCAGTCAGTATAGATGTAACGTCATGCCTGTTTTCTGTTGTGTCAGGCAGTGGAAATATGTTCAGCGGAAATATGAATGGCTTTCAGCAGTGAAGTCTTGGATTTTCCAAAAGAATGAATAATACATAATTACTGGCTTCCATTTGGTGGTTCCACTTTATGTTTGCATCACACTTCAGGACTGAGAGTACTTTCTAAGTCATGACTTCACCTGAGATGAAGTACAAACAATCCACCCTACACTACACTATCTGTTTTTTTTTTGTCTGTAAAAGAGGCAGATGTGGAGCCAGAGCCCCAGCTTCCATACCACTTTTGCAGATACCCTCATCAATGGTTCCAGCCTATTTGATAGCCTTCTAAGGAAATTCTGTTGTAATCTGAGAACTGCTTCCCCACGACACATCTATCAAACCCATTCTGACAAAACATTTTGTTTTAAAAAGCCAACATGCCTCTTAATAGTATTGTATATGTCTCAGAGTTTAGATACTTTGGATGAATTTGCCTGCACATCCTTCCACTCTTCCAAGGCCTTCCCCATCTGCAAGCTTTTAGGCTATCAATTGATGGTGTTTCTTAGAATGTTTGCTGGCAGCAGGCAACTTGTAGTGCTGTTGATAGAGTATGCTCCATCATTTCATGTTGAATGATGGAACGTTTTCTGATATTGGCTGTTTTCTGTAATAACAAAATCAGATAACATTAAGCATGGTAACACTTATATTCAGAAAAGTAAACAGAATACTGTTCCGTTTCC
Source organism: Chauna torquata (assembly GCA_013399475.1). Lineage (NCBI taxonomy): Eukaryota > Metazoa > Chordata > Aves > Anseriformes > Anhimidae > Chauna > Chauna torquata. The sequence continues at coordinate 53,539 of VXAL01017336.1, forward strand.
ACAAGATCTTTGTTACAGATAGACTGATAGTAAATTAACTAGCATTCTATTAGCATCATCTTTCTGGAACATTTTTTAGACATACCTATGATAAATGAGGTATTACAACCTCATATGGAACAAAACACTTGAAATACCATTGATTTTTCTTGATCTATGAAGTTTAACATATACAGATATCCTCAAAAAAAAAATAAAAAAATAAAAAAAACTGCTGTGTCCAAATAATGAAAATAGGAGGACACTAAAATAGCAAGGCAGGCCAAGAGAGAGTTTATAAAAGAGTAGCACAGGCATTCAAAGCTAATAATAAATCTTTCTTCAAAACCAACAGAAATAGCGAGAATTCTTCTGCTTGAGAATCCACAGGAACATATGATGCAAAAGACAGAAGACGAGGTCAAGAAGAGTGCAAGAGCAGTACAAAAAATTACTATTATTCACTATTGGTTTAGTTAATCTAACACATATTAAATATAACTGTATTTAAAGAAACCATTTGATATAAGAATTTCATTTCTCAGAAAACAACCAACAATCTATGGACAATGTAATTCTGATGCATTTGTTACATTGCTGCCATTCTGAATTAGCTCAAAATCTTCAACCAATAGCATATATTGATTTAACTTAAGATTTGGTTGTCACAGACTTTTGCCATAAAGAACCATGAATATGTATTTCACTTGATCACAGAGGACAAAAGCATGTAACAGAGAGCCTTTTAAAGGGTAAAAATAACATTATTCCTTCAATAGAAAAGTTTTCCTGTCTTCACTATTTCCCTAGTCCCCTTATTCAAATTGTTCTGCTGTTTTAGGTGGAGATAGGCAGACTGATGCACAGAGCTTTAAAAATGGCAAACAGTAATTGAGGTAAAATAAAGAAACAGACTTCAGAGTTTCCTTTTTGAAATGCCAGCATTTCAGATTTTGTATTCTATTATAAAGAAAATTTATTAGAATCAGCTTTTTCCAGATTCAGATTTTAAATAACCTCCCACTCTCTGTGGTTAAGGGAGTTCATTTGGGGTCCACATCTAGTTTTTCAAAAAACAGAACAGTAAGCCAGCGCCTACACTATCCCATTCAGCAAGCACCCATTTCATGGGATACCCTTGTTTTCAATCTTTTGGAAACTTACAGACTCTGTAAGTCAAAGGAATATTTTGCAATCATGGGAAAGCCCAGCTTGACATCTGAAAATACTGCTGCTTTTCCTGCTCTGAGATGATCCTTGGTAATAGAGATTTCGCAAGGTATACTCAGGCTGAAGTTGTAGTTGGTCCATGAGCCAGAACAGACTCCCACTCTTCGCTCTGTAGCATCAGTCAGAATCAAGTCAGAACAGACACTTGAGAGCAACAGTTCCCCAGCTGTTTGATCCAATGAGCCACTAACAAACAATCACAAAAACAAGCGGACTGGCACATGCAGGTAACCAGGCATCTTGATCATGAAACTGCTAATTAAAAACAATACAAAGATTACATGATCTCATGGATAAGCTGATAACTAGCTAATACGTCTTATGAGATGCCAGTGGTTCAGGAGAATCAGCAGTTTAAAAACATAAGAGATACCATATAAAGTGATGTCATCCCTCTTTGTATTTTAAGAACTGTTTTTCCCAGTCTTTTGAGTAACGTGTGAGTAATGGCTCCAACACATGCCTTGCAACTCCTGGACTTCCATTTATTACAAGACATTTTTCAAGTGTGTTATTTCCTATAACAAAGGCTTACAGGCTACTGAAAATGTCTTCCTGATGGTATGACATAAATGCAGTTTGCCACATGTACCTTCTGTGGTACCCACTGTAACTTTGTAAGGGGTAGTGCTAAACAAGCTTCCTGTAAGCAACAGAAGCTGGAGAAGACTTCAGGAGAGACTCTTCAGGCAGTAAAAACAAGGCTTTTGCATCTCTCCCCATTCTGCCTGAAGAGCCTGTCACTCTTGCAGGGATCAGGGAACAAAGACTCTCCAGCTCAAACCAGTTTGTCCACCTCGCTTTTTTTAAATGATGGGATCACCCTGCACTCATCTCCTTGAACAGCATTCATTTTCCAGGAGAAACGTCTTACACGCTACAAAGTCCTGAGAGGGTTTTACAACCTTTCTACATTTGTGTACCTTCACACAACACCACTGCCACAGGTACAGCTCACATGGTCATCCTCTGCTCGTTCAGCTAACACATCATTTTCTGGGTGTATCTGCACTATCAGATCACTTGGCTCCCATGTCCTGTTTCCTAGTTTGTCCGCTCTGCATGATGTCAATTCACCACAGTGAACTATTATGGAATGAACATACCAGTTCCTTCCAGGAAGAAACATAAGGTGTCATTCTGGAGATAATTCATGGCAAGGACCACTACTGGTAGTTATGATTGTTTTGGACCCATCTACATTAGGTCCCCTTTTTGCTTTGCCAATAGGCTTTGCACTTTCAGTCATCCCCGCATGCCTCCATTGTGCATCTCAGGACACACAACACATAACCTTATGGACTACAGCAAAGCCCTCATATTACTTCCGTATTTACAGAAAATAACTGGTGGCTAGCAAACGTGACACCCATCTACAAGAAAGGCCGGAAGGAGGATTCAGGGAACATCCTGTCAGTCTGACTTTGGTGCAGGGAAAGCTCATGGAGCAGATCATCTTGAGTGCCATCATGTGGCACATACAGGACAACCAGGTGATCAGGCCCAGTCAACATGGGTTTATGAAATGCAGGTCCTGCTTGACTAACCTGGTCTCCTTCTATGACAAGTTGACCTGCTTAGTGGATGAGGGAAAGGCTGTGGATGTTGTCTACCTAGAGTTTAGTAAAGCTTTTCACATTGTTTCCTGGAGAAATGGGCTGCTCATGGCTTGGATGGGTGTACATTTCTCTGGGTTAAAAACTGCCTGGATGGCTGGGCCCAAGGAATTGTGGTGAATGGAGTTAAATCCAGTTGGAGGCCAGTTGCTAGTGTTGTCTCCCAGGGCTCAGTACGGGGGCCAGTTCTCTTTAATATCTTTATCAATGATCTGGATGAGGGCATCAAGTGTACCCTCAGTAAGTTTGCAGACAACACCAAGTTAGACGGTAATGTTGATCTGTTTGAGGGTAGGAAGGCTCTACAGAGGGATCTGGATAGGCTGGATCGATGGGCCGAGGCCAACTGTATGAGGTTCAACAAGGCTAAGTGTCGGGTCCTGCACTTGGGGCACAACAATCCCATACAATACTACAGGCTGGGGGAAGAGTTGCTGGAAAGCTGCCCCGCAGAAAGGGACCTGGGGGTGCTGGTCGATAGCTGGCTGAATATGAGCCAGCAGTGTGCTCAGGTGGCCAAGAAGGTCAACAGCATCCTGGCTTGCATCAGAAATAGTGTGGCCAGCAGGACTAGGGAAGTGTATTGTGAATTGTCCCCCTGTACTCAGCTCTGGTGAGGCCGCACCTCAAATACCATGTTCAGTTAAGCCTGGAGAAAAAGATGCTCACGGAGACCTTAGCTCTTTATACAACTACCTTAAAAGAGGCTGTAGCAAGGTGGGAGTCGGTCTCTTCTTCCATGCAACAAGTGGTAAGACAAGAGGAAACATCCTCAAGTTGCGCCAGGGGAGGTTTAGGTTGAATATTAGGAAAAAATTCTTCACTGAAAGGGTTGTGAAGCATTGGAACAGGCTGCCCAGGGAAGTGATTGAGTCACCATCCCTGGAGGTATTCAAAAGACATGTAGATGTGGTGCTTAAGGACATGGTTTAGTGGTAGACTTGGCAATGCTAGGTTAACAGTTGGACTAGATGATCTTGGAGTTCTTTTCCAGCCTAAATGATTCTACGAAAAAGCTTCTCTGCACATCCATAAAGGAGCAGAGAGAGACAATGGCAGATGGAGGAACCCAAATAATACCCTGCCTCAGCTACCTCTTGGCCCATCAGCCCATTAAAGGCCCATCTCCACACGCCCAGAGGGGTACAATGGCAGGTGGGAACCCAAATTAAGGACTCAGGAAGTGACACCCTGTCTGGACCCCTCCCAGGGCTGTCCCCAGAGAGCCATTGGCCCCCCTGTTCCAGATGTGAAACCCAGCATGATAAGACAACTGCTGGAGCACCTTTCAGACCGAGGAGATTCGCTGGAGTATGGCACACACTACAGGATGCAGGAAAAGAGCATTTTGGGAATGCACAGGACTTGTTATGGGAATTTTAGGGGAGGAATCAAAGCTGGGGAAAGGGTATGGACCTTGGTGATCTGAGGAGGAGTAAGCATGGAAAAATACAAGGATTAGGGTCCTGTCCCAAGTAAACCACTGGATTGCCAGTACACTTGCCTGGCCTTTCCCTGTGCCTGATCAGCACAGTCTGTCCTAACATGCCATTAAATTCCATTTCCAACTTTTCCTGGGTGAGGAACTCTCCACTTTGGGTGTGTACATGGGGGTGTGAGTGCCAGCCACGGGAGTGGGACCATGGGCCACAGGGGTGCATGTGCCCATGGTGCCCTGGAGTGAGTTGCAGGCGTGCAGGTGAGTGTGTGAGCACTACTGAAGATGCAGCTGAACCAGCTGGTGAGCAGCTGAAGTGGCCTTGGAGCTGGGGGGAGGGTGTTTGTGAGGGAGGAGCTGCTTATTGGAGGGACCAGGGGAGTCCCAGACAGCTGCCAGAGAGGCTATGGGCTCTGGGGATCTATGAGATGAGATCACAGAGGGGGTTGGTTATTGGGGAACCAGGAGAGTCTTCGTATAAACAACTCTTCATGTGCGTGTGTGTGTGTGTGTCCCTCAGGATGAGATCATAGTGGAGCTGGCTACTGGAGGGACAAAGAGCAGTCCTGGTCAGCTGTGTGCGTGTGTGTGTGTTCATGTGACGGCCTGTACCAGTATTAGGCAAGGGGCTGCAGCCTTGGGGATTCATATGTCCAGGTATCAGCAACTGGGGAGACTGGGATCCAGGGGCAGCTACTGGGCAGACTTAGTATCCAAGCCCAGCCACTGGAGGTACCCTCAGTGTACATACACACATGAATATGTACTTCCCACTAGTGGACCTCCATCCTGCTCAGCCAGGGAGGGAAGCAGAAGGGAGGCTGTTGGTGCTGTTTGTGTTCATGTGAGTGCTCTGTGTGTTTGTATAGATCTTAGTGGCAGCCATGTATGTATATATATATGTGGTATATGTGTGTGTTTGTGTGCATACTGGGAATAACATGCTTAGCCTCACTACTGGTTGCATCTGGGAGCAAGGAGCTGCAACAACTTCACCTCTGTTGGGCTACCAGATTCTGCCTTCCTAAGAGATACCTTCTGCAACGTATCCAATATAAGGTATATTAAAATATTCAAACACAAGCAGAAGGCTCTGTATACTGATTAGGGAAGATATTTCAGAAAAGAAGATGTCAAAGACATGAATTACCTATCTCAGGATCTGCTGAGGGTAGTAGCAGTTGTACAGAACTCAGTGAAGACTGGCAAACTCATCCAAGGTAGCAGGAGAAATAGAAATGGAGCTAAGTTACATGGCCCTGTGCTGCTGTGGCTGTTTAGGCAGAAGGTGAATCTGCTCAGTTTTACCTGCAGTATATATGATACATTGACCACTGCACAAAGCATGTTTCATTGTGTTATTATGTAGTCTTTCTAAAATACAGTCCATTAAAAGACAAGCTATGGTAAGTTTGTGACAAAAAAAGCATGTTACATCATTTGCAATCCACTTTTGTGTGAACTCGTACTTTCCAAAGAGGAAAGGAAAAAGGACAGAAGCACCAGTGTTCTAGTCTGTCTCTACTCACTAGTGTAAATCTAAGGAATTTATTAACACTCCCAGCTTCTGAAAGCAAATGCTTAGGGGTATTGACAACTGAAAGAAAATCTGAAGATCCCTAGAACTTAGTTGTGCCACCTTCCAGTCTGCAACGATATGCCTGGGGACTGGTGTTGCTGTGGAAAAAACTACTGAATTCACAGCCCCTATGAAAAGAGTCAGACAGTAAAAGGACATCCTGCATCTGAAGGAATAAGCCCGTACCACCACAGTGACACCAGTCACTACATGGTTTCCCCTTGCTACTGTGAATGCTCTCCTCACCGTGTGTATAATCATTATAATCCTGGATTACACTGTTGTGTTGCAGCCATCTGCCCCTTGTTCTTCAGGCTGCATAGGAGGAAATAAAAATTGTAGTTCTTGAGGAAACACAAGAACTAGTCCTGCTGCATAAGTCAGGACTGTCCTGGACAGAGAGGAATCAGACCCTCCAACCACAGTCTGAAGCAGAGCTAGTATGGAGGTGGTGCTGCAGCCATAGAATCTTCCCCTGAGGCTCTTGGACAACAGTGCCAAACCACTCTTACAAGATGTGCAGGAATGGCATCATTACAAACAATGATTACAGTTTTCATAATCTAGGAATGATTACTCCGTAATTAAGGAGCTATTATGCACAGCTCTCTGGATGATGTCCTACAACTGCCAGGAATCGGGAGTGGCAGGCACAGGTGTGGCATGAAGTGCATGGACAAGCAAACAGAAAGCAAAGGGAAACTAAATGGAAAACTGTCACTGGATACATGCTCCTGTGTCAAACAGAGCTAGACAAATACTGACAAATGCTGAAGAGGAGGCAGATGGGGAAGACTGCTAAGGAGAGATAAGAGAAGAACAGGCAGCAAGTTGGTGGTACTGTAGACATACCTCCTATCAGCAGGCTGGAGCTGGGCAGTGGGCGACCAACGTCTCAGGGACTTCAGGAGCCACCTGAAGACTTGCTCAGCAAGGCCATGACACCTGCAACCTCCCTGCATTGTGCTGATGGAGAGCATCTGGCTCTCCAGGCAGCAGGCAAAGCTTTTCAGCCAGAAGAGGGGAGAAGCTCGTGCTTTACCATAGCAGTACATGGAGTCAGTAGTCTCTGTAATTCATCTGCTTCTCCTATCTACTGCCTTGGAAGGGAGCTGTTGGGCTGTGGGGAACCCCTAGCCTTGCAGCGCTGGCCCTCCCTGTCTGGACCCCAGTGCCTAAGAAGAGCTGAGTGGCCAAATGCCAGTGGAGCAGCCCATGGAGGTCCTGGGAGAAGTGGCCAGGCCAGACTCCCTGGGGGGCCCAGGCTGGGCTGCCATGACTGCTATGGAGGGGAAGTACCCAGCCCTGGGCTGATGGAGGGGGGAGGGGGGGGGATGTGGTGGGTACGAGATTGTGGGCAGCACTGTCTGGGGGTGGTCTGCACTCTGCGTGCCCTGGTCCTTGGCACAGCTGACAGGACAGGGCCTTCTGGAGCTGGCGTGTCCCTGAGCTGCACCGTGCTGACAGCCACCCTGCCAGGCCCTGGTGAGATGAGCTGAGGCCCAGTCAGAAGTGGGAAGCAGCTCTCGTGGTGGGGTTCCAGCATTCTGGGACTTGTAAGGTGAGTGAAGGTGGCAAGATGACTTGAGAGAGACAAGGAGGAGGTTTGCAGAGTGGGCATCAACCCATGGAATGGAAGCATCTTGCTGCAACTTCAAATGTGTTACCCTGCCATGAGGAGATCTAAAATAGCTCTTGTGCATCTCCTAACCAAACTGCAATGAAAACCCAGAGGTGCTGCTAGTGAGGTTACCATACACCTTTCTGACACAAGTGGGCAAATAGCATGTTGTGCCCCACATGAAAATATTCTGTAAAGTCCTGAAACGAGGTACTAAAGGAAGAAGTAAGTAAAATTTTTTATTTATGTTAAGGAATGTAATAAGCATTTCGGTGAAAAGCCTGAGAACTAAGCAGACCAAAACTTCCAAAGCTGTGAGTGGAGTAGGAAGCATCAGCTCTCAGATCACTTACATATTTTTCTTGCTATTGATGTACTTTCTTGCAAATCTTTCTGGCAGCATATTCAGGCTCTCACAAGTACTCTTGGATGTCAGCTACTATCAGATAAATGCAACTCATTGTTAATTCATAGCCCTGCAATAAATTCTGCTGGCAGGTTAAAAGCATGTCATTATTAGGGAAAAAAAAAAAAGTAAACTTGTCTCTACTGCAATCTACTGAAATTAATAATCTTTAATTAAGTTAGGCAATTAATGTTTCCATGTGTGCATTTCTTCCTGAAGCCTAGCTCTGTACTGCTGGGCCTTTTTAAAAGAACACTTGGTTCCTTCTGGGTCAGAATGGTTTCCCTGCTTTCACCTTCCACAGGTGGGGATTGTTCCAAGTGAATGAGTTTTTTCGGAATTTACATCATATATTTTGTTGTGGTGCTTTTTTTATTAAACCTTCTTGCACAGGCCTTGAATTTTAGATTTTATCTCTTGCAGGTAGTCTCCTTCTTCCCTTGCTGAGTTACCACAGCAGTGTCTCTCAGATGAGATGGAAAAATGCAGCCTTTGCCGAGCCTGCTTTGAAATTTCCATTGAATGTTGAACTTGCAGCTTGGCATGAGGTGCAGGTGTTTGTCTATGCAGCTGAATTGCAGTGGAATGTGCTACTCCTCTGGAGGAATGAGCAGTGAAGTGAACTATATCACAATGTACCTTGGTAATATGGTTTTGGTCACATGAAAGTGCAAATGTAATAAATAGACCAATTAGTTTCTCTCAAGATTTACAGCAGAGCCTTTCTTACTTGCAGTGTTTTGAGGCAAGATGGAAAATTCTCTTTCTAGCCTAGCAGTTCTTTGCAGTCTCTAAAAGATGGTCTTGACTTCTTTGTTTTGGACAGCCTGGATTCAAATGTGCTGTCTTATGGCTGATTCAAAGTATATTTTGATTTAAAGTTACTTCTGTAATCTGTTTAACATTAAGCAAAAAGATGCTGCAAATATGGTTTCCAAGGGACTTAATGATACTGAGTTGTGTTCTGGAGTTCGGTCTCCTTCATACTGCTGGAGAAGGGGAACTTGCATGTCAGTTAGTTAAGCTCTGATGTTTAAACACCAACTGTGAGAGTATGTACCCAAGTCACTGTACCTGTTTTCAGCACACAGTATTACTTGACAATTAGTTGACACGTGGCATTGATTGACATTGCAGTCTCTATGAACTAGGGAGTAACTGCAACAGGGTTATGGTAATGGCAACATGCTGAGCGCTATGAGACTCGTGGAAAGGGAGTACACTTCTCAAACACCTGGCTAATTTATCTAATATTAGGTTTTCAAATCTCTCTCCTGTTTCAATCTTTAATTAAAGTAACCAGTTATCTAAAACTGTCAGTGTTTTATAAATAAATGAAAGAAATGTGTTCTGCATGCTGTCTATATCTGCTGAATGTAGATCTGCTCTGTATGTTTCAATCTCTATGGCACTGACTTTGGATTTGTTGTTTTCTGCATTTGGCATACTTGATTGTCTGCTTTGAAATTATTTCACTGTGACAAAACTGCTCATCCAAGTTCTTTTTGTCACTCTCTTAAAGTACTAGCATCAACAAGGGAGGCTGTTCCACTTTTCTGCTGCTTGACAGTTGGGAGGATCCAAATTGAAGCCTGAATGATGCTTACTGTCCAGGGCTTGTAGACTAAGCTGCACTTGCGCTTACACAAGGCAGGAGAAGTGTAGGTAGGAATATGTGATTCTCCAGTACAGACAGGTGATCCAGCATTCAGCTACTATCTCTGCATCAGCATGACCTGTAGGGGCAAGATGTGGCTCCAGTAGTTTTGTCATTTCATGTGCTTTTATTCCTTCTGAAAGCATGTACTATATTAAATCAGATTTTGAAGATGGCAATCTCCTCTTTTCTTTAAAAGAGGGAGGTAGTTGCCCTACTCCCACCTTTCCCTTAAGTTTATGGAAAACAGTGCTGTAGGTAAACTACCTACAGCAGGCCAGGAGCTGCACATCCTTATCTTAATTTCTTTCTTGGTGCTGCAGTTTTCCTGCTGCAAAAAGCTGAGTGGACATTGCCATTATGTGCTCTGTTCTGCTCTTCTGGCTATCCAGAAAGTCTCTGGTGAGGTTTGGAAACAGGTCTGAAATCGGAGAATAGATTCTGTGTGACCTCACCCGTCATTGCAAAGAGAATCTCTAGGCTGCTGCAGATTGCTGCCACCAGCGTGAAGTGCTGGACTGACTGTTGTGCAGTTGCTTCACTACAGATGTAAGTTTTGTCACACTGAGACAGTGACTGTTTCTTTTTTCCTTGCGTTGTCTCCTTGTATGACAGAGAAACAGTTGCTCTAGTTTGAACTGAATGAAGAAGAATGTTCTTGCAGTGATATTTTTTGCAGAGTTCCACAGTGATTTGATACCACCTCCAGTCTTGACACCAGTGATAGACAGGGATTATGTTTATTCTTGGGTGACAAGTCGTCATGTTGGAAGCCTGCCTGAGTATGGGAAGGTTTTCCCCTCCCTTGAAGGTAGAGTTCTGTTATCCTGATCTCAACATGGACAAGACAAGCTTTGTTCCACCTTACCCAAGAGCACCAAATGCTGGATGAGACAGACCTGTTTTTCAACATTGGCACTGAATCTCAATGTCAACAAAATGAATACCATTTCCTTTTGATCTATTCCAGCCATCAACTCAAGCTGCTTCTTTTCTTCTGACAAGGCAGGTTTCAAAGAGAATTTCCTACTAATACTCCTAACCTAGTGGAACTGGGATTTCACTGTTGGGGGACATTGAGAGAGTCTTTGGTTTTGAATAATTGCTGACATCCAGGAAGTGGAATAGCAACATGTATGTACCAGGCTCGAATATATGATACCTCCTGTGGTGGTGTATTTTGATCCTTGAGATACTGCTGAGTGACTGATGGAACTGAATTGCAACATGATTTGAAGTTGGGAGCTAAGATTTGTGAAAAATTTGCATTTCAGTTGGCTTTTTAGTTTCTCAAGCCTGATGAGCATAGGCTGCTATTCAGAAGGCATTCTTGAATCAGACTCATATCATTCAGACAGGAATTAAAGTAGTAGATGCAGACTGATATCTCTGTAAGTCTTGTTGGTCCACCATGTTCATTAGCAACATCCAGTACGTCTTAAATTTTTGCACATTCAAAATATACTCTTACAATAGGCTATTTTAAATCATCCATTTATGCATCAAACTAAGGGAGGAAGCAGAAACAGAGGTGCCAAACCTTTCTTTTTCTCTGGACCTAGTCACTACAACATGTGATTAATTAAAAAAACAGTGTTTTGTATAAAATTTCAATGTAAGAAGTTTCAGTTGTTAGCTTGGCCAATAGCACAAATGGGCATCAGTTTCCGAAAAAATGGCAACATCTGACTGGAAGAGGAAGGACATAATAAAAGGTGAGGGACTGTCTGTTATAGCTTGAAATATCAGCCAAAAAGCCTCTTTGTTCTTTGCTCACCTTTCAGGATGAAAAGGTTATTCTGATGGACAGAGACTGCTTGTTTTTATCCCAGGGCCAAGCTACTGTAAGAACAATAACCGGACTCACGAGAACAGCATGTGCCAGGTACTTTTTGAGATCAGATTAACTGGGATTATTGTCATTGATGCTAAGTGGATGGAAATGTTCATTGATATTGACTTTGCTCTACCATTATTGACCTTTTCTCTTCCTCCTCTGCTCTAAGACAAAAGGGAAATATTATTTTTCAACTTTCCCATGCTCTGGGTATTCTTCCTATTTGAATATCAGACCATTAATCTAAAAACATAAGTAAGCACGTGTGGCAATAATCTAGCAACTGTTTAATTTTTAAGGTTCCGGAAGACTTTTAGAGGGGAACTCTGTAAGTGACATGGGTTCCTTTGAAAAGGGAGTTGGGCTCCTCAGTCATTTCAGTATTCCAGAAACTGCTGCCCTTGGTGACTTGCTTTCTGAATGCAATTGTGAAAAAGTCTTGGCAGGGGACATGCATGTACTGCTCCCATCTGAAGTAGCTGTTCTCAGGACATGTTGATGCAGAGCTAGGCTTGTCCCGCCCTGGATTGCTCCAGGCCTCTCTTGGCAATCAAACACTGAGCATTGCTAATGACATAGGCTGGGTTTGCAGCCTCAGCTGAACTGGAAGAAGTAAAGGTATTGGGGCACTTGGGTGCTGCAGACAAATCAAATGGGCCTGTCTTGTAGTATTACTGGGGGCTGAATAATTTGGAAAGGTGACCAAGTTACATTGTGCCTGAATTTCAGAGGCTGATTCTGGATTTTAATGCTGCTCTTTTCATTTTCAGCTGAAAAAGGGGCACATTTTTGTAGGATTCAAGTAAGAATGTGCATATATGTGCATGATTTACAACAACTGGAATTAGCTGGAATCATGGTTTTAAATAAAACAAAATAAAAAATAGTAGAGATCAAATGCTAACAGTTTTTAACCTTTTTTTCAATGGTGGAGAAAGCTCATTTAGACTTGATGCAAAATTCCCTTTCTACTGCAAGCGTTCAAGCCAGTGCGTCTGTGTATGTGCATAGGTATGTGCTCTTTTTTCAGTTTTCATGGTGACAGTGAAAACCTTCAAAAGATTAATGAACATTCTTATTTTAATCCCCAAATACTGTGTGTTTTCTGGGATCTGCAATAGGATTGTGCCATTTACAATTCAGAGCTCTGCTGTAAGACTGTTCTGCATATATACCAAGCACAAATGTTCTCAGTACTGAAAGAGAATGCAAAGACTTACAGAGAGCAGATAGCTTTGGAAGGAAGCGAAAAAGAAATTAGCTCAAAGCAAATGAGGCTTTATTATTCATTGAGTATTCTGACCATTTTTCTTGAAAATCTGAATCTCTGCTTCCAAACGTGCATCCATCTTTACTGAGTGGTTTGAATTTGATCTTTGTAATAGCACCCCGTTCTTTCATGGCTGCTAGTTTCAGCCATGTCTGAATACTGCTGCTGTGCCCCAGACATAAAATTTGCTCTTCCATCACATTGTTGTAGCCCTTAAGAATCAAAGTATTTCTGGTGAAATAAAACCTCGGGTATCAAGTTGCATGGAGCAACTTGTGACATGAGCATTGTGACCAGAACTGACCTGCTGCCCTTCTCCTGTGCCACCATGTGTGTTTGCATATGGCCGTGTGGTTAGCCAGGTGGAGCGATCTGGGATAAAATCAAGTCTTGTAGGTTAGTTCTAGGTTGGATCAGTTCAGCAATACAGCACCCAGTTAATTTTGTTGTTTTGTAAATTTTTGTAGAGGTACACAAGGTGGTGTGGTTTAACCCTGGCAGGCAGCTAATTACCACACAGCCACTTGCTCACTCTCCCCAGGTGGGATGGTGAAGAGAATCAGAAACGTAAAAGTGTGAGAACTCATGGGTTGAGATAAAGACAGTTTACTAGGTAAAGCAAAAGCCACACACGCAAGCAAAGCAAAACTAGGAATTCAATCACTACTTCCCATCAGCAGGCAGGTGTTCAGCCACTTCCAGGAAAGCAGGGCTCATCATGGGTAATGGTTTCTTGGGAAGACAAACACCATTACTCTGAATGTGCCCCCTTTTCTCCTTCTTTCCCTTAGCTTTTATTGCTGAGCATGACGTCATATGGTATGGAATATCCCTTTGGTCAGTCTGGGTCAGCCGTCCTGGACCTGTTGCCTCCCAGCTCCTTGTGCACCCCCAGCCTCCTCACTGGCAGGGCAGCATAAGAAGCAGAAAAGTCCTTGGCTCTGTATAAGCACTGCTCTGCAACAAGTAAAAAAGTAGTGTGTGTTATCACCACTGTTTTCATCAAAAATCCAAAACACAGCATTACATGAGCCTCTATGATGAAAATTAACTCTATCCCAGCCAAAACCATGACACAAGGGTCAGTGGCAACTGCTTTTAGTGATTTAAACTGGTCATGGAATGGCAGCCTTCTGATGCTAATCCCCAGTGGAAATCTGGTTATTGAGATTAAGTGCCTTTTTATATGTGTCCATTTTCCAGCTCTTGACTCTTAGGTTATGCAGCAGAGAGGTTTTTCCAGCACAGGTGACTTAATAGCACCTGTTTTGAAGAAGTCTGTTAAATGGAGTATCTTGGAGTATCAAGAAGGATTACAGAGCCTTGGGAGCATCGGTAAGGGACTTGGAAGCACAGATAGTTTTTTCATCAGTCTTCCTGGTCAGAGGGAAGGGGTTTGAAAGGGCCAGTTGAATCTGGCAAATCAACAAATGGTTACAGGACTGGTGCCACAACCAGAGGTTCAGCTACTTAAACTATGGGATTTGCTTTGAGAAATATGGTCTACGGAGAGCTGATGGGGTCCACCTGTCAGAGAAGGGGAAGAGCATCTTCAATCATAGGCGTGCCAAGCTGGTGAAGAGGGATTTAAACTAAAGTTACCAGGAGAGGACTACCTCAGTCCAACCCACTCCTACCAGTTTGATGACAGTGTCAGCGATAGAGGGGCCCAAGAATATTCAAGGTTAATATTCAAGGATTACCTCCTCCAAGCTCAGGAGCAAAGCATCCCAACAAAGAGGAAGTCAGGCAAAAGTGCCAAGAGGCCTGCATGGATGAACAAGGAGCTCCTGGCCAAGCTCAAGCAGATAAAGGAGGCCTACAGAGGGTGGGAGACTGAGACCCTACTGAGACCATGAATTCAAGCAAGAGACGTAAGGCTAGTCAGAAGGTTGAACAGGGTAGAGAAGAGGGCACATGGGGAGCACATGTTTGGATGGCAGCAAGAGGGAGAAAATGGTCTGGGTGAAGAATCTTGCAGTTAGGGTGGACCTGGATGGGACCGAGCCTAGAGGCAGTAGAAACATGGGATTACACAGAGAGTGGGCGTGAAGTGCTGCAGGTAGGCAACTGTGTGGGGTAGAAGCAGAGACTGTACAGAAGAGGGCTTGGGGACAGCAATAAAATGATGGTGGGAAGCCTGGTAGGCCAGGAAAGGAGATAAAAATGCAGGTATGCTCTGTGCTGGAAATGAGCAGGAATGAGGCTGGTTCCCTGTGCTGGCAATCTTGCTAGGCACGGACTGACTGGAAATCAATGCAATCTTTGAAAGTTCTGCCTGCTCATGCTTTCTGCCTATGTGATGAGTAGAGGATAGCAGCATTTGCAACTTCCCTTCCTGGGCATCTGCTTGAACATGCTTTTGGCTTTCTTTCCACTGGACCTTTTTTGTATGTAATGTAGTCTTTTTAGGATGTCCACCTTACTGAAGTTGTTTTTAGGAGGTGATTAGGAGGAAGTTGATACATGCAACAGGCATTGATATGGTGATACCAGTACGCTTGATCCGCCTGTGTCGGATGTTCCATGCTAATCACTGAAAGCATCCTGCTGTCTCCAAATCTTCCTGACTGAAGAAGTCATTTTAACATGGTATGGTCAGAACAACATTCTGTTGTTCTGATTCCATTAGTGTCCTCATTAGGTTGTGGTAATTAAGAGCAGGGATGCCCAGCAGGTACTCTTGGGCAGCCCAGATCATGATTCATATATTTTATTATCCCATTCCTTGTCTCTCTGATTTTCCACCTCAATCTCCTTCCATACAAATGACCTGCCTCTAGTTACTTTTTCTCACTGGTCCCCACTTTACTATATCTATTATCTAATCTGGGACTTATGACACTGTTATCTAGGCAATTTTGGCCCTATATTACAGATATAACCTAGGTAGGACTGGCCTTGCAAAATTCTCATCCCCAAAAGGCCACCAATACCTGCACCTGAAGAGCAGCACGAAGAAATTCCAGCCTCTTCAGCCAATAAGCCAGATTCATCAGGGGCCCAACTTAAATGCCTCTGCAAAGGCACATAGCACGGGGAATAAACAAGAAGAGTTAGAGATGTGTGCACACCTGCAGGGCTATGATCTTATTGGCATTACGGAGACATAGTGGGATGGCTCCCATGACTGGAGTGTTGGAGTAAAAGACGAAGGCTTTTTAGGAAAGACACGCAGGGGAGACGAGGAGGAGGTTTTGTCCTCTATGTCAATGACCAGCTGGAGTGCATGGAACTTTGCCAGGGAATGGATGAGGACCTGACCAAGATCTTATGGGTCAGGACAAAAGCAGGGACAGGTGACATAGTGGAAGGCTGCTACAGGCCACCTGATCAGGATGACCATGCAGATGAGGCCCTCTATAGACAGATAGGAGCAGCCTCGCATTGGCAAGCCCTGGTCCTCATGGGGGACTTCAACCACCCTGATATCTGTTGGAGGGACAATACAGCAAGGCATAAGCAATCTAAGAGATTCCTGGAATGCATTGATGATAAATTCCTTCTGCAGGTGATAAGAGGAGCCAACGAGGAAATGTGCTACGCTGGACCTCGTTCTCACCAGCAGGTGGGCTGGCGGGGAATGTAAATCTCAACGGCAGCCTTGGCTGCAAAGACCATGAAATGGTGGAGCTCAAGATCCTCAGGGCAGTGAAGAGGGCGCACAGCAAGCTCACAGCCCTGGTCTTCAAGAGAGCAGGCTTTGGCCTCTTCA